>VZTA01012056.1:12328-51481 GCA_013398855.1 Mohoua ochrocephala
GGACAAAACCTGAGTCATGAAGCAGTGAGATGATACCCCTTTAAATAAGGACAGCCTTCAAATAAAGCTGTGGTAGAAGTTATTTCTTCACCAAAGTGGCATTTTTGCCAACAAGACTCTTGGCAGCCTTCAAGGGTCGACACTAGCACAATTGACCAAATATGGTTGGGAATTTGAAAACATTGAAGATATTAGCATTTGTTCCTGAGTCTAACATAACACAGTCCAGTCTTGCCACCAGAGCCTATAACTATTAAGTGATAACTTAAGCACTGGAATGCAAATAATCCATTGGTTCACATTAGAGTCATTTCCATTTGTTGACGTTCCCAGTCCCCTCCAAATCCTGGCAGTACCTTACTTGACTTCTGAGGGGAGCAATCTACAGGAAATGTACTAAAAAGAAGTTAAATTACGAGAGCAGAAGTCAGCGGTGGTTTACTTGCAGAGAAGGGAAAAAAAGATGATACATTAAACTACACTGTCCAGAGTTACTTGACCTCAAACTGATTGCTGTTAAATTGCTCGAATTGACGTTAGTCATTTACCTACTGGCAGCTACTCAAGATTTATCTTTACAGGCTACAAGGTTTCATCATTTGTCCTTAAACTCCCTGCCAAACGTTAACTTTCAAAATACTGGTTTAACTGTGAACTGTGGGGAAGCTTTGCCGAGGTCAATGAAAAATGAACATAAGTACAAGATAAAAGATTAAATACTTAAATAATTTGGCACCTCTCCTCTGCGAAGTTAAAAGGATGCTCTGAATACTTAATGGATAAAGTAGGATAGCATAATAACTTTTAAGGAACAGTCTGTGATCTGAAGTCGTCTAGCCTAGAAATGTCATAATGGGCATCTGTGTTGGAAAAATAATAAGGGCCTATAATTTATTAGAATACACTAAACAAAAATTAAATTATGGTGGAGATAAGCTTTATGCTACAGAGATAAGTGCAATTACTTCTCATTTTAAAGAGAAACAAGAAAAGTCACCCCAGGGAAAAATGAAGTCCTCCCACACTTCTAACTACACCTTTATCTAGCGCATATATCAGTTTTATGTGTCCACACATCCCAGCAAAGGATTGCAACTTTTAGTTTAAACTTGCATTCAAGCAGATACAAGGAACAGGAAGATAAGCAGTGAAAAAGCCCCCCATGAACAGTGCTCAAAACGTGGATTTCAACAGGCTCTGTAGTTGTCATCAGGGTATTTTTTATTGGGGAAAAAAAAAAGAATGTATAAAATGACAGTGACCTTACTGAAAACCTGTTGTGCTTTCTCCAACACTATATTTTTATGGAGAGTGAGCAGCTGCAGGAGGATTCAGCACTTTGCTGGACTGTATCCTGAAGATTTGCCCAAGAGACCATCAAATTATTCCTCTAATACTCTTCACAGCTGACTTTATTTCTTTGCTATTGAGGCCAGTAAGTGATGAATACAAAGGTAAAATGCAAGTAAAGTGGCAGACACTGAACTCTGAAGAAACAACCTCCACACCAGCCTCAGCTCTCTCTCCATAATCCAGTAAAGTGGAGCATTAACCAGAGGGATGACATTACAGCCCAGCCCGGGGCAGAGCACCTTAGCTGAACTACACTTGAAGAGCCCAAAGTTATAAATATCTCCATAGTTTGATATATTTCCTCAGCCAGTGCTCCCTGCAGAACTTAACGGCTCGGACAGACCTCCATACCTGAAAGAGGTACAAGGGCACATTCTCCAGGACCAACAAAAAAGGTTTTGCCTGAGAAATAGGCAAAACTCAATTTTTTCCAGGTATGTGCCTCATGCTAGACCCAATTATTTCCTATGCCATTCCCCAGAGCAACAGAACCAAAGAAAAACTGAAAATCGCAAAGTCAACACTTAAATCATCAGACACATCGGTCTCTAAAGACGTTCTACTGGATGTTAGAAAACCAGAGTCTGCCTGGAAAATGTTTGGGCTATGTTTTTTTCCCCCAATTTTATTTAAAAGTAAGTTAAAGAAACAAGCATTTCTGCATTTTCAAATGTCTCTATATCTTCAAAACCAGCCTGTTACTCTAGGCACCTCAGCTCCTGAATGTTCCAACTTCAGATACTGAAAAAGGACTTTATTTCCTGAACCGAATGGTCCTCACATTTTTAACAGGCAGTTTGCACACCAAAACGGAAGCATTCAAGATCTAGAGCACTAATCTCTTTAATTAATACAAATAAAATTTAGGAGATTGTTACATTTATGTTCTGAGTAGAGAAAACTAAGCAGATTCCATCTGCCCCTTCATAAGACCACTCTACGTTAACATCCGTGTTGCCAAAATGCGTCCCGTTCCAAGCCCAGCAAAGGGATTGTCACAACTTCCATGGACGTGCAGGGTTTTTTTTTTAAAAAAAGGTTGTGTCTGGATGTCTGTAAAGACAACAGAGCACTTCAGGGCTCAAAAACTCTATAAAATTTTCAGTGAATGGGATGGTCAATGAAAAAACTCAAACGTGAAATGTGTCCTGAAATTACTGCTACCGTACTTTCCCGCGAGCAACATTTCAACGAATTTCAGTTTCCAAGTAAGCTGCGAATGCCAGCAATGACTTGGATTCATCTATATCAGATAGCTCCATCAGATGGCACTATGCAGATGAAACCATAACTTTTGGTATAGAAATACCATTGCAACATGAAGCCAAGGTATTTCAAGGGGCATTAAAAAAGAACTGTTAAAAAAAGAAAGTGAGCTGGGTACACTTTCACACTTAATAAATAATGTCTTAATAAAAAAAACCCCGGAGATTGTTGTAAAGCTAGAATTAAAACAAAAAACAAAACAAAACAAAAAACCAGCAAAACCCAAAAACCCCCTAAGCATCCTTAGATCAAGCCAATAGTTTATTTGATCTAATAGGAGAAAAAATGTTTCTATTTTGTGTCACACTTGCAGTTTTACTCAATTTACTGAAGAAGTACTTGCTCAAGAGTTATTTACTTGAGTAGTACTCAATCTTTCCCTTCTTCCTCCCCCTCCCCTCAAACTGCTAGAAATTATTTGAAAATGATAACATCACATTCATTAAAAAGCAGAAAATAACATTCCCATGGAAAAGGTAACTCTGCTTGATATCTTAATTGAGAGATTAGATTTGAATGCCTCAACAGTCTATGTAAACTTGGTTGTCACAGTCTACACCAGGCTTTAATTTTAATAAACGATTATTTGCATATCATCCCCCTTTCTCTTTGGCATGGAAGCAAGTATATGACTTTTTTTTCCCAACAAATATGCCAATTGGCTTTGTCAGTTATCTTCCTAATCTATGTTAGCAATTATTTTTAAGAAACTTTGCTTAATGCATAAGAAATTGAATGAAAGGATCACATACATTTTGCATACAGACTTTTCAACTGCTTTTCTCATTTCTTTTTGGCTCCAAGATGCTATTCAAAACATTTCTAGAATAACATAACCATCTTTCATAGATAAGAAAAAAGGGTATATGTGCCTCAGTAGAGAGAGAGGAAAAGAGTACAGCTGTATTTTAATGCCAATATTTTTTCACTTCCTAAGGAAGACAGGAAAAGGTATGTGCCCACAGAATTCAATGAATCTTGCATTTCCACTTCCCTCATTTCCCTGCTGGAATAAAATGCTAACTTCCAAGAAAGAGGGCAAATGGGAAAACAGACATGAATCCCACAGGAAATCCAAATTTTCTGTTTCTAAAAGCACACCAAAAGGAAAAAGTCTGGAGTTATATGCAGTTTTAAGATGCAGATCTTAAAAAAAATTAAAATATTCTGCATAGAATTTCTGAAATACTTTTTTGGCCAGCCCCTTTTATCACAGGTAATTTAAGGGACCTGTAATATAAACTCAAGGTAGTCAATGGCAAAAACATGCATAATAACATTAACAAAACTAAAAGAGCAATAAAAGGCAACCAAGGCCGTGGCAAAGTATATAAAGCCACAAATTCATGACATAAAACATATAGCTACCTCTTTGCTCTAAAAAAAATTCTCAGAAAAAAAATTAAGAGTCTTCTTTTTGCACTAGCATTTTAAAAAGAAGGGAGTTTTCAGTTTAACATTATTTTATTCTATCCTCACACTGCCTCTTTCAGAATGTTTTGCAGTGTGCTACTACCTTTCTTTAACTAAAAAGCAGACAATATCCAACAATTTCTTACTGCTGCTATGTTGTTTCTGGATCAAAATGCCACTAGTATTCAACAAAGCATTGCTCAATGCATCTTCTACTGAGAAAAGTTCGTTGGAGATCCCATTTCAGAAGCACCAGAGGTGAAGCAGTCTCCTCATTTCCTTTGGGCATGTGAACAAGTGGAAGAAAAGCTGCTGAGAGAAAGAAACCAAAAACTCAGCTGGCAAGATCCCTGACAAGCATCTGAAGGAGGGACCTTGGGATAACTGTGTCGTCATCAGTGTCCAACTTTTTTTTTTTTTACAAGCTCTCACATTCTTTCTCCATGATGAAGAGCTGTTTCCAGAGGTCCCCTCCCACTCCTCCCTCAGTCTCTACACAGCAGCCCTACTCCATGCGTCTGCTATACTCTACTTTCTCACGTAGTATTTCCTTACCCTATTCTCTTTGCGCTCCCTCCCACTTTCTATGTGTATTTAAATGTGTCATGATCCTCATGCTGCTCATTCTGGCCGCATGAAAAAAAGAAAGGACTTGCCATGATCTCCTTCAGGAGTTCCCACAGAATCGGGACTGGGATCTTGGTCTGGGTCCTGAGAGAATGGGCAATGCATAAAATAAACAAACTATTTCATGATCTAAAATGTTTGCTCAATCAGTAATTGCTTCTCACACAGAGTCATACCTCAGAAACAACTCAGTAGTAGGTAGCTTGCACTGAGAGCTCGTTGAGTGACGAGGAGATCTCTGAAACATCTGGGGACGTAATTGGATGATGAGCACTTTTGAAAACCTGTCCTCAGTGCTTTTACCTCCTTGAAAAAGTGCAGACTATCTGTGCATAATTTTAAAGACGTTGATTCCCACAGTGCAGTATGGGTCAGCTTCTCAAAGCCAACACTGAAGTTAACCACTAGCATGAGTCAGCTGTTCCAAAGTGTCAATTGCCCCCGGCACTCTTGCAGCAATGTACTAGATGTCCATATAATTGAGATTACATGGAAAAAATTCAGAGATCATCATACTAGACATTTTTTCTAAATTACATTTCTTCGCTGGTGGAGAGAGTTACCAAAATCCTTTAATAAAAATAAGAATTAACGCAGCACAATAACCAGAGCCTCTTCTCCCCAAGTGCAATAACCAGAACAAAGTTTACCCACATAACAGTTCCCTATAAAACTCAAAAGAAATAAACCTACAGAAATATTTGAGGGTTTTTTACTTTAACATATCATACATTCCTAGGCTAATTTGTTTAAAGCTAAACACAAGGGACAAGGAATTTTATTTTTTAATCCTGCAATATTTTTGATATAGTGATTTAACTTATCATTATCATCTTTTACCATTAATTTCTACATTTACAACAAGAAAGCTTCTTTTTTCTTTCTTTAAGGAAAAAAACCCTTCCACAAGTGTTCACCAGTAGGCAAAAGCATAAATCCACTTCATTATAAATGCTCAACTTCTTAACACTACCAGATGACCATATATTTTTAATTCTTTCTTACCCATATACAGACACTGACATGTAATTGTCAAGACCCTGAACTTCAGTTTTCATAGCTGAGACCTTCTAAAATGATGATGATGAACAAGATTTTAGAGGGAACATAAGTTTTAGAAAGCAAAGAAGGAAAAAAATGTGCATGTGATGAAGGCAATGATGCGTACAGGCATACATTTGAAGTTATTAGTTAAATTGTCAGTATTAGACATCAAGAATTCTCTTTCCCCTCCTTTGGAAATCAAATAACACTTCCCAACTAAAAATATCCAGATTTTCCTTTTGGAGCTGCATTCTAATCCTACCCATATTTGCAAAGTATTGGGGAAAAAAATTCCACCCACACATTCAAAAAATGTATGAATGCAGCTGAGAATGGTCGTATGAAAAACTGCTTTTCTTCTTTTCCTTCCTGGTGATCTCGTTGTGACTTCCATTAGCCTTAAAAAACATATCTCTCTCCTTACCTTCACGAAATTGTAAATTAGTTATTTACAAATAAGAACAACTTTTAAAAGACGCTTAGTTTTCGGGTTTTTTTCAGAATTCTACTACAAACAACAGGAAATAATCCCATTTTCTTAAATACAAATATGGATCATTGGACAAAGTGTTATGTGGGCAAATAAGTCTCTTTCTCTGTTCCCTAATTATTGTGCTCTATACACAGGATAAAAAAATATTTACATAATCACAGTGTATACGCATACTTTTCTTAGTTGCAAGACCAGACTCTGAGTGTTGCCTATTTTGGAATTCTAGGCTTGCCAAAGGGCTTTCATTAACATGTCTGTCTCTATAAACTCCAAGACATGCTAAGGTTTTCTATAAAAGTGCAACAATAAATCCATGCTTAATCAACCCTTTGTTGAGCTGCACACACATGGACTCTGTAAAATACAACTCAGATCTAATGGCAGGACCTCTGTTCATAGCTTCAAGTTCAATGGTGTTTAAGACCTGGAAGTGTTACTATTTTTTACCCTGAGCCACGTAAACATGAACATTTGATGCCTTGGACTTCTTTGATTAGACATGCATTCTCACCACACAGCTGCAAACATTTTTTTTCCTTCCTACTATTGCTCCCAGATAAAAACCAAGCGATTTTGCCTCAATACTAAACTCAGTCCTGGTCTTCACTGCCAGTTCACCTCCAGCTGCCTGTACAGAGTTTCACACTAAGCCCCTTGTTTATATCAGTGCTGCAATTAAGCCCAGGCCAAGAAGAGAAGTCCCTCAGAGGGTAGCAGAAGTGCAAGGCTAAGAATTGATTTTCAACTTCTGCGACGTAGTCCATACACATCCTTTCAACCCTAGGAAAAAAAAATCCTCAGCCAGATCTCCTCACAGCCCACCTTTTTTTCTGTGTGTGCACAGGGTTTGTTTTTTGGGTTTGTTTTTTCTTTTATTTTGCTTTCGGTGGCCATTCTGGGGGCATTTTTCACAAGTTGAATCCTGTTTCCAAATTGGCCAGTGAAAAGTTTTAGCCATGCTGAAATCGTTTCCAGGGCTAAATTGGGAAACCTGAGGCAGCTGGGCAATCTTACAGCTGGCTGAACTGTGGCTCGCAATAAAAGGCAGTGTGAATAAGGTATATTGAAGCTAAATTGGATTCCTGTGAAGGGCCATTTATTCTGAAGGGGGGCATGGGGGGAGGCATTAATGAACAGAAATTAAATTAGCTGAACCAGGCTTTTAAAAATATACTGAAAAATACCTGACCCGCTATGAACCTTTTAACAAAGCAGGAACTTTGGGCTAGCAGGACCAGCTCAGCTCAGCTTTATTTCCCTGACAAAGGTACAGATGTCCGAGGATGTACTACTACTCCACCTGATAAGAAGCCAGGCTTACCGTGGATGGGGTGGGTTTTATTTCTGTAACCTGAAGTCAATGCAGGACAAAGTCACTGCTGTGGGAAATCCAGTGTAAACCAATACGCAGCCCAAATACAGAGGTCATCTTGGCTGATGAAAATACTTAATTAACTAATCAGCAGATTCCTAGAGAAAAATAAACATGCCCTTTCATCCTTCTTGCCAATATTCCCTTCACTGAAATACAAAGAAATCACAGAGTACCCTGTTTTGGAGAGATTATTGATTAATTTTGTAAATATTAATATCAAAATTAACTAGAATAATATTTTACTTACACTCTCTAGTCTAGTCTGGAACCTCTTGTGATGAAACAAGTTCTGTAAGACTGTTACAAAGCGGCTGACTTCAGAACTGGAACACTAAATTTCTTCGGGAGGATTTGATTTATTTGGGTTTTTTTTTTGTTTTGTTTTGGTTTAGTTTTTGGGGCAGGGGGTATGTTGTTTGTTTGGTTATGTTTTGGTTTTTTTTCCCCAATTCTTATTGAATGAAAAAGTGAAACTGCACACTCCTGAAAATCTGGAGATACTTCACTGATATAATTAAATCCGCCGTAAAAGCCACGTGGCTTTCCCAGTTTCCCTTTGAATTGTAACCCACATTACATCTAACTTTTATTTCTACTACAAGGGCTAGTGCTGTTTTTGAAATCCTACAAATTCGTACATGTGCCTCCAGAATAACAGTACCTGTAATTAGCTACAATAATGCCTACTGATGTGACACTTGACATCTTAACTACCATTGCTTGTGAGCGTGGCTTTGCAACCACCTCTGTAAGGCACCCAGACTGCATCCATTTTACAGATATGGAAACCAAGAATGAAGACTGAATTATATCTTGCTCAGACATCTCTTACACCTGATCTGCAGCACTCCCTTTGGTGGCCACAGCATTTTCAAAGTAGAGAAAACTCTCCTGAAAAATATGCTCGGGGATCAGATGTTCTCAGTCACACTTGCTGAGGGAAATTTCCAGAGAAACCAGTATTTTGTGCCATTTTTTGCCCAAGAGTGAGAGCGTTTTAGGGTGGGGTGATGGTTTGCCTGTTTCTCCTCTCTTCTTGCCAAGAGGTGCCGCATTCCTCCTCCTCCTCCCCACCCCCTGCCCCTTCCAACTGTGAGTCATAATATTATGAACTTGATGATGGGAGAAATCAGATTTTCCATCACTCCACAGTCATCTTTACCTTGGTATTATTCATCATCCTCCCAACCCAAGTTCCAGCCACAGGACAGTCAAAGCCAGTCTCAATAGAGATACCTACAATATATCTGGAAATAAAAACATAATTCATGTGTCTGTTTAGTGACATCTTTCCTGGTATACTAGTTGAAAATTTGTTGGGGGCACTGGGACTGAGTGAGTTGCAGGCATCATGAGCCATATCAGCAGCTCAGCAAACTCCCTGCAAGTTGGCATCACATCAGATATTAAAACTCCTTAAGTATGGAATGGATACTCATAGATACTGCTGCAGGCTGTAATCTGGAATCATAATTTGATCAGATAAATTGGCTCATATTATGCATGCAAAACACATTGCAGTTAAGAATGGGCAAAACTTCAAATGTCTTCATTTTATTTTGTTTCTCAGTGGAAATGTATCATTTGTACATTGAGTTATCGTTTGACTTTTAACTCTGGGCAAAAAGGAAAAAGAAAATGGTTTCTTAGGGCCTCCACAGACACTTATATTTGTTGTATCGATTGGCTCCTAGGGTCACTGTTACCTGCCTGAAGGTGGCAATAAAAACTTCTAAACTTTATGCCTCCAGCCCTGCCTCAAATTCAGTTTTGAAGTTTTCATACAAATTTCCTAGAAATACAGAGCATTCCAGACAGGCTTTTGTGTATTTGAGGATCGCCTGACTGAAACTCTGCTATACCTAGCACTCAATCGAACATGTTTAGGAAGAGGCTACCAGGCATTTTTCTGTGTGTTCTGAAGAGCACAGATCCCTGTTCTGAGATGAGAAGGCTGCAGCTGAGAAGAAAGCCTGTCCCCAGGACAGCTCTGTGTGATGCTCCAGATTTTGTTGCTATAGCATCCTAAGTGAACCCCTAGTCAGTTTTCAAGCATCACAATGCAAAAAGCCCAAACGGACCCACTGCATGTTTCTTCCCAACAGGCTTTCTGTGTAGATCTCATGTTGTGAGGGCTGTGGGACTGAAAGCTCAGGTGCAGGACTGTATAAATTTGCTTAAATTTGTATAAATTGGGAGCTTGCAGTAACTACTACTGCAGTTTCTACATGTTTTCATGTTGTGAATTTCAAATTTTCTCCCCCTGAGTAAAATCCAGTTAAAAGAAATGGAATTCATAATAACTTGAGCCAAATACAAATTTTTCCAAATCTGGAACTTCCACATGCAGGCCCATCAGTGCGTGCCACGGCCCAAAGAACAGTGCAGAAATGTTTGGTCTGGCCCACCTTTCTGGTTTTTGGAAAGGGCAGCACTGCTTTCCAAGACAGAATAGTTGAGCCAGTAGGTTTTATCTGGAAAGGAACCCTTATCTGGTGGCTTGTTGGCTGAGCTGACTGCCAGATCTTCTGAGCCAATGGCAAATTAGTATTTAATTCTTACTACTTTCTATCAGTTTATAAAAAAACCCCCAAAACAAATAAAAAACTCCAACCACTACACAACAAGCATATAGAGGGTCAACTCTCACAGTGCTACAAACCACACAAAAAAACCTGCTGAACAAATCTAAAATACAGAAAGGGGAGTTTCCTGGCATCCCAGAGACCTCTGAGCAGCATCACTGTCCTCTCCAGCTTCTGGAAGAGACAGAGTGCCTGGAGGGAGGGCAGGAGGGAGAAGTAGTCCATACCTGGCTACTGGAAATGAGTCCAGGGGCCTAAAGCAACTTGGGAGTGGTGCCGACTGCAGCCAGCCTGAAAGCACCACTGCAAACAGGAAGATGCTGTCACCCCTTCCTTACGACACAACAGACAGCCAAGGACCTTGACTGCACATTGAAAACTAACTAGATATGCTAATGACTTACATGTTGGAAAGTTACATTAGACATTGTAAACAGAATATGAACTCAGGCTAAATTCAGTGTAAAACTGTACACCTGGGCTCTAACATCGCTTGTCAAAAAATGAGCAGGGTATTTACTTTTTTTTTTTCTATTTTCTGTGTTAGGTTAAAAATTCAAGAAAACATTCTCTGGTAACAGAAGTACCAAGGGACTCCTAATTGTAATGATATGAACAGGCAACATCGTGTAAAATTTCTGAAACAAATTTAGAAAGCCAAGTTACTAAATTTAAACAAAGTTAACAGATCTACTTGTATATTTTTCTAATCCCTACATGTTTCATTACTTCAACTGTGATAATTTTCATCACTTCTCTGTTTTGAAAGGAATTTTCTTTTTCTATAAAATGCATTACAATCAAATGAAATGCATTGACATGCTCCTCTTTCTCCATCTGAGCTACCTTCTCTAAACTGTTGCTAAATTTCTCCTAGTAAAAACATTATTACAAGAAAGGGACTCCTCACCACCCACTCAGCTCCCAGAAGCCAAGGGAAAAAACTCAAAGATATTGTTTTTCTAATTTGACACTGATACTCTTTGGCCATAAAAAAATGTTCCAGGTCTAGTGTGCATGTAAAATGGATTTTTAAAGAATTAACTCAAGCAATGCCTGAGCTAATTTCAAGCTTATCCTAATTTTTTAAAACATGGCATATAGGACAAATAATTAACTACTTTTTTCCATCCTTCCCAACTTTGACATTTAAAATGCTCTTCTTTTTAAGGACAGAAGTGTTCTAGGGTTGCGGAGAAACCTCACTTCTATGGCTTTTAGCACATATCATACTTACTATGGAATCCTTATGTTAGAAATAAGAACAATCAACCAAAAGACCTCAGTCAACTTGATTTGAAGCAGGAATGTGATTTTTTTTTCTTTCTTCCCTCCAGCTAATGATGAATTATTATATTAAAAATATATATTCCAACTTCAAAGAAAAGCTAGGTTGTTATAAAACACAGGCATTCAGAATTAAGTTTGAAAAGATTTGACCTTTTGCACACAAAAACTAACACCTACATGAATGAAGTACTGTAGTAAGTGATGATATATGATGGATCATTTAAAATGTGTGTATGGAACGATGCACATTTTTTAAGGCAGGGGCAGATGGTGGTTACAGCACATCCAACATTTTCCAATTACTTTGTTTTTTCAAAATATATCCAGACCATAAAAATATTAGAGGAGTCCTTGAACTTTAATAGAAACAACACTTTTCAATTATAAAAAAAACTTAAAAATACATTTCAGTTCAAATTTATGTTCAAAAAATATCTTCAGACAATCCCCTTCACCCTCTCTTACACAGTTTAAGAGGTTTCAAAGGAAAAGAGAATAATGAGGGGCTAGACCCAGAGTTGTATCCTAACATGTTGGATAGAAATTTAACCAAGTCTTCTTAAAAAGGACACAGGCACTGAATACAAAAAGTTGTTCCAGCCTGATCTGCTTTGAATACGGGGCTAGTCAGATGCAAGATTTTGGTTTTCCCCAAACTCTGACAAAAATGCTAAGTAATTTGAGATTGAAGATAACATGAAATCCACTACCTGCACAAAGAGTTTAAAAGTAAAATGGGGGAAAATAATACAACACTATTAACACTTTTATATAATGAAATTAATATTTCTTTCAATCTTCATCCAGTTAGATAAAACTCTAGGATGAGATTTCAACAAAATGCACATTGGGCTGACAATGGAGCACAAACATTTTCAAAACAAAAATCAAATAAGAAATATGCTGGAATTGGACCCCAGTGTGAAGTGAAACAAAAGTTCACGAACACAGCTCCCTTCCAAGTTAGGCGATAAACCAGGAACACATGGAGAGAAGAAAAGGCTGCTTGTATTGTTCCAGGAAACTGGACCAAGGATTATTCCATAATTGCATTAAGCAAATACAGTATAATATCTTACACAGTGAAAAGTTCAGAGACACCACTGGCCAAGTGATTGACTGATCCCATTACACTGAAGACCTGTAAGCCATTAATTCCTTAATTACTACAGTTATAAGCATTTTACATCAATACCATTGTGTTCAATGGCAAGGAAATGGGGAAATAGTATCGTGAGACATTTGCACTTCAAGTAAAATTTTTTTTAATACATACATTTTCAAATTAAGGTCCCATCATGCATATGTTCAGGATGTTCATGATTTTATGAGCTGTATGCAATAAAGTCTGAAGCAAAGATAAAAAATAGCCTTTAAACACTCTTACTGACCTGATGGATCTGGGACACACACACACACACACACACACACACACACACAGTGGTTTCAAGATGAATGTAAGTTACACCAAGCAATTTCCATACTGTAGGCACTACTTACAACTTCCAAAAATCACATTATTACTACCCTTTCTGGCAAAAATAACCCTTCAGGTAATGCCTTCCCATGGGTTTTCAAGTCAACAGGAACAGCTGGGCATAATGTCACCGAGACCCTGATGAGAAAATGAAGAGAATTTGTTTCTGCTTTCGGCTCTGCAAAATTCTTCCTCAGTGGCTGTAACAGAAGTCAATAATGCATCTACCAAGAAGTTTGGCCTGGGTATGCCCAGGACAAGGTCTGCCATCATGTCTTTACACAGACCTAACTGCCTCCAGGCTGCAGGGGAGATGGGAAGAAGAACTGTACTACTAAAATTATCCTGATTTAAGTGAGGCAGATCTCTTGAGCAGATGCAGCTTGATGCAAAGGTCCAGTTGCTTCCAGAGACCCACTATGAAGACAAACTAGCTGCACAATACACACAACTTCCTTGTCTGTCTGTCTGCCTCACAGAGACACGCCATCCAGGCTAATAAGCTTTCTACCATCCAGACAGGATATGGAAAACTGTCCACCTACAGGTTAATGGTTCTGCATCTACCTTACTCTAAAGAGCTGATCAGCCATCATAAATTAGCATAATTCTACTGCTTTGAATGGGTTTGACTTGCATCAACTGAGTTGCCAGGTCTCAAAGGAAAGAAGAAAAGATTTATTTCCAAAAGTGCTAAGGACAAACCCCCCAGCATCCCTGACAGCCAGGATGCACTCCTTGTGCTGTTCATCTGGGCCCAGCATTGGGAGGTTCAAGATTCAGCATTACTTCTCACACTAGGAAGCTGTCGTCTTATCTTCTGTACCGCTCATCTCTCTTTGGTTCTGCAAGTATGAAATAAAGAACATCCCTGGCTGCATCCCAAAGGGGTCTCAGCCTTCCCAGCAGGAAGGACGGTGACTGCGATGAGAGGGCCTCCTTCACAGGGAGGGCAAGGATGAGGAAAAGGGGGGATGGGATCTCAGAAGAATGGACAGGGATGGTAGAGACCACCCAGGAGATAAAGAAAACAGGGGTTGAGGGGAAAGCTGGGGAAGCTCCCGAGCATGTACAGTAGCTAATTGTCAAATTTTAACCATTTAGGCTTTTAAAACTTTTTTTCCCCCTCTTTCCTTTACACACACACAGAGCAAAGGCATAGTTTGCATTCAGAAGTAACAGCTTGCAAAGACATTTAAACCTAAAGCAGGTATTTAAATTTAGCAGAGCTTTCTCGGTGTTTTCTAATCCTGGCTCAAAGGCTGAACTTTGTTAAAATTTGTTACAAACCAGAATCTTAAGAAGTTCCCAGACTTTGATGGGCTTTGCTAAATTTAAACCCACAGTGAAATTTTTATAGGAAATTACAGACTAAAAATGATACAGCCATGAGGAAAGCCCACAGCAGAGCTTCTTGTACGTGTCTCTCTCTTGTAAAGCTCTGCAGGATGGGTGTCACAAAACCTAGTTCCCTGTGCAAGCCCTAAGTTTCTCTCCTCCGGTGCTCTCTGGTCCAGGCTTTCCCACACACAGTAATGCATTCCCAAACATGACTTTACAGCAGCCCCTGAGAGCAGAAGGGAGCTGGAGCACCGGGGCCAGACTGGCAGCCTGAAAGCCAACCATTGTTCCCAGAGGCAAGCAGCCCCGCAAGGCACACTGACTCCCTGTCTCCAGAGGGAACGGACGCACAGGGCTTCTCTCTACCACCCAACAGGCTGGGGCACAGAAACACTGTAATTTGGTGTTAATTGGGTCAACCCCCTCCTTTAATTAAAATGAAACTCCAGACCTTTCCCATTCTACCTCCAGTTACATTTTATTATTGCTTAGCTAAACCAACTGTACTGTGGTGGTGGTTCCTTCACTTCCTTCACTGCACAAGTCCTCCACAAGAAGTTTCCCCTTCTCCCTTCTTGCTCTGACAGCATACTGTCAGGGCCCCGTCCTGTTCTCTGATACACTGGCTCATTCACTGTCTCTCCTGGGTTGTCTCTGGTCCCTTCTGAGGCTCCTGACTGGAGCCTTGGATGAACTCCAAACGTAATTCATCACCTTGCCTTGCCTGGGGCTGTTGATGAGACCTTGTTACCCTCACCCATCTCTGCCCATCCAGCTCAGATACTGCAGGACAGTGCCCTGGTTGATGGGGGCACTGCTTGTGCTGAGGTCACTGTCAACACACAGCCTGTCACCCTCATGGTGCAGCCCCATTCCTGCTGCTCCCTGAAACTAACAAACACTGCAACTTGACAGGGACCTTCTCCTCAGCGAACCACCAATTCAGACTCCTGGCATATTTACTCTTTTAGCACCTGCAACTAGTGGCAATAATTGCAGCAATAGCAGTGAGATCCATGAAGGGTCTGCCATCTAAAACAGGTATGGTGAACACATCATCTGGGAGCATCGAAGAGACCAGAATTACAATGGAATACTGGAAGCAGGGTATAAGGAGGACAGTGTAGGTGAAATCTGATGAACCAAATGGACAGCATGTCAAATTCAAGACTGGAGAAAACACAAAGGGGCTGCAGCAAAGACTTGGGAAATGAGCCTGAAGGTGGCTCGAATAATGCTGAGCGCTCCTTTAGAGACTGGGCCATGCACAAGGCAACACAGCATAACCTGTCCTTTGGTGACCTAAGGAGGAGCGTGTACCCAACCAGCATTGCAAGTTTCTCTGAGGCACAATGACTCAGCAGAGGAAAGTATCAGGTTCAGTAGGGTTTTTCCTCCCTGCACAGGAGGCAGGACTGCTGAAGAGCAGAACCTGTTACTCGCTAACCATCTGACATATGTGTCACAGCCGAGGCTTGTCATGGTTCTGCTTTGCCAAGGTGGCACGAACACGTATCTACTGTGTGCAGAAAGGACAAGCCACAGAGGCAGCAGGACTGGGAAGCCTGACACCAAACTTCCCTCAAGACCTGGCTTTCATCAGACCTTCTTGGGGCCTTAACAAGGAACTGACATACTCTTGGCTCACATTCTGCAGAAATAAGACATTAATCTATGCGTCTTGTCCAGCTCCTTATCTCCTGCTTTTCTGCTGGTTTTGTAAGGTGACAATCTGGGCAGAGGCGAGACTAGAAAAGATGTCATGTCTCTAAGAAGATATATAAGTAAATGAATACACAAGTCTATCACAAACATGTGCACAGAAACATCCCATACCTAGGAATATCCAGGGCACCAAAACTGACTGCTGCGTAAACTGTGACTCACTACATCAGACTGAAGAGCACAGAACAGCGCTGCTTGGCAGATGTCTCCTGCCATCCCAGAACCACTCGCCCAGGTCTATGAAAATTTAACACTGCGTCTCATCAGAGCATGTGTATGTACTCATTACTTACATGCAGCAAATTCAAAGAAAATGAAACCGATTACGACATTAAATGTTGGACTAACCTTATTCAGGAAATCATTTAATTCAATACAAACAATGAAGTACTATTATTTTAATTATTTTTTTCCCCAGGAAATTTTATTTCTGTGTCTGCAAAAGAGAGTGAGAATAACCATATATTGTGTCCTACAACTGATCTCCAACACTCTTTAAGTGCCTGTCTTTTTTAAAAGGGGTCATTCCATGCACACTGTTCAATTAAATCACCGTACCTCTGGAACCAAAGTTGGAGTTTTACAAAGGCCATAATGCAAGCAGCATGTAAGTTAAGTGTATTTTATATATTTATACTTAGATATACTGAATTTAGAAACATGCACATTTCCATATCTGTCACTATCTAGAGCCACAGGAATCTCCAGCTAAACTATTTTAGTAAAGATGAGTTTCAGGAATTTAATGTAAAACAGGCACTGAGCAAGCTCAGTCACTGGACAGGCCAAATACATATATCTGTATCTATATATATAGATAAATATTTGACCACAAAAGGTGCAAAAGGTCACTCACTGTATGAGTTTTATTCCATTCCCGATTAATGCTGAACATTTTAACAATTATGTTCTCTGAGGCTGTTAGAGATCTACACATGCAGGCTTCGTATTTTTTTCAGAGGTGCTCTAGCATAGAGCTCGTCTTGTTTTCTGCCAACATAGATGCTATAAAATCATGCTTGATTCAGTTTACTCCTTTCCTCCCCTCCCCTCTTCCCTTTTCCTCAGCCTTATCCTCCTCCATGTTCTTGGGTGGGCAGATTCATGGGGAGACTTGGTTTTTAGCATAGCCACCACCAGGCAGTTTGCTACTCTCCTGAAGCACATCTGGGCTTTATATCAGGCCTTTAATTAATCCTCAGTGAAAGCCAAGCTATGACATTTTGACTGGGCAGGCTCCAGTTTTGGACAGGTCTTGATTTATTGCGACTGAGTCTCAACCTACTTTGATTTATTTCAGCTTTGGGGAGGAGGGCAAGAACTGAACAGAAAAAGCACTGTTGGATGCAGAACATGTGATGCACGTAAAGGACCTCCAGAGTACTGTGGACCAAATGACAAACAGCTCAGACAATTTACAATAAAAATAAAATAAAATAAGCACAAGTGATGAAAAGATTTTGGTGAAAGAAATCATTTAAAGCAACAACAACTACCACTATCAAAACGAGCAACAACAAATAATAAAAGACTTAGCGAACAAGGATCAAACAATTTGGCAGAAAGTGCCAACAAAGGAAGCTCATGCCTTATCTCTAAGTAAACAATAAATCCCTGGTCACTCATTAGTGTTAATCATGCCTCTCATCTGCATTCAGCTAAATACAGAGAGGCAGGACCAATGCTTTCCTGATGAGTCGCTTCCAAAGAAAAGGATGTTCTGCTTTTGTCTGCCAGCTCGCCTTGGGTGGATGTCCTTTTGCAGGTCTCCCTCTCCAGCAGCACTGTGCACGACATGAAACGTGCCAAGTCTTCTGGACAGTGGGAACAAAGGCAGCCAGAGCCAAACTGTTCATCTAAATAAAGCAACAAACATCACAGTAACAGGAGCCACTGAATAACAAATCCAATCTGCTCAAGGTATAAATCTTTCTTGTTTCTGTGGGTAGGCCTGCTCTCTTAGGCCCTTTTCTTGTTCTGTTTTAATTCAAATTCTGTTGAACAGACAACTTGGCAAGTTTTTTCTGAATACTATTGTAGCTACTTCCAGTTAATTCCTGCTGTGTGTACATGCAAAGGAACTTAGTATCTTGAAAATTCTAATGGAAATAAGTAATTTTATTGTTTTCCTTTAAGTATTTTTGTTAAAAATTCAAATACCCTTATGCATCCCCCTCTTGTATTTTCTTTTCACCAACTGAAATTCAGTCTTTGTTGTTGAGTTTTTTCTCCTCTAACTATGGGGATTTATGGTTCTACTAAAAGAGAAGAAAAAATGAAGTTCCAGCAACTGAAAAGCAAAAAAATTTTTAGTGTAAAAAAACCTAATACTTTATATTTACAGATACCTATCAGGCTTTAGTGCCTAACAAACCTCTAGCAGAAAAGGATGTTTTTGTGAAACAGTGGGCACCTGCTGCTATTAAAATTTCAGTAACACCTCAGATGCTATCCCAGTAGTCACCACACACAGCCTTGGAGGACAAATCTCTGCACTCCTGTTATTCCCTGTAATGCAAGACAGAAGGAGCAGCAACCCATGCATGCTCATGCAGGCTTGCTTCAAGGCATCTGTGGTGTCACAAAGCAGAGGAGGACACAAACTGAGTATGAAAATATTACATGCATCATCTTTAAAAAGATTACAACCAAGGGACTGAAGACATTAAGAAAAAGGCACCTATGGGTTAATTTTTAGGTTTCAGGGTGAAATCTGGAAGAAAGGTCTACTGTACGTGGTTGATCAGATGCCTGTGTAAGTCAAGGCCACAGTCCAGCTGTGTGCTTTGCCACCATGCAGGTTAAGCAGTAGGATTCAAAGCTTAAGATCACTTGGGTCTTCTGCTAATTAGAAACAACTGCAAGGGTGTTCTCAATCTACTCTGCAGCACTAGTGACTAGTTTTGTCATCTGCAAAAAGATTATTTTAGCAGCGGTAGGCTGACAGGCCTATTTGTGCTGTGAGGTTACACGGGGAACCTGCTTTCGCTGTCTTCTCTAACCAAGTGGGCAGGCTGAGCTGGCTCTCTGTGACCAGTACAGAATTACGAATTCTGCAGAAATGTAGAATATTCATAAGTCAGTAAATGGGATCCTGCGCAGCCAGCCCGTTTTCCTTTCAGGAGTAGAAGTCTAATTAGTGTTAAGGACAATTCTCAAGTCAAACTTGTCTACTGAGCACATCCTTCCCTCATCTCTCTTCACTCTGTAAGAAAACAAATCATCAACATCTAATGCAAATGCTTGCTACTTTCTATGTGTGTTTTTGTTTTGTGACCCACTCGGGCTAAAGAATTTCAGTCTCCTTTCACAGGCAGGATCAAGCACAGCGGCAGCTGGTGGCTCACTTTGGCCTGAGAGCAAGTGATGAGAGCACAGCATTCCCCTATAAACTGGGGTCTTATTCCCCATCTTGTATTGCTCTCACATTCCCCCCAACAGGAGAATGCAGTGTTATTTCCATCAGATGTGGTACCCCTCAGTATAAATTTGCTTTTTTTTCTGCCAGATGGTGCTTCTTTCAGCTGCTGGGGAGCTGGTTCTGGGTGGGACTCCAGGTCCTAGCTTTCATCCTGAGCACCACCATTTTGTCCTTGCTTACAGGCAGTTTTATTTTCCAGCTTTTATCTGCCTTCATGAAATAGAAAAGTGTGTGCAATTTTTCCTTGCAAGAAAGTCCAGTAACACTGTAAGCTCCAGCAGTACTTTCTAAAACCAATGCAGACGGAATTTGCAGTGACAAGTTAGACCGTTTCACTGGAAGAGACTTTATATGAACCAGTATCCCAGCAAAAGCCCGTATCTAAGCAAAAAGAATTACTTTAAGATACTTCTAATAAAACTATCAGCTTGGTTAGGAGTCAACTGTTTTGCAAGCAGCTCCAGAACATAAACAACTGTCCAAGACGTTTTTAAGATAATGATTTCAGAATCTGGATTTTTTTTCCCCCGACTTGAAATATTTATGACACATTGTATTTAAATGATCAGACTGCTACAAATCAGTGCAACTAATTGCCTATCATCAGCATGGAATTTCACGCCACAATTTGTTCCCAAACCTCATATGAATAAATTAAGCCAAGGGAACTGAGTCTTGTTTCTCTTGACTTTAGTGTATTCTAGAAGTCAATGTAAAATGGGTATGATTCTCCTATTATTTAACACTATTTTATGTAATCACTCCAAAATTATTGTGGTAAGAATGATAATTAATTTACTTTCAGTTTAGGAGGACTTTTTCCTCAACCTTCTTTTGCCAGCTATACTTTTACACATGTGTCTGTTGGTTTCACACTGCCTTTCTTTAGATGTGACCTTATAAACACCAGCAACAGAAAGGCCTTCTTTAAGGAAAGTCTAATTTACTTAATTACAAGGATTGGGCAGTTGTGCACCAATTCCATCATTCTGTCAAACTTGAGACTGAAAACTGGCACTGGGCAGACCAGGTGAAAACTCTTTATTATGCTTCCTGGTTTTGTTGGTAATGTGTTAAATGGCATTTTAATGTCTCCTGAGGTCACTTTTAGAGCCAAATTGTGGCTGTCCTAACACAGGTGTAATGTGTAACTCTGGGCAGGCACAGAGCCTCTTTCTCTTCCGCTGGCCTCCCCATGTACAAATGTAAGACACAGTGAATGAAGTCCCACCAATAATCATATTACCAGAAGAAGATTTCACTCCAAACCAGTTCCTGCAGTTGGTTTTCAGCATCATCACTCCTCAGGTTTTCCAAGGAGCCAATGAGGGAACTCACAGCCCTACAGTCCTCTTGAGGCTTGAGCACTTCACACATGTCCTTACCCCTTACGGCTACCTGGATCAAATAATATATTTTCTAAAATAGCACCCATATTTTTAAGATGCCAATAAAGTGCTGTACATAATATTAAAGTGTTACATTAAGTGTGCTCAGACCGTAAGAACTTACACCCACCAAAACCAACACCAGTTCTAAATTGCTACTACCTGCTCCTAAAATACTTCAAAAACATTTATGTATCGGAGCAGTGGGGAAGACCATTCTATCTCAGGCCTCCTGACATCTTCCCAATATTCCAAGATCTGCTTGTAATCTGGCAGATGAACAGTTTTAAACCTGCAGTGTTTCTAGTATGTATCTATCTTGGATATCAGTAATAATATTGGCAATAAAATGAAAAGGCTATGCAAAATATTTTTCCCTTGTCAATTATTTCCCCTTTAAAATGAACATGATATATTAAAAACCTTATGCTTGTTGAATTTAAAACACCTCAGACGAAGAGAGAAATTCCCACCAGACACGGAAAAGTAATGTTGGTCTGGAAATAAATGCAGCACAATAAATTAACAGGAAGGGGGGTATTGCATAAGAAATATACTGCATTAGCAACACAAAGCATTACTTTTTCTTGTAAAATAAAGCACAGTGCAGCAAGATCATATGATTTGTACCAACTTTTCATTATGTCAAAAGCAACATGTGTGCCTTGTATTAGAGCATTAGGGTTGCCTTGATAAGCTATTACTGTGTAGAGTAACATCTCACTTGATAGAGGTTAAGGCAGAAGTAGGAGTTCATGCTCTACTAATGCAATTTACTGCTTCTTAAAGAAATCGGTAAAGTGCACTTGGAAGAAGGAAAACCACTTTATATTAAAAAAAATAAAAATCCAACCCATTTGCAGATCAAGAAATAATAATGCACAGCTTGCACTAAAAAATATCCGCTTCTAAAAAGTACAGAGCTTGTTATTAGGAGCAAAGCTAAAGAGTAAGCAAATGTGCTTGGACTGCATTCAATTCTACAAAAAAAATCCCAATAATTCGTCCTTGCATACGAATAGTTATGGATCCCCTAAGTTTCTGCCTCAAATCCAGTACCAGAGATCCTTTTAATCCCACTGCACAACAGAAAATTTGGAAGCAGAGAGGTGGGCCTACTCACTTCAGAAGCACCACCGAAATCCTTATTCCACTAGAAGCAACGGAATGGCCGCCAAGGTTGCTCACACCCGGAGCTGAGCTGTGGATCTGCAGGGCGTGCGAGGAAGGATAACTGCTTGGCTCCCTTGCTCCAGCCAGCCTCGACCCTCCTTCAGAGCAGGAAGTGCTGGGAAGGTTTGAAGGAACCAGCAGCTGTTTTGCACAGCCTTCGCGGAAGCTACAGGCACTGGGTGATGCCAGGGCCCTACTTCTACTTCATTCTCCTCTTTGATGGCCTCAGGCAAATCCTTCCCAGTCACACTGCCAAGCTGACTGGAAAGAGGGGACAAGAAAACAGCAATGTCTCTCACCTACCTTGCAAATGCAATGCTCCTCATACTCCTGAGGAAACACACAATTGCTCTCACTGCAGAAATCATGTGGATTTTGAGAGGAAGAGAGAAAGGAGTCAAGCAGAAGACAGCAATAAGCTTTCTTCACATACTTAACCTGGTAACCAAGTCAGCCATCTCCAGGGAAAGCTTAAAATGGGCCAAAGAAGGCCAACTGGAAAGTTCAGCTGCTCTATCTTTGGATCATTAATGTTGGTTGTTAGGTCAAGGCTTCATCCAAAAACACCTACAGCTAAAACTCAAGTATTTCTGCTACAACTAAAAGTGGCATGTTAAGTGCACCCTGTGGGTTTGGGGAATGTTTCCCATTCAAACAAACAAAAAAAAAGGTATTTTTTTCCATACCCAGATCAGGAAAGAACAGTCACTCTGCTGATAACCAATCTTCTTAATAATGCACAGAATATTAACAGCTAGAGTACAATAAAAGTGAGCCCCGACATTTTAATTTACCTGAAACATTTCTTTCAGTGAAATGACCTGAAGTTGGAGGACTAAAAACTTTGGTTCTGGGAATGCGCTGCCCATGATGTTTTACTGGCTTCATTTCAAATGAAAACAATTACTGTATAGTGAGGATGTTACTACACAGACATAACAACACCATTAACTATTTTTGACTTCCAGTGTAAATTGAACCATTATAAGGTTTTAAAAATGTCCTCATTAAATTTTAATGATCTGTTTTAAGGGATTTTTTTCCCCTTATTAAAATTGAAACCAACTATGCTATGGAGCTTTCTCAGAATGTGGTACACTATTCTAAGCTTCAAATAAATCTGTAAATCATAGATTAGTTAATAAAGAGAAACTATCTGGGTTATTACAGGCGGGGCTGGTAGCAGTACCTGTTATTAATGTTGCCTAACATTTACCAATAAAAGATGCTGCTTCCCATTCTTTAAAATGTTGCCGAATACCAACTGACTGAGAAAAAATTTCTTGGTTCAAAGGTGGACACACCTGACTGGCTTTTACCTTCCTTTTTTCCCCCCCTCGCTCATTATGGGACAAAGAACAAAGAAAAGAAGGAAAAATGTCAATTGAAGTGATTCAGATGATTAAAAAATACATTTCATTTGTATTAAACTTCAGCATTATTTTTCCATGAACTAGGGGTTTCACTGTCATAGAGTAAGCATTTGAAATTTTGCATGCAGAAGGCTAGAGAATGTTTATGAGAACGTTTCCTTCACATTTTCCTCAAACTTGCCCAATTCATTAACTTTATGTGGACCACAATGGAAAAAAAAATAAGTTAAATTCCTGATTACAAGCACTGAAGAGAGACTTGTGAGACCTTTGCTGTTAAATTTTGTGAAGATTCACTCTATGGTGAACATGCTCCATTCCATGGTGGGGCAGTGGTTTCCCTCCAGGCACAGCTGCAGCCCTGAGCAGGCTGTCTGGTATATTCATTCCCTAGGTCCAGGCAATCCCATCTCCCTCATGAGATTCATCTCTTTCCCACAGTCTCATCTGGAGTTACCCCAGGTTAAAATCACCACAAGACTGACTGGAAGGTGGAGCAGACCTTTTTTTTCCCAAAGTCTGGCTTGTTTTCACCCTGGTGCTATATTGCCACCAGCTAATGAGTAAACCTTGTCCTGCAGCATGCACTGAGGTGGACTGCAGTGATGGTGCATATACGGCATCGTGTAGTCTCTCTGCTGACATCCATATGCTTTCTACAGGCCTTAGAACAAGTGAAAGGACAGCTCCTAAATTAGGGAGTCATAATTTTACTTGGGTTTTCACACGTTGCCAAACAGAGCAGAAAATTCAAATCATAGGAACACAGCACACGTTTACAGTTATTTATGCAAAGTACCTTTATTTGGTATTCTCAAGAAGAACAGGCTGCAAAAGCAGAATTTGTCAGGAGGACTCTTGTAATTGTGTTATTTGATGGAAGAGATACTTCATTCAAGCCACAATGGCAAAATAGGTCAGTGTCAGAAATATGACAACAATACATAATTTATCAATTTGGAAACCTTATACTTGAAAGAAGCCTTAGTCTAACCTTTCCATCACTCCAATTGAATTGTAAGACCACCGCTGAAACAAGACCACTTAGAAAACCACCGGGGTGGCCTTGATAATAATACACATATCATTGTTGAGGCACAGGAAACTAAACCAGATGGTTTTGCTGAGGAAAGCACTTTTTCCTGGCTTTGTAAAGCCTAAAAACACTAATAGGTCAAACATGAAAGTGCTGAAAAAGAAAGTTAAAGGAAAATCTCTGTAAATAAGAAAAAAAAATCTATTTACAAATGTGCTTCCCTCACAGAAAGTATGTCTGCAAGAAAATAAAAAAAAGGGAAAATGATGCTACGGTTCTGAAATAGATAAGGATAGTTTTCTGAAAGGTCTAACAACAACACTTACAGTTGGACTTACAGTCCACCACTGCTGGAAATCAATGCCATATGATGTGTATTAGACAGAATACCTACATATTGTAATTAAAAACTTTTTTTTCCCTCATTTTTATGTTTTAACTATGGAGATCATTCATGCCTATTGCAATAAACTACTTACTTTCTTGTACAATCTCTTATTATCAATCCTCTCAAACTTAAAGAAAAAATAGCACATAAACGAACCTCTCAAACTACAGGAGACTGAAAGTAATTTCCATAAAAACCATCCATGCACAGAAACATACATTCACATGCACACATTTATACAGGCTGTGTATGTGTGTGCATGCACACATGAATAAAGTGTGTTCAGACTTTCTCATTTATGCTGTAGTTATTTAGAATCTTATTATTTGCAGACTTTAGCATTTCAAAAACCACAAAGGACTTGGTTTGGGTTTGTTTTTCTTTATTGTAGACATCATCCACATGAGTAAAATTAAGATGATAGTGTGTTACTCTGCTGAGAATTGCAACTGTTTCTAATAGTCAAGAAGTCTAATCTAAATTACATGCACTGAAAGAAACGTATTATAAAGTCCTTTAGTGTGCAGTCTTATTTACCAAAGTGTAAGCCTTTATTTAGCATTAAAAAGAAAAACTTTCACTATCGCGGTTGTTCCAAAATATGTTCTCTCTTCATAAGGGAAGCTTTGTCCATATTTTGAAAATCTGGAAGAAGATGTCTGAGAATTATAGCTACATTTTGCTGGCACCAAATCATGCTCTAATGAAAAGAAAACATAACTATTTAAATTTCAACTTTTTCTCTGCTTGTATGGGAGAATGGAGAAGAAATGTACACTGAGGAGAGCTTCACTATATGCTTATAATCTGTGGCAGTCCATTTTGGCACTGCACAGATATAGCCTTGGAGAAAATGTTTGGCCTCCAGTCCCATTCTGAAGTTTGTAACTAAAAACAGAGAAATAAAAGAGTCGTTTCTGCAGCCAGAAGTCAAGTGGGGCCACAGGTGCCCTACAGAGCTGAGGGAGCCTGATGGAGCCTACCTGGACAGTAATAAAGAGAGAAATTACAGCAGTGTGTCACAGAATCCTATTTTGATTCTGCATGAGAGACACGGTGGGGAGACACCTGTTTGGTGGCCAGTGACACCATCTACCACCTCAGATCAAGACGAGCTCTTTTGTAGGCTTGGAATATTTCAGTTGAGGCGCAACACGCACAAATAACTTACTAAAATAATGGTACCATGAATTGACCTGGAAATCCACTTATCTATGTCTTTTCCCTACAGACTCAATCAGAGGGAAGACAATCTTTACTTCTGGGATCTGCTTTTCCAGCACTCTTGTTGTGTCATGAAGTGTCTGCATTGCAGTGCCAGTGCCTGTGGGTCAGTGTGGGGTGAATGTCACACCTTTCATTTGAAACCAGCCGGGACTGTGCTGTGACCACTTATGCTGGCTGTATTGTATCCTGAGAACTGGGTCATTATTTGGGTGGATGATTGAATGTATCACCATGGTCAAATGTCACTTCCTTCATCCTGGACACCTATCTCCACAAGTCCTAAATATTTACATGAGGAAATAAAAAAATATTCTGCCCTTGGCAAGTGCATACTTCCTTTGGGAAGATGTTGCTTTCTCAAAAACATTTCAGCATGAGACTTAGTTCTACATTAAAGATTTTCAAACTATTAGAAAGAATCAAAGATGGAATACTCATTGCCTCATTGTCTTTGATAGACATGCTTCTAGAAAAGGTACTGCTTCAGCAAGTACCTGTCAAGAGCTTTGTGAGTGTTCAGTAGATGTTCCAAAGGAGCACAGTCTATCAAACTTTTCTCCTAGAGGTTCTTCTTACAAGTCCTGCTGCTCTCACAATTACTTCACCTAGATGGAAGCAGTTCAATGCATAATAACCTAAACTAGAGCAGATTTGATTTAATTTGAAGATCAGTTTGGCTTAACAGAGCCATTAGTTATCCCAGGTCAGACAAGCTGATGGAAAGAAAAAGTTCTCACTTGGAAATACACAAAGTACACTTTACCTGGATGGCTATACCCTCATACTGAAAGAAGCCCATCACTGAGGGTTTAAAATTGTTTCTTAACTTTTATTAGAAGATACTCACTTTAAGCATAAAAACTAAGCAATAAGAAAGGAAAAGCATTTTTCACTTCAGTCCATACCAAAAGGGTAATCCCCATTTAGAAACATGCCTTAAGTTCACAAGCCAATCCCATAACTACACGAGGTATTGATAGTTACACAGACAGATACAACTGACTTTCCTTTTATAACCATCTGTCCTTAACAAAGCAAGACTCTCACAAGCAAGAGTTCAGCTGGAATGGTGAAAAGATTATTCAGAAAAAATGTCAAGTCTTAGTAGACTAAGGTAAAATGTGTCTCAAAAGACAACACATCCTTAACACCACAAGAAAACAACAAAACAAAACTAGAAATGCCTTGGCCGATAGTCTTACTGGCTGACTCCTTTTCTTATGCACAAGAGTAAAGTAAAATTTTAAATAATTCTGTCTGGCAAGGGTTTTTATATTTAAACATACACACAAACATACAAGAAGGGATTTCCCACAACAGCAGTGGTAGCAGCTGTTTCCAAGGGTCAGTTTCTGCCTTTTAGAATGGTAAATAGAAAAATCATGAATAAAAGACCAGGCGATGCTGACTAGAGATTTAAGCAAAGATTAGGTTTTACTATCTAAATTTCAACATGTGCAAAATGGTCTAAGACAATAAAAATGACTGCATATTTCCTTGCGCGTTTTAATCACAGACTAACATATGAATCAGCACCAGTACCAATTGAAAAAAATAAAGGTAAGATGTAAATCATCTCTTTAAGCAGTTTTGCAGTTTCTTAATATGCTTGGTTGGCCTGTACAATAACTCACCATATTACTTATTTATAAACAGTTCTCTTTTGCTTTGATTGTTTCCTTTTACATTATTTAAATATAAATTAATGGAAGCCGATTCCCATACATTCTAAATATCAAATGCACCCTGATTTCACCACGAATGTAGGCACATTTTACACATTTGACTAGACATGTAATTAATTGAGTTGGAGCCAATTATGACCCAATTATGAGTCCTCTGTAATTATTGCTTGAAATACTGCTGGATTGCTATTGAAGGCAAGAGTAAATATTTCTGATCTCTATGAATACCTGAAGACTATTAAAACTGTTACCTTGGACTTGTTCTTTTAGTTTTGTAAGATTAAGATTGAGGGGCTTTTCCACAGCTTTTGTCAGTTCAGCATTTCTGCTGTTCGCACAACACCGAGGTATGGGCGGCACAATTGCAGAAGGCAGCCTGAGCATCAGCAGGTGATAGAGAGGAAACTGAAGGAAAGGAAGAAAGAGCCTCATCTGTTGAACTGAGTCTGGTGTGCCCAGGTGGCCAAAAAGGCCAATGAGATCCTGGCCTGTACCAGCAGTAGTGTGGCCAGCAGGGTGGTTCCTCCCCTGCACTCAGCACTCTTAAGGCTTGCTATTGTGCTAATAATTGAAAATACATAGCAGATAGTCTGCAACAAATAAAGGGTAAGTTATCCTCACAAAGCAAAACAGTACACAGAAGATTCATGTGTCAATTGTTTTCCCTCTTCCAACTCGGTGGCATTGATCATCATCTCTAATACCATCTCATGAGACTTGTGCTGGATCACAGCAGAGTAAAAATGGAGAAAGGAAGAGCAAGAGGCAGCAGCACTTTCTGCCAATATGTTAAGAGTTACTAATTTTAGGTTAAAATTTATAATCCCACACCAAAAAATTTCAATGCCTACTTATTTCTATTCTGTTCTCTTCAAACACTGAATGGAATCCTTTCTTTCCAGTGAGTTGGACTTCCCGGTTTTCATTCACCAGCACAATGCTGCTGTACCCTGTTCCTGCAGGTGGCAGTTCAAGTGCCAGGTCAAAATCCTCATCAAACACATTTTTCCAACTCTTCTCCGCTGATATGAACCTGTGTTTAAACCTCAAACTTCTGAATCATCTGCTACCCTCAACCCATCCCTCAGTGGGCACCTATACTCTTCCATGCTTTATTGTACACAAAGGAGTTTGCCCAAAATCACAGTGGCACTCAAATAAACTCATGTAATCAAAGCCCAAGAGTCATGAATTCTGCTTGTGCTTTGTAACCACCAGACATTCTCAAGTCCAACACACACAGGATACTGGCTCTCCATGAAGTCAATGGGAGTTTGCTCATCAACTTTCATGAGATCAGGAATTGACCCATAATATTTCATAAAACAACAAAAAGGAATGTATTTATGGTTTTATTATTATCCAGAATAAGGAAATAAGAAGAAAGAAAACACAGTACATGGTCTAGTCTACATGCACATGTGTTACTTGTATTAATATCAATGGGATTTAAAGCTACATATGGAGAGGATAAGATATATCCCTATGTGTTCAGCCATATGCTTAAGGAAGCTCCCCAAATGCTTGTAAATATGATCATGCTTTCTAACATACTATGTATTTATTTGAACAACGTTAAATCTCTAAGCCCTACTTTCCAGTCCATTAAAGCCTCAAATAATTGTTTATTTCCAGTTTAAAGTTACCCTATTTTTTAGCCATTAAAAGGCTGCCTGTAACCACATTTCCACAATACTCAGGGAATTAGAGAATTGATAATAACTCTCCCATTATCTGAAGGGGTACCTCTCTGGGATGAGAAATACTCAAGATGAACTATATTTTAGTGAGGAATTCTTTCCAGAAGATTTTGGGACAGGCCCAAAATGTGTAGCTGAAAGGCCTGGAATGCTACTTGCACAAAAAACATGTGTTCATGCCATAGACCTCAGACAACTACATTCCTTCTGGAGGCCAAGGGCCTTGAAAGCTAGTCATCCTTGTGGATAGACTTGTTCTCATTTCCTTTTTGATTTTTAAGGTTTGAATGATAGCCTCGATAGGCTGAGGGAGCTGGGCCTGTTCAGCCTCGAGAAGAGATGACTGAGAGCAGATGTATGCCATGAACATCTATCAATATCTGATGAAAGTGCCAAGAGGATAGATCCAGGCTCTTGATGGTGCCAAGCAATAGGACAAGAGGCAAAGAGAAGCAGCTGATGCACAGCAAGTTCCACCTGAACATGAGGAGGAACTTCTTTACTGTGCAGGTGACCAAGCACTGGAACAGATTGCCCAGAGAGATTGTGGAGTCGCCCACACTGGAGATATTCAAGAACTGTGTGGACACAATTCTGTTCAATGATCTCTAGGATCTCATTCCTGCCTGAGCAGGAAGTTTGGACCAGATGAGCCACTCTGGTACTTTCCAGCCTGACCCATCCTGTGATTCTGTGAACACAGGACAAGGGTCTAACCCAGAAGGCACGAGAGGGTTATTTTGGATTTCCCTTAAGGAAGAAGACTTCAGGATTCATCCCATGATTTATGACCCAGTGCAATTTGTGTTGGAATGAGATAGCTGAAGTCTTTATGAAAATATCCAATGCCTGTTAAAAAATCATATTCATTATGTTCACGCAACTGATCATTTTATTTGACTTATCTTTTACTTTCTTTCAGTTGAGACTTGGTAACTGGTTTTATGATCCCTCATGACCATAGTTTTATGCATTCAAAAGAAGACTGGGATGGTTTACTGGTTTAACTGCTTCATCCAATGTTGTAGCCACAAATATAAAACCATAGTTGTGGAGGCACAGTTACTACACTCATGGTGCCCTTAGCATCTCATGCAAATGCAGCACAGAACCAAAGACAACTTCATTTATAGCTGGCTGCCAAAAAACACCTTCTTCACTTGCCTGATGTAACCCTTTTGATACCAAGGTGACATGGCTGTTTACCTTTCGTAATGTCACCCAGGACATCAGTTTATAGTGAGGTATTATGATTTTATTTTCTTGCTCTTTCTGATCGTAAAGAAGATTTGAGAGCTCTTTTACTCTACCTTTAAAGTCTCAAGTTATGATAAAAATCAGACTTTTGCCTACTGAGATACTTCTTACTTTGTAATATAGAAAACCAAAACAAACAGTCGTCATCTTTTTAAACTACATCAATGAATGGTGGAGTCAAATCCGGTTTCCCAGCAAGGAATTATTAAAAGACAGAAATAGTCCAATGACCACAGGAAATCTTTAAGCACCAAAATGGGGACAAAAATCTCCTGGGGAAAAGACAATATTTCCTACATGGTCATTCATGTCTCCTTGTAATACAATACAGGGGTATTGTTTGTTTGTCTGCTTAAGCAGATGGGTAGAATAAAATTAGGAAAAAATCCTGACTGCACAAACATTTCAAACACTAAATGCAGGCTTGTGTGTTCCAATACCTGCCATCACAACTATGTTGTGATGCTGCTTTATAATGTATAAGCAAAGAGGCCTTTGATCGTTAATATATACATAATTTTTGCCTTATTAAAAAAAGGTCACCAGCCTCCAGCAGGATCTTTCACTTCAGGTCATACTGCATCTTGCTGAAATCTTAATATTGGTCATAAAATTTGTCAAAAGAATAGAAGAAATACTCTAAAATAGATCCACATTGTAGTCAGACCCCTTCCCCAGGAATTCAGGCAAGGAATGTAAACCCAAAGATTTATTTTTCTGTTCAGGTCATGCCTGGGGTAGACTGCTGTGTTACTAAATTCCCTAATCTGAAGTCAAGAGCAAGACAAAGTTAACAGACATCAGTAGGCAAAAAAAAAAATCTTGAGATAGCCCTCTGTGGACCATAACTTGAAGTTACAGCCATAAGCATTATCCCCACCACAAAGATCATCCAGAAAAAATCCCACATCTTACCTCAACGTAGTCCCTGGCATGGCCCCAGTCTCTCTTAGCATCCAGATTGCCCAGGCTGAAACAATCCAGCTGTCCGAGGTGAATCTTCGCCACCGATCGGCTGATCTTTCGAGTGACAAAGTTGGCCCCTGGAAGAGAAATAAAAGGTAGTATCAACACAGTCACAGTGGCAGACAGCTGGCCACAGGAGACACCTTGCATAGCTCAGCACATGGCATTTTCAGTCCTCACTCAGTCCCCTTCCACCACCTAGACCCATGCCATCTCGTATCATTCGAGCAAGCTAAGAAGCTTCCAGTGCAAGTGTCACATTAGTTGCACTTTCACAGCAAACATCTTTCTTTGTGGGACTTCTTAAGCATTCCTAATTTGCTGCCTCAGTATTCACTCCAGGCATAAAGCCAAAGAAAATCGTTTGGAATGTCAGTTCTTAAACACAAAATGCAAAAGGTTACATAAAGAAGACAGACATCTTAGACCACCCTCAAGTTTTCTGTTGCTGTTTCTTTTTTCCTTTTTAATTCTTTTTTTCCAAGGAATGCATATATCTAAATAAATTTGTTTATTAATAAAAAAAAAATCAAGACAATGCAAATACTACATATTCTCCAAAGAACTGTAATGGCTAAATGCATTCTGCTTTTCTAGTTATTTGGGATTCTTTGTCCCTCAGGTTCAGTTAGATCATGAAACTGTGATTTCAACTTTCTCAGTTGAAGACGGTACTTTATTTTATCATATTTCAGTATGTTGTTCACTGTATTACTTTGTGTACCCATTTCTGCTCCCACTAGAGTTGCTTTAAACAATATTTTTTGCTGTTTATTTTCAGATCTTGATTTTTAGATTACGATAGCTGTGTTTCTAAAAGGTGGTCATAGTCTCCTCAAAAGCAGAGGGATTTGAATTTAGACCAGGAGTTTAGGCTAAACAAGCCCAATGGCATTTGCACACTAATGAGCCACAAAAATTAAAATTACATGCCTTTTTAATAGCTAAAAAAAGATATGATTAAGTGGTGACAGATGATACCTCCTCCAAATGAAAAACAGGGAAGCTAGGGAAAATGTCTGCAGTTGTAAAATGCTCTTAGCAATTTTCAAAAGTCTTAAGTAGTGCAGCTTATGCATTCAATGCATACATGCAGTTTTTTTCACTATGGAACTCTGCTCTTCAGATATGCATCTCAATACGTTCTGTTTCCTGTCAAATAAATAGTAGGTTGCTGCAATGTTATTAAATAACATGAATACTACTACTACTACTACTACTAATTTTTCCTGTAAAGTCAAGAGCACTACAGTACTTTTCTGTGTCATTTGACTCTACTAAAAGTTAAAAAAAAAAAAAAAAAGGCAAAAAAAAAGCACACCTCTAAGACCCATGTGGAATAAAGAACTTAAATAATTCAGACCATACCACAGGATTAAGATAGAATTTTAAATTTTCATCAACTGCTGAACTAATTGCAATTCCAGTTATTAGCCGTTTAGGATATACTATCAATTTGTGCCTGCTCTCTAAAGGATGAAAATTATATAATTTCCATATCCCCTGAAAATGTATTCGTATATAAAGGAAGCTTCCTAAATAGTGTGATTTGCAGACTTTCAGAAACAAAATATAGTCCAGAGTCTTTTTCAAAGCAAATTTCTCAAAAATTGGACAGTACCAACCCTGCGACTCTGCTATGGTAACTTCTGAAAGCAATGTGCTGTGGTTCTCCTGTTCCTGGCTGGACAGGCTTGCAGCAGGACTGGAGTTCTGGCTTAACAGAAACCAGTGACAGTCTCTCTGGCTTAGTCAGACTGGCACCTCTCCAAAGATTGTTTCTATTTTTAACTTATCAAAGTGCTTTGAGACCTTCACACAAATTATTGCTAATTAATTAAAAACAGATTCAACCTATTGCAAAAACTTACTAGGATTAGCTCTGAAGCTTCCTAACCTTCTGTACTGAAATTATTTCACTTAGCATTTCTATTCAGCAAATAAGAGTTGAAGGAACAGGTTTCTTTCTAGGAGGAAGTATATGGTTTAAAGTTCCAGGCTGCAACGGAGTAGTAAGCAAAACTGACTGCTTTCAACGCTACATTCCCATTTGCAGCAAAAGCAATGAGAGTTCTAGTCACCATCTGCATTAAAGCAAGTTTTACTGTCAACCTGCACAACTAATGAATGTCAACTTCCTTTTCGGTGCAAACGCTTCCCCCGCATCAAAAAAAAAAAAGCAGCATATTAGGTTGTGTGAGAGAAAAAACGATTATTCTATCAATTTAACTTTAGATATATGAAAGATACTGCACAAGAAAGAGCTGATTTGTCTAGCACAGCACAACAAATACTAGTAGCTGCCGTCTTCTCACAGAGTCACTGTTAACTGGAGAGAAATAATCTTCAAAGATATTCTCCAAGCTAAATCGGAATATTCCTCATACGGCTGAAATGAAGAACTAGAGAGCACCACAATGAAAAATGAAAACCTTTATTTTCCAGAAATATTCCAGTAAGGGTTCCACTAAATAATACCAACCCTCTTCTTGGAAGTGCCTCAGCATTAAAGCTGTGGAAGAAAACTATGCTACTGTTCGTTCTGAGAAATGCGATTAGAAAATTTTTTCATGCACCCAAGGACTGAATGGCACATTTCAGAAGCATTTAAATGATATGGTTCATAAATAATGTTTAAGTACTGATTCTCTTCAAACACAGTATCTTAAAATATCCCATTACACACTATGCTTGATCCCATGCCATTAAATGCACATCATAACTAGAATTTAAGCTGGTGCCCACTGGAGTCATGCAAAATAGTAAAGGCTTTGTCAGCATTTCCACTAAAAAGCCCTGTCCTAGAGGTTTGTAATTTGGCAATGAAATCTTGCTTTGGTCTGAAATTTAGCAGAAGTAATGTCTTTTTCCTCAGGAATGATTCTATCTAAAAGGTCCAGGCGGAGTGCTACAGATATTTTTGTATAACTGAATACAAAGTACCTTTTGAGGCACAGAAATGGTTAGCTTCCTTCTTCCTCAGGGGGTACTGAAGACTTGCTAATGTTGAACATACAAGAGCTTTTTTCTCCACAAAATGGCCACTGAGTGCCAGGAAGAGTGTCATCGAAGCTGCTGGTGGGTTAACCACTTTACCCTTTACGTTGATTTTCATCGGATAAAACGATGCAGCAGCTAAAATGCCACCAGTTATCACAGGTGAATAAGGCCTAATTTGTTATGCTACTTACTAATTCACTAACCTTACTAATTCACTGGGAAATGTGTTGGTGGTAGTGACAGAAACTACCTTAGACTGGTGGGAAACAGAGATGTCAGAGTCCCACATTTCTCTCCTGGCTCTACACTGCTTCCTCAGCTCAGAGAGGTTTCATAAAACACAACCCATTGCGCACACCTAGTACGAATAAATGTGGAGCGTTCAAAACTCTGGTATATGGTTGATGTATTTTGACTTATCTGAACACTTTTTCAAAATGTGTGTGGGTGGCATATGGCTGGGAGCTCACTGTCCTGCAGTAACCCAGAGAAGAATCATTCTTGTTGTCAGTAGGGCCAAACACACTGGGCTAAGTGCCTTGAATAGTTATCTATGCAGTGAATACATCCTAACCATGACGGGCCACACCGTGCTGTGGTTTGCATCGCTACTGGCAGCACTGGAATTGCTGCAACGCAGCATTAGAAATATGGCCAGGCAGAAGAGATGTGGTCAGACATAGCAAAGGATGCTTCGGTGTGTCATTTCAGGGTTCCAAACGGCCCAAGTTAAGCAGGGTCTGACAAGTTCTTATATTTTAAGAGGGGCCTTTAACAACAGTTTTCATGACATCAACAGCTCTTTCAGGAACCCCAGGCATTAGCTTAGATTTGTTTTCAAAACCCAAGCCCTCCCTTTGAGATCGTTAGCATTTCAATAGGAACCATAAGGTCTGATTTACAAGCCCGATTTATCCTAGACAGGATTTAAAGCAAGGATTCCTCATCAGGCAGACCTGATCTGTAAAACATATAACTTGTCAGCAAACCACTGCAGGAACAATACTACAATAAAAAGAAATAGCAGAGGTATAATGCAATAGCTTTGGCTCTCCAGCCCAGGCCTGTCGCCCATTGTGCTGCCTGGCTCAGGGTGGAAACAGCTCATCCCTTCGAGAAGGATGCTGCCTACATCTGGCAAAGATGCAGTTTTGGAAGCTGGACACATCTCTCATTAACACATATTTAAAAGCATTGCTTTAGGAGGCATGGTCTCAATGCACCTACAGTTCCAAAGCTGGATTGCCCCAAGACAGGAAAAAAAGAAATCTTAGTCTCTGCACCAGTACCCCATTCCTTTTATCAGCACTGGGGCTTCACCCTTCGTGTATCATCAGGAACCTGCCTGTTTGAAGTAGGTGTTTGTCTCTGGAATCCGTGGTTTAGAAGAGGCAGCCAAATGGATGAAGCAGCTTTAAGAGCCACTAGTGTAGTATCTGTTTCTTTTCAAGAACCACCATTTTCCAAGCTCTCAAGACTACATACAAAACCCAACTAATGATAAAACTGTGGTCTTAGGAAGACTGCTCTCCCTAAAACACTAGTTGTTGCATGCCTAAGAAAATCCATTATTAACCCTAGTAATATCATAGAATGACAATCAATCTTACAGAATTCAATAGCAGTACTTATCTATCAACTGAGATGCAGTCCTAGAACAATCTATCAGGTTCTCATAACACCTTTTTTCTTCATTTTGCATAAAACATGCTAAAAGGGTTTCTGTCTCTGAAGACGCTGACAGAAGAAAAAGGTTGGAGTTCAGTTCTTTTTCTTCCCCTCCAAGTTTCTGCAGTTCTGGCATAGATTCTAGTGGAAGCCTAACATGTTCAAACACATTGTGTACCCAGCACTTCTACTAACCCAGAGGAACATATTTCTTTTAGCATATATGTGTTGTAAATGATACACTTAATGAGATCATTAAAATGTTTTGATTGCCTGAAAATCCACACTGCTCATCATTTCCATTCTATGACAACCTTTTCCTTTTTTTTGTAACAAGCTGAAATGAAAAAACAAAGCAACACCCAGATTTTCTAAGAAAAGAAGCCCCGAATCTCCTTACACTGATGAAAATCAATAACAATTATTCCAAAGCAAATGGATTTATGTCACTGTAAACCAAATGAAAAATCAAGTTATAGATCTTTAAATTAACCTTCCATATTTTGGGTTTAAATGGAATTTTAAACTGTGTCTTGATCAAAACAACTGATACAGTACTGCATTTTGGTAAAACTAGTAGAGCAGCTACTTAATAGATGTTAAACATTCATGCGTTTAAATTGTGAATCCATTCTCAATTTAAAATAACAAATTGTTCTCACAATAACAATTGTACAAAGTAGAAACATCACTTCTTGGAAAAAAAAAAGGAAAAATCATTGTTAAAAGTGATTTTTTTTTCCTTCTACTCATCATAATGTCCTACAAATTTTACTCAGCAAGTACAGCTACCTTTGGATGAGCTTGCCATAAAGTCCACAATCAGATTTTTGCAAAACAAACTATATATGAAATAAGGGTGATATGATTCATAAGCAACTCCTTGTAAAGTCATGCACGGGAGACATCTTCCTGACTGGGGCAGTAAATAATTTTATTTCCTGAAACATGAGATATAGTGCTTTAATCCTTACCTTTTAATCCTGTATAGCATAGCTGGAAATACTTCGTTTCATCATAACATGTTCAATCTTTTTCTCTGTTCTTTTTAATTTTAAAAGTACCTTATGGCGGTGGTTTTCTCAGATTTTTAACATATTTGCAATGTTTTTCAAACATTTTCAGTTTACACAGCTCAAACTATTTTCCAATGGACATGTATCTTTCTCTAAACAGGAAAGATAAAGCTACTGATATTTTTTTTAAAAGGTTATTCTTCATCAACCCCCTGGGAAACAATTATGTAACAAAAAAAATCCACAGATCCCAGACTGAAAGCAGTGGCCCAGTAACATGAGGATAAAATTGCCTCTCCTTATCAAGTGACTCTCGTTTGTTACTAATTTGAAACGTGTGATTTAAATAAAATGATGTGGTAGCAATTCCTTCAAATACGGCTAACAAAGACAACAATCAGCATTTCAACGGAATAATTTTGTTTTGCAATATATTGATACACATTATAATCCTTCCAATGCCAAAATGCACTAATTCTGCTTGGCCCCATTTTCCATTAGCACGTCAGTTTTCAACAGAAACGTGGTACCGATTCCTTGGGTGCCTATCCTTTAAGTAATTGAAAATGCACTCCTACTTTTATATTTAAAAAATGAGGAGGTTAAGCAGAAAGGTAAAGGCACGGAAAAGTGGGAATCAGCAAGGGAGGGCAGCACAGTGGAGGGGGCTGATGCTCTTTAACTCCAGAGCAACTCTGCCCCTGCCATCCACTTGCACACAGAACATTTGGACAGCTGAGGGCAACAGGAGGTCGTTGAACTATGCATGGAGAGAGCACAAATGAATGACTTTTATAATCTGAGTGGGAAATGAGAGTGAGAGACGGTCTTGTGAGGAATAACAAGGTACAGAAATGTGGAGGGAGCACAGAGAGTATGAAAATTTTTCTTTTTCCCAGTGGGTGAAAAGACAGCACAAAGCCCACCTCAGGGGACAATTAGTAAGTCCTGTAAAAAAGGTGCACAGAAGTAGGGGAAGAGACCTCCCAACCAGCACCAGAGAATGAGAATCAGAGGTGGTGTTTGTCACGGCACAAGCCTCGTTCCCCAGTGACTCAGGGGTGCTAACCCTCCACCGGGCATTTGTCATCAGGGCTTTAGACTCTTCGTGACTGTTTTGCATACAAACAGATATAGGTTTCCACCTCCCAAAAAACAATGACAGTATCATTTCTATGGCTACACAGCAGCAGTTCTCTAAAGTGACTGTGAAAAAAATGATGTTTGATTAGCAGGCAATCTGCATGTGTACAATGTAACACAAAGCTATTGGATTTCACATTAGAAATACCACTGTTTGGGACTAATTACACTTCTCAGCTCTATCATATGGGGTTGTTAAAAGGACAGGGTGATATACCAGCAATAACTGTTGGCCAAAAGATGCTATTTTAGTATATTTCCTCCATATAATTTTTTTAAAATTAAAATATTTTCCCCTCAGGAACTGTACACTGAACAGGAAAAGGTGAGGCATCAAAGATTCTTATAAAGGAAAACCCAAACATTAATACTGAAAACAATATGTAAAAGTGTTATTCCTGTTCCCAAGTTTATGTTGTTAATGGCGCTTACATAAACAGAGCAGCGTTTCGCTTACAGAAAACTTAACCTTTTGCTCCAAACTATTCACTTTGGTTTTTTTAATCGCAGTTCATATACACTACACTGTAAAACAAAGGTAAATGTCTTTAGCCGCTCTGATTTGCTAACATTCGTTTAAGCTGTGTTTTTTAAATTGTACAACTAAGGTTGTTGAATTAAACCTCTCATTTCAGCTGTCACAGAATTAGGCAAGCCCTCGCATGTGTGAGCTGTGGGTAAACATGAATGTGCTTGCCCATCAGTACAGACTCTTTATATTGT
>VZTA01012058.1:0-39010 GCA_013398855.1 Mohoua ochrocephala
AGCGCTTTGTTCGGTGCGGCGTTGCAGAGGGGTTTTCCCAGGCTCCTCCCTCTTTATTCATTCATGGATTTTTTGCCTCCCTCCCTTCCCCTTCCCTTCCCCTCGCAGTCCCGCTCGCACATACCGGCGGCTCCCCGGGCCCCGGCGCGGGCTGCCTCTCGCTCCGCTCCCCCATTTTTGGGTGGATACTGGGGGATGTGACCATTGCTATCGCAAAGGCCCGTTTCTCCCTCTCCCCCCTTTTTTTTTAAAGCTTTTTTTTTTTTTTTTTCCTTCAAGCGAGGGAGGGAATGACTTTTGGCGTGGGTCCTGCCCGGTGTTTCCGCCGTGGCTCTCACACGGCCATCTCTTCCCCGAAGGAGAGGGTCCTGCTGGCGAGCGGGGAAGCTTGGTGGCATTAAAGCGTCAGTAAGATGTCATTTGTGCTGCAGGGAAGCGTCGGGAAGGGCTCCTGATTTACGGAGACCCCGGGGGATTTCAAACTCTCGCTCCAAATAACTTGTGTAAAGAAGTGACGGTGTTTATTAGTGTCTTGAAAAACCTCAGCCCAGCCCCAGGGACTTTCCCAGTCCAGCCAGAGGAAAGGGGGACTGGGGCTCAGGGAGTGCTGGTCGCTTCAAGCCATCCAGCCACTTTTCTCCATTTCCAGTTCGTGCCTGAGACCTGGAAAATAGACCTGTTAGCATAAGGTTTTACTTAATTTCTAAATATTTCTGTTATGCTTGCAGATAAAGTGGTATGAGTTAACAGCTTGACAGGCACTGTGCTCTGTTTCAGATTTTTTCCGTCTTTTTCCTTCAACGTGCGGTAATACCCTAGTGAAGAATCATTTAGTCAGAATAACATTTTCCAGCTTTCCTTTGTGTCAGTTGCAGTAATTTTTTTTCTCCTGTTTGGGTCCTTTTATGCAGCAACAGACAAAAGAAACATTAAAAATTAATGATTGTATTCCTCAACAGTATGTAGACTGAAGGGGTGGTTGCAAGTAGTCTATTTTAATTGGGTTTGAATTGAATTTTCACAAAAACATGGTTTCCTTGGAAAACAAAATAAGTGCCCCTAAATTAATACTTGCGACAAATGCTAAAAATTCCACATCCTTCCTCCTTCGAGTAGCTGTCCTTAATCAATTTGCCTATATTAGGGGCCATTCCAAAGTTCATACAGTTTTTTAAAAAAATTCTTGCTAGTGTTTAGTAAAAAAAAAGCCAACCAAACTGTTAACATGAAGTAGTATTACTACAAAAAGAAGCAGAAACTTGTTATTTTTCTTATTTTGTTTAGATGGAAGGCTGTAATTACACCAGTCATTTTCTTTTTTTAAGTTCTTGTGCATAAGTATTTTTCCATAGGTCTTTGAGAGATTTCACATCCTGTATGATTTCAGAAACTGAGCAAAACGCTCATTAAACTGTTAGCAATTCCTAAGAATGTTTGAAAATTAAGAAAGTGCAGGTAGGTCAAGAGCTGGTGTGATCCTCTGCTGTGCACTGATATTTCGGCAGAAATACCCCATGGGGAATTCTTCCAAACTTGCGTGCTCCATGTAAAGATTTCTGTAGGTAATGTTACAAGTAGGATGATGCTTTGTGTGTTTGCCCTCCCCTCTGTACTTCCCCCACCCGAAGCTGAAGATCTGTATCTGAAAGCCTGATGCCAAATTTTGTTTAAATTTTTGGATTTATTTGCATGAGACAAAGGTTGTTGGAAGACGTTTTCTGGCTAGAAAACAGCTGACAAATGTGGAAAAGTGTTTCAGTTTTCTCATGCTTCCTGAGTAATCCTAAAAGGAGTTTCAGCCTCACGTGGTTTCCCTAAGATACTGGAACACTTGACTCCATAAAACCTGTTGAGGAATCCATTCAGTGCAGGTTGTGCGGCTGCCGTGGGAGCTGCAGGTTGAGCTCTGGGTGGCGGGAGCCCGGGGCAAGAGGCCGGGAAGTGGTGCCGACCCTTTGCACAACAAAGGGCCCGCGGATCTGTGGCCCGGCCAGGGGACCGGGGACACAGCGGGAGCCGAGGACTCAGCTGGAAGACCCCAGACTGTGGCACGCATAAGACTGTGAGAGTATAAAAGCCCGGGGGATCCTCGAGGATCCCTCCTCAGAGGCACCAGCTCGGGTTGTTACTCTGTTGTTGCACCATGAAAAAATTACTTCAAGGGATCAGAGGTCTGAGACTGCTGTGGGAAACCTGGGTCGAGCCCAGGCAAGGAATTCTTGTCTGACCGTGTGAGAGTGGAGAGTGCAGCGAGTCGAGCCCGCTGTGCAGAGACTTCGGTCCCCAGCAGTGTAACTCTGGTGGTCGGAGTGTGGCTGCCAGGGTGGCTCCTGGGCTGTCAGACAGGAAAGTTTCCTTAGCAAATCATAGGTGCAGAAATACTTCTCGCTAATTTCCATAGTCATTTGGGGATGAAAGGGATCAGATAGATATCTTTGTTTTTCCTATTGATGCCTACATCTCATAACTTTCTCGTTCTGTTTTTTTTTAGCATACGGATTAACTGAGCCCTCTGACAAGTTTATGGAGCTGCCATCTCTCTGCCTGCTGTACTTTCCGTTTCTGAGAGGAGAAAGTGGTGCATGAGATTAGAGGAAAATGCCTCGGACAAAGCAGATACATCCCAGAAATCTGAGAGGTATGTAGCTCTCAGTGGAGAAGGAAAAGCTCTTGGAAACTCCGTTGCAGTTTCAATTACAAGGTTCAAGGAATATGTATTTAAGAAGTTGGTTTTAATCCAGAAGTAGTTTGTAAGCAAGTTTTAGGAGTTGTCCGTGAGACGGCTCTAGTTTTCAGAGAAATGGCTGGAATATGTCCTTATTCCTGCAGTCTGTGTGCTTGACAGCATTCTTGATATTCTCCAGCTTACTGCAATAGCCAGCATGAACTTTGCAAATGCAAAGGAAGAAGCAGCTTCCTTATCAGAGAATTTACAGTTGAAATACAGGGGGAGGTGGGAAATGGGTGTGACGTGGAAGAACTCCACATCTGGCAGCCGGCAGTCGTTTTTCTTTAATAGTTGTCAGTTTGGCTTGCTTTTGAGGGGATCAAAATCTCCTCCCATGCATGGCTTCTCACTCTTTATCTGTCACCTGTCACCCATGCTACCCTGAGCATTGCTCGGTTTGGCCTTGGTCTCCTGGCCCTCCTGCCTTTGCACAGCCACATGGTAGCTTGGCTACAAGGGGCAAGCAGGCGGGAAACCTGCTCTGCAAACTGGCCAGCTAACATGTCCTGGCATTGCCTTGAACAAAATCCCAGTGCGCTTTACCAAGCCCGTGTGAATGTGAGGAATCTGATCCTATGGATATTTGTTACTGCCTCGGTGGAAGTGGCCCTAGAGGAATTAAATGAGGGGAAAAATGCAGGTCAGTTGATGAGCAGACATTCATGTTGAGGGGGAGCACGCTTCCATCCCCGCCCTTTTCCGCAGCTTTCGGGAGAACATGCTTCCACCTGCACCCTCGCATGTAGCTGTCATCAGATTTTTTCAAGTTGATTTTACAGTTGCATTATGGAAGCATCCCTTCAGAGGAAAAAAAAAGCCATTACAAAACCACAAACATCAACATAAGGCTTTAGGGGCAGGAACAGCATTCGATTCCAGTTTTAACTTTTTGATGCCAAAGCGCAACAAACATCCTCATGTGTCTCAGTTAGTTTACAGCTGAGAGTCTCTCAAGGGCTTGTGCATACAGCTGTATCTGAGACCTCGTGTTTGCAGACTGTTGTCGTTGCTACCACTAACAATCTCTGCTGGAGAAGACATTTTTTCAGTGTCTTTATTCAGGAAGTGCTGAGTAGCATTTTGGTATGATGGATAAACCTCTCTCGCAGATCAGGAATTTTACATTTTCCTTCTTACTGGTTGTGAAGTAATAAATCAGAGCTGAGTTTTTAATATTGCTGCTTACCAAGTTGCTGACATAACTGAGCTTATGTTTTCTGATCAAATATGAGAATGATCCAATTTTAGTACTCTGACTGATATCTACTCTTGTGTTGCTTGAAACTTAATAGGAGTTAAATCTATTGTAAAGCTCTCTATTCACTTAAATAAATAATTTAATTAAACTCTTAATTGTGTAAGAAATTAGTTGCCTTTTTTCCTTGCATAATTTCTCCAGTCATTTAGCTTTTATCAACCCCTGTAACAGCAGTTTTCATCAGTTCCTATTTTTCCGCAACTAATGGAGTTCTTGAAGGAATTGAGATGGGTTAAATGTTGAGAAGGGAAATAGAAGTATACAGCAAGCCCATAGTTAGAAATTATGTTGGAACAGCTAAATGATTGTCAAAACTATACAGGTTGCTGCAAACTTCAACACCTTGTGAGCCTATATTGCTATTATCATGAGTTATTAGAGGTGAAGTGATTTGAAAAATCAGTTTACTTCTCATTAGTTATACACTGTTTCCATTTCTAGTCTAGATAATGAGGAAAATTGGATTTCGCTTTCTTTAGTCATTTCATCAGTCCCCCAGAGCATTGCTGAAAATATTTGCTTGAACCCTCAGTTTTTGCTGGAACTTGGGGGAACTGAAAGATTTCACAGGTCTGCCTTTTGGCAGCTTATTTTTGCATATACAAAGTTAGGCACATCTTAAATTGATACTATTAATGTAACATTAAAACTTAAAAAAATGGGGAGTTTAGCGGTGTGCTTTAATCCATGGTAATTAGTACTGATGATATCTAAATGTTCAAAAAAGCATAAATGCATGTGGTCAAAGGTGAAACTCAGCAAACTTGGCAACCAAAAAAATATGTTCTATAACATTTGAAAGACAAAGGCGTAAGATTAAGTAACCTGTATTTTTACAGGTTTTTGGGTTAAAAGCTATTTTTAAGTTGTCTAAACCTGACTGTCACCTTTTGTACTATGTACAAAGAACACTCCATGGCCTTACCTGGCTTCTCCTTCCCTGCTCCCAGCTCCTCTTGTTGCCCCATAGCAATCAAATTGCCAACAGCTTTAACTAGATTTGCCCAGAGCCCATCAATGTTTAACTTTTTTGGAGATCACTGTTGAACAACCCTTGAGACTCTCTGTCCTGTTGTGCATTAGATGAGTTATTTGGGTTGCACTTGCAGTCCAAATCAGCCTGGAGAATAAACAACCAAGTCCAAGAACCTAAAGTATTTTCCCTTAAACCCCAACACAATCCCTCTCTCCCTTCCTGCCAAGAAAACACACAGGAGAAAAACCACCATAGTGATCCCCCCTACACACTCCCATTAGTTAATTTGAGGTTTGCTGCAGAGTAGGAATAAGTTTTGAAGGTTTTAATATTGCCCGTGTTTACCGTAAGCAACCTTATTGTCTGGGGAAAATAAAGTAACATTGTTTAATATAGAGAGCTAAATTTAAGATTTTGTCAGGAAACCTTGAGGCTCTTCTTTTTGTGTCATGGCTTGATTTTGCTCATTTTGTGTACTTCTGAGAGATCTGACAGCCTTTGGCAGAAAAGCAGTGGCCCTGAAGTATTAAGATCAGTGAAGAGAATTTTTTTGGTGGCCTTTCACTGTCTGCTTGTAGATGAGTTAATATAGTGCTATACTGACCTGATTTTACAGCAGGAAAAAAATCCTCTCTCAGTAAGACAGGATATGGAAAACACTATTTTGCAAATAAAAACTGATTTAATTAGTTGGCCATTTGTTTTCAGGAATGTATTAATGACATGGCTTTGATGGCTGTCTGTGTCTGAACGAGCATGTCGAATCTGAAGGTACCAACAAGGCACGTGCTGTGCTGCCCTTGTTTCATTAGGTTGTTGTATCACATCAGCCTTCCCTGCTTCTCCCTGCAAATCCATCCCTAACATGAAATATGTTGCCGTCACCAGTGGGCTGCTTCGATAACAGGAGTCATGCACAGTGTCAGTCTCCTGACCAGCTTAACAGTCGTGGTCATCCCCAGCAGTAGGTCTGAGTGGCTAAAATTTGAGAGAAATTACAGTTATGCAGGTCTCAAAGAAAGGTATGGATTGGATGCATGGAAGTTCTGGAGAATGCTGAGTAGTTTCAAAGGTGGAGGCCAAAGGTATGCCTGGGAAAAGCCTGGAATGGGTTGTCCGTCAGCGATGTGATGAGCTGGATTCATAAGCAGGTGTTCCTGATGTTGTCTTAGTCTCTTAAATATTAAGGGTGTGTATTATGTTGCTAATCAAAAGCATCATCACTCCTCCTCCAGAAAACAAAGAGGAAAATACTTGCAAAAGAGGAAAATACTTGTCTTGCTCAGACACCCAGAGGTTGCGTTTTCTTGTTTTTCTTTACTGTTTTAGCTCACTAAAACTAACAGAAAGACTCCTTTGCATGTGGTTGCACCCTGTATTTACATGGCCAATTGATCCACACGTGTAACAAAACATTTCATGGAATCTGTAATGTATTCCCAGAAGTACAGTTACATTAGAGAATCATGCTTTTAGCAGGGCTGAGTGGGCTTGGTTTGTTGTCAGATGGTTGTGAGGATATAGAAGGAAAAACAACTCATGTTTTTGTTTACTTAGAAGTACCCAGTTGCAGAGTTTAGAATGAAAAGTTTTGTTATGTGTACACTGTTTAGCACAGTGCTGTGATTCACCAAAACAAAACTGTAACAAATATTTTGAATTTTGTCTCTTTCTAGATAAGATTTCTGTTATTTTTCAGAAGACAAGTTGTTGCTGTTTTTCCTTCTCAATCAAGTATTTCTCTTTGGAAACAATGGCAGACAGTCCCATAATGTTCAACGGCCAGTTCCAAATCTTTTAGCATTTTGCATTTGATAAGGAAATGCAAGTATGAGTAACTTTGCTGAAAAGGTTGATAGCTTTGCAGTAATCTGAAAAGCATGCTTCAGTTTGCTGGAAAGCTGCGTATGTTACGGCCTTAAAATGTCCAGAAGAGCTGGGCATCTTCTGCTTCTCAAGTGTGAGTTAGCAAAGTCTCTTCATGTTGTTTTAAGACTGTAATGTGCTTTTAGTGTTGAAATAGGTCTGTCTACATTGAAAGCTGACAGATTGATATTTCTTATTAGTGTTGGTTGTGTAGTCTGTATAAGTTATGAATAGATTGGTGTGCTGTGCTTTATTCATGATTTTCATCAAATGACTTAATTAAAATGTTGAGATTTCTCAAGGCTTGCTTCTAGAATTTGTGCTTGCTCGATTCAAAAGAAATGTAAAAGCACGTTTGACTTTTGGGTCTTGGTATTGTTTCTGAGACAAAAAGAATGCTCTAATTTGGGGTGTTCCAGAGGGGCTGCTGGTGCAGTATCCCTACATCAGGAGTGCTGGTGGTCTGCACTCTGTGGGCATCTGTAAAGATATTGCAAATGTGTCTTGCCTAAGTTTCTGGAGCAAGAGTGAGACACAGGTGGAACAAGAAGTCAGAGTTTTGTCTTGGTGACTTCGCTACAGAACTATCCCATGATTTGGCAGCAGCTTTTGTTTCTGTATATCGGATAGTTTCATATAATTTCTTCTACAAACCAAATTTGAGCTCCAGGTGTCTCTCATGAAGGTAGAGAGAAGGCATGGCTCTGTTGGTCTATCACCAGCTGGAGTACCAGCAGATCCACCTGTAACGCAGTGAATAGACAGATCTGTTGTAGACCACAGAAGTACTCTCTTCCTGTGTGTCTTGTATTTCTCATTTGGGATGTGGAAAGATAATGTTTATGTTTTTGCTTTTTTTTGTTTTACTGGTTTAAGTTGTAAGATCTTTAGGCTGTGTTTTATGGTGTGTATGGTCCAGCATCTTGCACGTTAGGTATCAATGTGCCTGCAGACTTGAAATTTTATTGTAATGTGAATGATGTCTAAATGCAAAAAACTGTCCCAAATACTCCATGGTGTAAGAAAGGCTAGGTTTAAACCTGCAATTTGCTACCTTTTCCCATCGCCTGTATTGTTCCTGTCTCATTGTGCCCTGTTCCTGAATTTGATCACGTGTTTTCAGCAAGGTGTAGCCCCATTCACTGCACAGGATGTTTGGGGTCTTGTGTCACCAGCCACAGCTGATGGACAAAAGCCTGTTGAGAGTGGATTGCAAGAGGGGAAGGAACAGTAGGGTGGATAACACTGGTCACTGTTGCCTTGAGACAGCTATGTTGAATTTCTGCCTCTACCACTGAGTTTCTTGTGTTGAGACTGAGAGATTCTGTTACACGAAACCTTTGCAGCAGCCCACTAATGGTGAGTGTTGCACTTTGCCTGACTCGAGATACCCAGGCACAAGCTCTGAGTTTATGCAACCACAGTTGTTCCACTACGGTGACAGTTTGGTGCAAAATACTGCAAAAGTGCTAGGTACATTAAAAAAAAAATATCAAGGTCTAGGTGATGTAAGCTGGAGATCCAAAATTAGCCAACACTTTTGGCACATCTTTCAATCTCTCGCTTAGTCTCTCCATGCCTCTGTTTTCTGCTGTAAACTGAAGATACCAGCACCACATCAGCTTTTAATGACTCAGAAGATGAAGTTGTTAGCGTTGTGAAGCAGACGCTCGGTGGCTAAATAACGGAAAAGATGATGAAGAAACTGGTAGTAAACAGAGCCAAGCCGTGAGCACAGCTCAGTTTGCGCACTGGCTTTATTTGCGTAAACACCCTTGCTTTTGGCATCCTCCAACTTCTTGCTTCTTCACCTCACAATCTTAACATTTAAAAGGTATTCTTAAAGCTTACTGCTTAGCTTCTAAAATACCAGGCTAAAAACCCAAGAAATTCCACCGTATGGAACCACAAACTTCTCCTGTGAGTCATCGACGTGCCGGGACCTCAAGCTGCAGGGCAGGTTTCTGTTGTGTGAGCTGGGCAGCGTGTGCTGGTGTGCCCTGCCTGGACCTGGCACAGGGCTCTGGAGAAAGGAATCTTTCCCATCAGTGAGTGTTCACCATCATGTGTCAGAGTTTCACGGTGTTGCTGAGAAAGCCCCTGAAGCCATGAGGGAATACTCACTGGCAGGAAACATCTCTAGAGAGGAACATGTTTAATGTCATCATTTCCCAGTTGGTTTTGAGACCAATTTAAGCCATTGCTGCTGGAAGAGGAGGAGGTGTAGTGGTCCTGCCTCCCACCCACCTCCGATGCTTGTTCCCCACGTGTGTTACCCTTCTTGGTGTGTTGCCCTTCTCACTTGTCTGTTTGCTGGCCCCACTGTGGAAGAAGTCGTGGCACCCAGAGCGAATTACGCCAGCATCATCTGGCTTAGCTTTTTGGGCTGGGTTGGTTGTTCCATGATGCTGTATGCCCTCGCTGGAGCCGGAGCCGGTGGCGGTGGCAGCCAGGGAGAGAGTGCAGAGGCAGGGTTGCCTTGAGCCTCTTGCTTGAACTCATGGTGAAACTATGTTGTAAGCCTCTATTTGCCATCTGTGAGCAGCAGGCTTTTTTGAGCTGCTTTTAATTGCCCAAAAGCAGGTCTAGATTTTCATGAGGATAACAGAAGGTGTGTTCCGTTTCTGGTTTCTTTGCTTTGCCTTCCAGAACCCTCCTTCTCCTGACAAATTTCCAAACTTCACAAGTGATGCGGGTTCTTAATGGATGACTTTAGGAATTTTATTGTACTGGTAAGCCAGCAGGAAACTGAACTGGTCTCAGCTGACACCTTAATGAAAAATAAAATAAAACACTCCCTCTAAAATTTGGCCTAGAACTTTCATTCAGAATGAAAAAAATTTGGCTAAGATTTAAGAAATTAAAAAGGAGGTCCAGAAAACTAAACTTGATTGTAGCTGGCACTGACATCCTTGAATATGTATTTATAGATTTTTGCATATACATGCTAAATATTGGGAAAAGAAAATTGGGATAAAACAAAGAGAATCTGCTGGATATAGACCATAGTGAAAATAGGTGCTTTCAGAGGGGGTTAAAATAACATGAAGGAGAAAGAGATGAGAATGGTATCCCAGCTAACAGGATTGCAAAGAAATACCTGCAAGAATGTTGATGAAAATAAAAGGATGGAGGAAGGAGCTTAGTTCTGCTCTTTTGATTTCAGGAAACAACAAATTGTATTTTTATGGAATATAAAACCAATATAATTGCAGCTAGATATCAGGCTTGAGCTGGAAAGGAATGGTGAAGGGTAATGTCAAAAAAATTGAATTCCTATGGAAACAAAAAAAGCAGCAGTGAACTGAGACTTGAAAGCTATGCATAAGCCAGTTTATATTTCGTTCAGAATACAGTGAAGTGGAAACAGTGCAGGTCTTTAATTCTGCCTCACCTTTACATCTGTATCTTCTTTTATTGATAATTGAGCGTGGAATAAGAAATGCTACAGAATTTGACATTTGCTGAAGCATGAACTCCAGCGTGTTAGGAAGGTCATGAAGAAAATGGTAGTTGTGAAAAGAGAAACAAAAAGTAAGATTTCAGCAGTGGTTCTTTCAAGTATTTCTATTACAGCAGGCAGTTGACTTTGAGATGAAACTAAGACCACTCTTTTGAGGCCAAGAACAATTATATTTTCTAAGAACCAAGCTTTCTTATGAGCATTTAGAAGAATATGGCTTTTTGTTTAGTTTGCTGGGGTTTTTTTAAAATCCTTGCATCTCAGAGTAGATATTTGGGTTGCTGTGAGTGTGTATGTAAGGTAACTTTAAATGAGGGGAGGGGGTGTGTGTGTGTGTGCATGTGTTTGTGTGTAAAACACCAAAGCCACGAATGAAAAACCCAGCAGCCTCCACTAATATGTAACCATCAGAAATTAACACGTAAATAGCAGAATTCCAGAGAACCTTGGCTAAGAGAGCCTTCTTGCAGATTTATGGTCAACTACATCTTAAATGGCTGCTTTGAAAAAGGCAAAGGCCTGTGGCCTCGTGTTTTCACAATTGACTTTTTAGGGCTTCAGAACTGTGCCAGTTTCTCTGTTGACTGCTGTCAGTATTTTCAAACTTTGAAGCTATCAGTCCACTGGGCTTTGCAGTTGTGGTAGTGTTACTGCACAGTCTTATATCCTGCCCAATAAACTGTCCAAGAACATTGTTACCATTTAAAAATACCTTGTTCCAATTAATTCTCTTTAATAAAAAAGATACCAGAGGAATTTGCAAGCGTAGTAACTGTTTCCTTGAAACTTGCATCTGCCTGTGTTACTGTGCTTGAAAGGGTTTGTGTCCCCAACACTTGCCTGCTACTCCAGGTGAGGATTCTTGCCTGTGGAAAGAATTCCCAGTCCTTGGCAGGGCGGACAGGCATGCAGGACCTTGGGCAGGGAGCTCAGTAACAACACAATCGTCTGTAGGTTAGGTGGGAGCATCTGTTCGACCTAACCCTTTGCAAAATTGCTGAAAAGATGAGAACTACTTTTTTTCTAACCACAGTCCGTTGCTACCTTCAAAACAGTCACTCACCTTAATGTATTCAGGAAACTTTGCAAAAGACTCTGTTTTGAGAGTTATGTTGTTCTGTTTTGGTTTTTAGTCCAGAAATTGTTTCCTTTCGTGGTGTGTATTCTTAGTTTCTTCTTACAATCAGACAGTTTGATTTCAAATTGCAAACTGCTGTAAATATTTATGCTGGAAAACATAAAGGAGACTTCCTAGAGACACACATTTTCAGAGACCTGCTTATACCAGTACGAAGTTCCTAGGCTGGTTCATTCTTTTGTACGTTGGACTTCTGCGTTAAGCATTTCGGTTCAGTAATGGCTTATGAGATTATGGAGAGAGAAACTGGGGCTCTTAGTCGGAAAAGTAAGATTTTCCTTGCTATGTTAAACCAGATGAATAAACTGGACTTTAAGTTTCCAAATTACATGCACTGGGCAAAGTGCAGTCTTTCCCACCACTTGTTTAAATGTATCATAACTCGGAATATTTACATTAAGAGGAAGGAGGGGGGAATTAAAACACCACAGCAGATTTTGGGAGCCTTCAGTAAAGCATTTATGGGGGAAGAAGGGAAGCTTTAATTCAGTAGGTGAGGCAGTGCTGTTTGTTTTTAAATAAAAGCTTTTTAAGTGCCTCTAAAGCTTCTCTCAGAATGAGGCTGCTCAGAGACTGTGCTGACTTAGCAATTCCTGTATGACCTTTGGTGGCAAGCTGAAGAAGAAATGTCTTTGAAAGGATCCACAGGTTGTGAAAAGCAGGAGGAGGATTTTTGCTAAGGCAAAGTTGAAAACGTCTCTGTACTTGAAAATTTAATCTTTGTTGTATGCACGTGGCTAATGCAGTAAACTGGATTTAACATCTTTGATTACCAACAGAAACAGTAAGTAGAGAATGTATGTTATATACCCCACGAACTTTTTTCCCTCTGAATTCCTGTGTGTTTAAAAGATAAGTTCCCAGCAAGCCCCCTTTGTAAATCCCAGGGCAGACCTCCTGAGCTGAAATTGGGAAAGGTTTGGAATGAGCTGCAGGGAGGAAAAGCAGCGGTTCAGCAGGAGCCCATGGTGTAGTGTCGCTACAAAACAACTGTGTGTGTGTTCCTAGTTACCTATGAAATATGCGGCTTACTCCCTGCCAGCGGTGCTAGTCATGGAATATCCAGAGCACACCGCATGATTTCCTCTGATTTTTGGCCTAATTTTGGGGGCTGGGAAGTAGGGTAAGTTAATATTAAATGGCATTGTTTTTAACTTCTGAGCTCTCTTAAGTCAGATGGGCGATTGCAGGCTTGTTCTTACCCTAAAGGTTGCAATGCAGACGGAATACAGAGCCAGGAAAAAGAAAAAAGCGTATGGAAGTGGCACTTAAAATATAATTGCTGTGGTGGTTTTGCTGTTCCATTACCTGTAAGGAATCTCTAGCTGCTGTGCTTTTTGAAGAGAAGTGCATGTCTTGTGCTCAGTAGATGTATGAATTTTACCTTTCTCCCTGCTTTAGGATTTCTTACAGAAAGAAGTATTTCTGTCACAGGTCTATGAAGAAAACACAATGGTGTATGTATTAATAGTGTTTAAAATAGTGTATTCCATAATTTTTATTAGTAAAATACTTAATATACCCAAATGTGCCTGTTATTCTCCATTGTCAAGAGGCAGAGCAAAATATGTGCATTGCATAGTCTAATGCCTTGAATCGTAAAAGAGAATTGCCTTCTTCAGTGTAAGGGCAGCACTTTTGTGGCCAAGAGGCAGATTAGGAACTGTGAAAATACTAAACTTTATTGCAGGAATGATTTAGTAATTTTTCAAACATATCTTTATGTAGTTTACAGTGCAGACTTGCTGCATTTGTCTCAATTATTGCACGCATTTGTTAGGAGGTGGGATAGTACCCTTTTTTGTGATAGCAGTTTACGGAACATTTAATTTTGTTTTCCCCTGGTGTTTTTTTCTTTATTTTAAACAACGTATATTTCTGTGACAATAAAATATTACATTTATTTTAGAGCACTGCCTATGTATACTATATCCAGAGATATGTCTCCTTTAGCCTGTTCAGAGTAGTGTTGTCTTTACATGCTTTTTTTCCTTTTCTTTCCTAAAATTCTGAAATGGTGACGTAACTTTTGGAGATACCAAGAGAAATTGCTGTTCTGGTACAGGATGGTTTTACTTTTGTCAGACTTATGAAATGCAGTTGGTCTTCAGTGCCCTTTCAGCAAGGTCTGGTACCAGGATTGCTGCAGAACCTGGCTGCCATCCCTGTTCACGTACATGAAATCCATTGCTGCAGTGGAAGAAAGCAAGCCAGTTTCTCTTGTTTGGCTGCTAAAATGTGGGTCTGATTCCTATTGAAAGGGTCAATCTTCTCTCTCTTAGGCTTTTTAATTAGGCTAGAATCCTATCCTAGAGTGGGAGGGCATCATACACAGATGGGGGCACATCCCAGAGCTCATGGGACATTTTCATAGGCACCCGGGTGGGATATGGTCTTGGCACAAAACACATTTTAATTATTAATGTTTTCCTAGTATCTTATGACTGACTTCTATCATGCCTTTTCAAAAATAAATGAATAGCACATTCTCCTTTAAGACTGTATTTTTTTCACAGGGTTTTTTTATTTTGCTTCTTCTGTGCTTTATTTTCTACCATTGTGCCTGCTAATGCAAGTATGACAAGCAGTCTAGTGGGCATCTAGAAAACAGGAAAATTTGTTGTGTCATCTTTCTCCTGCCTGATTTTTCCTCCTGTTTTTAAACCTCACAAACCTTTGATATTGCGAACATCTCACACATTTCATTTTGCTCCCTGAACGAAGTTGTAGATATAAAAAAATACAGTGTGTTCTTCTGGAATAACATCTGTATAGTGCTTTGAGAGAGCAGAAGAAGAAGTTGGCTGTAGAGAAGCCAGGTTCGAAGGATGGGATACCTGTATGTAACATGCTCAGGAAGCAAGGACAAGTAATGGATTTTCAGTATATCTGAAAACTATAAACTGAAAACTATTATTTTAGGCAGTGTTTCTACAAACAGTGTCTCCAAGATAAAAGAGAAAGTGTGCCTATGGCTGCATTTCTCACAGGTCTGTATAATACACATTTAGGACTGCTTGGAAATCCTTGGGAAAAAAAGAATTAATATTGGGATATTTCCCCAACTTTTACAGTAATTTTGGCACTTTTGTTTTGTTCTTTTTTTGAGGAGAGGGAGGAGAGGGAGGGATGGGCAGAGCGGTTCTTGGCTTTCCCATTTGTAGATTTACATTCTAGCAGCTTTTCTTTTGAATTTTCAACCTCCATGCTTTAGCAAAACACTGATCAGATTTTCCAGTAGATCTCTTTAGTCAAAGGAAGCATGGGTGTGATAAGCGGGCTGATGTGCCCCACATGCCTCGCAGCCTCCTTTCTTGCGTCACTTTGTAGCCTCAAGGGTAAAAGATAGGTTGAAGCCATTAGAATATATTTTCCTGTGGACCTTAGTATTGCCTGCAGTCAAGTGGTAAAGTCTTATAAATGCTGCTTGTGAATTTCTGATTTTCAGTTTGACTGCTAAACCACGATTTGCACAGCATGGCCAGTGACAGTGGTCAGACATGGCTAGCTCACCAGTGTTGGCCTTCTTTATTTGGATGTATTAAATTATAAAAACTGTTGAAAAATACTTGGAAACGGGGGAATCTGAACATTAATTTCCTTCAGGTGGCAAATATTGGCCTGAAAAGGATGTAGTGGTCAGTATTTCCCAGAGCTGAAAGTTTCTGGCTAACCACGTAGTTCTGCAAGGGCATTCAGAAATATGAAATGTTTTAAAATCTACTGTTACGAGGAAAAGGGAGAGAGGAGACAAAGCCTGGTGTGAAGATAGCAGAAAAGGGTTAATGTAGATGCGCATTTATATAGTGGTTACCTGCAAGTAAATTGCAGTCTCACATTTCTAGGAAACACTGTCCTAAAATGTGTCTCTTGAGCCAATGTTGTAACTAATCAGCTTTTTCTCCAAGAGGCTTTAAAAATACAATTTTGGCAACAGTAACTAAGGCGGTATTTTACAGAAGAGCCCCCAGTAAATGGAAAGCAAGCTGGTAATCAGTTTTGATTAACGGATCTGCATTCTGTTATTTAAATGTTTACATCCTGATTAGCATTTAGGCTGCATTTAAATATGCAATTTTATTTTAGCAAAATATGAGGCATGGAGAATGGAGATAATCTTTCAGATGCTAAATGCTGGGGATGTAAGGTAAAAACTGTGCACCCACCTCCCTCAGCCTTGTAAAGTGATGCTGATGTGACTGATATTTTCACTTCACTTGTGGGATTATGGAGTTTCCTAATCAGATATGACTAAAGGAAAAAGTGTCTGTGTCACTGAAGTTACAAAACTAAGTTTTAATTTAAGTATTAAGACTTTTGTTCATGAACTAAATGTCTTCTGCTCCTCATTTTGTTAAAGACAAAGCAAGCTGAGCAGGTACAAAAGTTTGTGAGATTTTTCTCGATTATTTTAAGAATTGCCAATCTATGATGGCATGTGATCATTTAAATCTGCATTTCCATTGCTTCATGTATGTGTGGAGAATAGTCACTATTCCTTATGTTGCTCATAATGTGGTTTTTTTCCATGCAAAAGCACTGACTCTGATATCAGTTGGTAGGTACCAGAGATAATGGTTTGCTTTGCCAACTCACTTCGGCTGCAGAGTTGGTCCTTCCTGCCCGAAGGAGCACGCACATCTTTCTGGGTTGCAGATCCCCACTTTGTGAAAAACTGACTGATTCAACGGGAAGGTTGGCCTGCCACGTAAGCACGCCATAAAAAACGAGCATCTGACAGCTCTGTGGCTTGAAATAGTGGATCTGACACAGGCATATGGAAAATTCATGCAACAGGGATACTGTATCAAAACAATTTTTGTAGAGAGGCAAAACAGAATCCTTTCCCTCCCTTCCTCCCCTCCTTTGCTTTCTCGTGACTCTCTGTTTTTATGTTGTTTGCTTCTTACCCTTTGCCTCTTTAAAAACTGACATCTTGCACAAGGATTAAGCTGTTCTCAAAGAATTTTTAGGTAGAGTGATTTAACTTTGAAGGGGAATATTCACACAGGGATAACATCAGGAAGGTGGGACACCTTTGAAAAGCCATGGCTCCCCTTCCCCTTAATGTGACTGCCCGAAAGGAAAAATAATGTACTGTGCTCATGAGTTGGACAGGGAATTCCTGCACAGGAGGATTTGACCCTTCTTCTTCCAAAGGAAACTCAGTATCCTTTCTGTGCCCTCTGATGGCACAAACCTTTTCTCCCCTCCACCTGCTATGTTTCTGTTGCATGAGGTTTCATATCCTCTGCAAGGTTTCTTATTAGTCTTCTACCTGGGCTTGTAGAACAAAGACTTCTGTTTACACAGAAGGACTTCTGTTGTTGTTGAGCTGGCAGAGGTTTTGAGGACTGGGAAGGGATAGAAAGTAAACATATGCAAGCAACAAATGGAACAATCGCCCTCCTCTCATAGCAAGCAAGTCTATAATTGATATTACTGGCTTACTTTTTTCATAATTTTCTTTTTTTTTTTCCTCCCCTTCTGCTTTTCACATTTTTCACCAACTGTCATTGGGGCTTCCACATTTTTTGCTGCACTGATTTCAACAGACCTTTGAAAATAAGATATTGCTGTTACAGCTGCCACAAAGTAAAGAAGCGGAGGCACAGGAGGATTAAGAGACAGCTTAACCAAGGTGTGTAGGCACCCACTCTCTGCTAAAGCCTGAGGAGCCATTGTGCCCAAAGTCCTTGCTGGATCATGCCTTGGAATGGTCATTTAGGGTCATGCTGGGAAATGAAGCTGGGTCTTTCCTGGTTGGCATGGGTGGCAGTGGTTGCTGCCGACCCAGTGTTTTCCAACAGAGCCCTTCCCTAAAATGTTTGAGCTCTGTGGTTCTCTTTACAAAACCCACCCACTCACGTATTTGTGCCTAGCACTACGGGGTATAGATTAATGAAATATAGATGTGTTTGTCCAGGGGCCATGCCTTACACTGCCAGTGGAACACGACTCTGAGCAACATCACCAGCTGCCCAGGCTGTGCTTTCCTCTTACGAGTTTTATCTGAGGGAAGCTCTCTGTGGTGAATGAATTACTGAAATGAAGCGCCTGAAGACACAGTTAGACTTTCATTCATCCTGAGAAGTAATTAACATCTGGATATCTTGCCACTGAGAATTAATTTCCTTCAGCAGTGGCCAAGTCCTTCTCTGTGTCCCTGCAGCTGTGTTTGTGTGTCTTCTGTTCGGCTGGGCTGTTGCAGTGAATGTGGCAGATATGTTGTTGAACATGGAGAACTGTGAGTAGAGCGAGCCTGTGCAGTGGCTTAGGGCACATACTCTTGATTTCGAATCACCAGCAGCTTCAGTGGAGCCTGGCCCCAGTTGTGTGCAGGCTGTGGAATTCTCATCTGTATGCAACCTCCGTGAAGCAGCTGACTTCATGCCTGTGGAACTGCACTAGCCTAGGAACCATAAAACGTGAATCACGGGAATGAGATCCTCATGGGAAGATAGAGGGAATGGACTTTTGGCTGCCCAGAGGGAGGAAAACTTATTCTCCGCCACTGTTGCCATCTGTGAGCCCAGGAGCGCTGAGGAGCTTGGTGTGATGCTGCATTGGTGAAAATCGACATGGGTTTATCCTTTATGTGTGCCCGAGTGAGAAAAATGTGTTTGGTAAACGAATTTTAAAAAGCCTGGTTCGTTCCTTCTGCTTCATATGTAAATCCCAATGTGAGAACTGCAGATCTGCTTACTTAGTGTTTAGAAGTTGCAGAGGGCTAATGATGCAGCAGCATGGGTGCCTGAAGCCACTCTGCTGCTTTTGTGTCGTGTCAATGACCAGATGTGTGCAAACCAGCCAGGAGTCTGCCAACATGTGGAGAAAGGGATGTCTCACTCCTGGCACATTGCTTCTTTGCTCCCTTGGTAAAACTTTGCTGGATCCACACATTGCTTGGCTTCTTTTGGTGCTCTTGCTAGCTATTCTAAATATTCATTAAACTAACAATGCAGACTTCTAAGTAAAAAGCTCATTGGAAAAAAAGATGAGCTTTTTCCAGAAACAAATCCAATCGCCCCACCCATTTTCTTTCTTCAGAAACTGGCGCTGAGGAATTGCTACAGGAATGCTCTTCCAAGTCACGGTGGTTACTTCATCCCCTTCCTAATAACTGCGCTCCTGTGGTGGTGAGGAAGTACAGAAATGCTTCCAGGCTCAGTGTCAAAATCCTCCTTACAGTCACAAAAAAAGAGTAGTTTGCAGTTAAGTGGCTAAATATATTTTCAAAGAAAAGCTTTGTCCATAACTGTCCTTATCTGACACGAATGTTGGAGCGTGCAGCTGAGAGAAAGATGGGGGTAAATATTCCAATATTCCAGCTGAGTCATCTTTGCTTCTTCCTCATTATTCCTTTCTATTCATGATTAATGCCCATGGAAACATTTTTTAGACATTATTTTATTTGCTCTTCATTTTTCTTTTTATCAAGAAAAATTATATGCAGAGTATCTTACCTTAAAAATTAGATTAAAAGAACATATTTGAGCAACGAAGACAAGAACTAGAAATTAGAAAAGCAGATTTGTGGGTTTTCATTCAATATTGATTCATTTTACATGTACTCCTGTCCTGTATTGAGCCGAGTCTTTTTCTTTGCAGAAAATGAGAAGCATGTACTCATGTCAAGAGCATAATTCGTAGTTATTTTCAGCAGGTGCTTAAAAACGTTTGTAAATTCCAACTTATGACTGAGCAATTCACCCTCCACCCCCTGTATGTAAATTTGTAACAGAGGACTCAGTAAGGGGTTTGAGTGTATAAATGATACCTTTATTTTCAGTGTGGAATTCCCATTGAGAGGCCAGGCCTAAAAATACCAAATGTTTCCACAAACAATTCCTGCACACTGCATGTTGAGTAATACAGCTACAACCAAGGGGAGAGCTTCTGCTGACAGTTTGCCAAATGAATGCAGGAGTCCAAACTGAGCTAGTTTATATATAGTTTTTATTAGTGGTCATAAGCTCTTACCAGAAATCCAGATGTGCTTGAATCTTGCAGGAGATTAATGACACGAAATGACTGTGGGTGCAGGGTGAAGGCTCCTTTTGTGTACCAGAGAGGATACGGTAACTTCCAGTTAATGACTTCAAAATACCTTACAGAACACAAAGGAGCAAGTTAAGGCATGTAAACAAAAGTTGCCAGACTTCTTATCAAGGTAATGACATGGTATTGAAATGCGTGACTTGATTTAAAGAAATAATTTTGCATCAGTGTTGCCCTTTTCCAATGGAGCGTTTCAATAAATAAATATTTTTAAAAGAAAACCCCAAAAAACCCCCACCTCAAAACATTCTCGGTAAGTAAAAGGGAAATTCAAAAGGGAAAAGCCAAAGGGAGTAGAGGAACTTTACAGGGCAGGCAATGGTTCGTCTAAAATAGTAGAAAATCTTGTCTAAGGGAACCCAAAGTGCTTTGGTTTTGGAATGTTTAAACATAGCTTATTTTTGAGTGGATGCTAATTTGAAATGTTAAGTTTTTCATGGAAGTTAGTAAGCGTACGTGTTTGGGTATTTCTCAGTGCTCATGTCCAGTAGGTGAATCGGCATGTTCATGCAACATCAAAACCCTTGATTTTTCTTTTTCCTGCTCCTACCATACTGCACTTTCCTTGGGGGAAATCCTGGTTCAGTGAGTGTGGAGTTTCATGTCAAAGTACGCTCTCTCCAGATTAAATCCCTGCAGAAGCAGGTGAGTAGCGTAGGGAACCTGTTTGTTGTGGCTGCATCCAGCAGGTACAAGTTTTCTTGTTGCTCAGGGCTCACTCACAGAGACCGTTTACTCATTCATTTGGCAAAGAAGTTGATTAGGGTCAGGCTGTCTCTGGATTGGTTTCACTAGTCTCTCTGTAAGGTGGTTTAAAGTACGATATGTAATTGGAAGCAATGTGGAGATTTTGTCTTGATTTTTGCCACAGTTTTGCCTGAAAGTGACCAAAAGATCCTTGTAGACCTGTCAGCACTGCCCCTTGGCACTCAGGCCAGTCACTGTGTCACAGAATCCACGCAGGACTGTAATTTCCTCTCCAACAAATCCAGTTTAAGACTAGCATTGGGCACTGCTTACACCAGCAGCTGTTTTAGCCCAACATGTGCCCATGAGTAGCTGTATTTTTCACTCTGTGTATTTAAAGTCTAAGCTGTTAATAATGGTTGAACTCTTCCTAAGCTTATTTTCAGGGATTTTTTGGCAGAGTATTTTAATTATTGTCATAGCCTGGGATGGGCTGCATGTTTCCTCTGTGCTTTCACATGGTGACTTTTTGCTTGCCTTAACTTCTGTAGAAATCCACCTCTGAGAAAAGGGTAACGTTTGCACCAAATTTTCTGCTTCCTTTGGAAACGCAGAAAAAGGAAAACATGTTTCCTGTTAGTGACCGTTTTAATTTGTATTTCTGCTTGCATGAGAATATATCCCAAATGTACAGAGAGGGATTTGTTTCAGGGTCCTGTTAACCTGAGAACTTTCAGGGGGTTTTTTTGGTTTTTTATTCCTGGCAGTATAATTACATTCACTGTTTCTCCAATTTTGAATCTAATTTCTAAATATTATGGGAATTGTAATATAATCATCTCCATGAAATGTCAGATTATGAACACTTCCAGGTTTTTTTGGGTTGTTTTTTTAACCAGTGGCTCGTCTGGGCTGGGTATGAGTGGGGCTGTTTAGCCAGAGGCACTGGTGGCAGTGTTGGGCATGGTCAGGTACCCTTTAGTCTTTGATCGTTATAGTTGTTAATAGTACTGTGTTTAATCCTGATAAAACTTCCTGAAAATAGTCAAATGTTTGTGCATGTATTATTTTTCTAGAGATAATAAGAATGCTGATGGGCATTTCTTTGTTCCTAAGGCAAGCATAGTATTGATACAGAAGTGTTTTCTCTTGGGACATCAGAATTGAGTCTGGTTTTTCTGTGTGCATACTTATCCTTCTAGGCTTGTCATATTCTCTGGAATTCCCACAGTTTTCTTTAAACAGCTTTATTATTAGATATGTGCTTTCTGAAGTCTCCATTTGGATTACCTTCAATATCCTGATGATACTGAGCTCACACCTAGCAGCCAGGCAGCCCAGGTCATATATATATATGTGGGGGAAAGGAGAAGTGGACAGGGAACAGGGGTTAGAACAAGGGGTTATGGAGGAATCAGAACGATGTAATTTACATACCTCTGTGGGAAATGTCTACTTCTAGTTATGACAGAAACTTTCTTAGATATTTCCTCAAACTTTATTTTTTTCTATTTGTCTGAAGTAAAGATATTGGAGAGAGATATGACATTACAAGAGGCCGCGGTGGAGATTCTCATAGAAGTATAGATTTTCCTGTTCCGGAAAAGATTGGTTTTTAAATTACTGATATGCTCTGAAAATATGTAGAAGAAAAGGTAAGAATGAGGATAGATGGTTGGTGCAAAAAAACACCCAACAAAATTAGATCCAGATGGAGGAAGTGGGATCTATGCTCTTCAGCTGTGCAAAGGCTGTCCCACATTTATTCCCCTTTCCCATTATTTTCAGCACAGTGTGAGGAACTCTATGCTATATTTTTGTATTGGAACTGAGAGTAAGAAGGTAGTAATGAGTCTGTTGTCAGCATGTTGTGCTTTCTTTAATTTACAGCATCATCACTGTGCTGTGCTGCCATAAAGGAGAGAATATAGCCTTTGTCCCCGCTCGGCGTTAGCGGAACCGAGAGTGATGCACGCAGTTGGCAAGGGCTGCAACAACAGAGTCCCCATTCATCGCTGCCATCAGAGCAGTTTGGTTTAGCTGTGTTACGTAAGCCATTTGTGGTATAACTCAGGACATTGCACAGAATAATATTGGGCACGGATATCCAGCTGTTGTGCGAGATATTGAGAAGGGAATAAAGGTACCTTATTGCAGTCGGGGGCTGGGGCACGCCTTCAGAAGCTCATTGAATTGAAGTATTGCAACCCATTCCCTCAGCAACCATCACATGACGAGTGCTAGAAGCAGTATTGAGCTGCTGCACTAGGCATCCTTCTTGCACAAAAATACTCAGTTTTACCTTTTATGAACCTAATGCCAGTCCATCTGGGTTTTGTGACCGGCCTGGTAAGGGAAAGCTTTTTCTGAAAATACTGCATGAGTTACCAGCCTCATGCTGTAAGGGTGATGCAGGGCTGTAGGAACTATAAAACACATAATATTTTTGTCACTGAGCTCTGAAAAGTTAGTGCCATTAGCTTTGGGCTTCCTGAAGGTAAATCCACCTGCCTTTTGTACTTAGTATTCTGCCCCAGAGTATGCAAAATATTATTAAGTAGAATGTTTTGGCTTATCATGGAAAGAAGGAAAAGAACTGCTGAAATACATCAGAAGTTGGCGATAGTGAAAATACTGCCTTGCCATCCCGAATATTATCTGATGAAGTAAAATGCTGTATAAAACTCTCTTCAATTAAAGTGATGGGTCTCAGTGTTTTCTTTTGGAGGGCTCAATAAGTGAAATCAGGCGTTTCCCAGAGTCACGGATTGTCTTTGCCTTTGTTTTGTCTGCCCTGTGCCAGAGAGGCACTGGACATTGCCTGCTTGGCAAAAAGTCTTGCTTTTCCTGGCATTTGATATCACTACTCCTCGGTGTGACCTTGCAAAGTGACTAGAGATGCTGGAGAAACTTCAAGCAAAAACTAGTTTTGTGTCAGCCAGGTGGTGGTTTAAGTCCTTGATTACTGAGTTAGCACAAATAAAAAATGTAAAGCATAAGACAAATTACAGCCACAAAGACTGTTGCTATATATTCTATTCAACCTATTTCTCTACGATTTTGGCCAAGGCATTTTATAGCTACAAAAATCTGAGGATCCAGCTCTGCATAGGTGTCTTTCGCCTTTATAATAGTCCCTTTCTAAGGGGAATTCTTCCCTAGAATTAAAGAAAGGAAATTTCAGATCATGTTTCATGTTGATTTTTTTTTAAGCTCCTTTTTTCCTGTTTTGTCTTCAGTTATGTGGCAAGCAAGATGCCAATCCTATCATATCCTTAAAGCTTATCTGGGAACAGGTCTCGATGCTGAGGAGCATCCTTAAAATTCCTGTGTTTTACCTCATAACAATTCACTTACATCATGCACTAGAAGCACTTTATCGAATCATAGCACTTTGTCTTCTAGAGAAATAACACTTTATTGTGATTATGTATGACATTAACATGCACTGTTACTTTTATTTGGGGGCCAAACCTGATGTATTAAATCAATGATAGACTTGGGCTTGGGGGTTGATACTTCTAAATAGTCTTCAGCTACTAGCCTGTTCTACAGTTAGTAATTTTTGGGAGTTCTGGCCATCACATTGATGGATTCCTGAAAATAACTGGAGAGTCTATTGTAACTACAAATTTTGGTATTCATAAATATATGTGGGTAGGAGGTGCTGATAAAAATTCTAGGTAATTTTTCATGGGTCTGGGGCCTTCTTTCACTTGACTGTAAAACTGAAAATACCCAGTCAAATCATTTTATTAGAAGGTGGCATCCATTCCTTACCTGTGTAACCATGTTTTCTGTAGTTAGGCCATGCAAAAAACCAAATTGTTGGTTTTTTGTTTGGTTTTTTTTGCATTTGAAATTAAATTTAATTTAAAGGATGTATAAATGTAAAGCTAGGGAATGTTCCAGTTCTGGAACAAAACCAAGTGCTCTCTGTCTGTTCAAATTTACCCATTTTTTAAATAGAATATTTAATCGAGAATAGCTCCTAGCTGTGCTTAACTAGGCTTTGAGTGTACAAATGCTCTCTGTGTCCTATTTGGGTTCCTAAGGAGGCAATGCCCAAGTATTATTTAAGTATTGGGTTTCAGGCTGAATGTTTTCTGTCTGCTTGTTTTGCAAGCACCTAAAATTACTGTAACTGAGAGAAGGGGAAAAAGTGTAGTTTGTGCTTTTGATAACAATATGTATGTAATCAGCACCTCCTGGTTAATGAATTAGTTGGCTGTTTCTTTCATACAGCACTAGCAGGGAAAACTGCTGGGATAATCAGCAAGTATTGGCAGAGGGATTCAGCAATGTATATATCAGTTAATATTTCCTTTAAATAGTTTTCAAGTAAACTAGATCAAAATTTTGAATAGGCCCCCTATGTGTCTAAGTATTTTTCAGGAGCTGAGGCAAATAAAATATTACAGACATGCAGTATTTAATTACTTTCTTAAACCTCAAGGAAGCACACTGAATGGTTTTATTCCCCTTTCACAGTGCAATCACAGTTTGCAGAATAAACTCCTAATTTTGAATTTTAAAAAATGAACATAATTGAAGGTTTTGTTTGGGGTCTTTTTTAACCCAAAAAGGCCTCCTCTTAAATGTCAATATAAATAGCTTTTTTTTCTTAAATGGTGAAAAAAATATGTTCTTTCTACAGATATCTTTTGCGATTGCAATGTGTTAAACGCCTTAGGCTCAACCATGCATGCAGAAGCCCTGTTAGAATTTAGAGTTCACTGCTTAGAGGCATCCCAGAACTCGGGGTGTTAGGAAGTAGATGCATCAGCAGAGAATAAATTTACCTTTGGTGATGGCTACTAAACGAATGCCCTCAACGGTGTTGTGTTCCAGCACCCAGACTTGCCTTTAAACGTCATCTCTTACCAGTTGGACTGACAAACAAGCCAAAGTGGGCACAGGGCCATTCCCTGAGAAACAAAGAGAGGGCGGTGCATGGATGACCACCAAGTGATGGCCATGCCTTCCTCACAGCGAGAGGAGCAGCAGCACAGAACAGTTGTGGTTGAGGGGAGGTTCTGCCTTCAGCCTGGCTCCAGTGCCTGTCTCCCCAGCCCCGTGATGCTCTTCAACACAGATCTGCTTGTGACTAAAACTCCACACTTTGGGAGTGAAGCGCTGGTGAGGAAGGGAGCCAGACAGCTCCTAGGACAGGCTGGAATTGACTACTGCGGGGAACAGCCCTCTGGAGGGAGTGTTTGCAGGGGATGTTTGACATGAGCTTCCTCTCGTTACCCACATTTAGATAGATACTTCTGCTGATGGTGGGGATTTGGGGGTTTTTTGAGGGTGTTCTTTGGTTGTTGGTTTTTTTGGTTTGGTTTTGTTTTGTTTCTTTTGGTTTGGTTTTTTTAACGAAACCAACAGTATCTTTTTGTTATCTTAAGCTGTAAGCTTAAGATAAAGATTCTTTCATCTTGGCTATAACAAAACAGTAAGCCAAACAGACGGCTTGGAATGGGTGTGTTTTTCCCAATTAGCAAGACTAATCGCTAGCACAGTAGTTTCGTAGAGCTTATTATTTGCTATACCATGAATCCGAGGTACAGATTCCTCACTCAGTGATGCAGCTGCCACCCAAGGACACCAGTGGCAGGTGTCCTTGGGAGCAGGGACCTTTTCTGGGCTTGCGCCCAAGCCAGGTGCCATGTTGGGAGGCTGATCCCTGTCCGAGCGGGGAGCCAGGCTTCATGAAGCGCAGAAGGCTTTGCTGACTGTGGCTCTTGGGAGGATCCAAGACCTCTGTTGCTCTGATCTGTGAAGGTAATTTAAATCATTTCAGCCTGACCTTGGGGATCACTGTGCCACTTTCTGCTGGGTGGTAGTAACCAGGTCTCAGTGTGTTCTGGTCTCAGTGTGTTCTGGTGTGACGACTTTCCTTCTCTACTTTATTGGTGAACCAGTGAAAACTCATTATTTTCTGTTTAACAACCCTGCTGTCCTTCTGTAAGAGGTTTGGTAGCAACATAGTGAATTACAACGGTATTTTCGTCAAATGTGCAGCAAAAATAAGTTTCTGGAAGGACTCAGAATTGTGGGAAGATGTTTTGCAAATGTCATTTTCTAGTACAATACAACAGGAGGAAACCACGGTATGTATTTTGCATTAAAAAATAAGACCAATTTCAGCTACAATAATTGTAGAAGTTGGGATCACCAAGATAAAAAAAATGGCCCACACAAATGACTTAAAATTTTGAGTCTGACTGTGTTTGTACTTTTCTCATGTCTCAAGGCTGCCAAATTCTAGATGCTGTCTTTCCTGGGAACTAACCAATGCTCTCTGGCATGATTTTCACTTCCCCTTATGTCTATATTTGAAAAAGCATATGTGTAGTCCCTAAATGAATATAGTGGTTAACAAGCTATGGATGACAACCCACAAAACATATTTGCTAAAGCAAGTTTCATACTGCTTAATGGAAAACAAATACCAGAACAACTAAACCAGGGATATTGCTATACGTGCATATATTTCATGTATGAGAAAAGTTGAGGAGAAAATCCCCTTCTGAGATTTTCCTGGGCACACTTCTTCCCGCTGGAGTTAAGTTACTGTAACTCTGGGGGCAGAACTTGGTTCTTTGGTAAATATTTATGTTTTCCCTGGTAGGGCGGGACATGCTATATGGCAGAAACAACTAGTTACTGTCATTACGTGAGTAATAGCTTCATCCGTCTTGGTTCCTAAGGAAGGAGTCATCCTTTACATCCTAAGGAAGTAAAGCCAGCAGTGTCTCCCTAAAGCAGCACTGTTAAGTCATTCTGTAGTAAACAGTGTCTCTGTTGTTCCTAAAAGAGAAGAGGCCATGCAGAATTTTCGAGCCTTCTGTGATGTGTCTTGCGTGCAAGCGACGGGGCGTACGTGATGCTGGAGAAGCTTGGGGAAGGGCTGCAGTGCGTGGGGAAAACCCCTCCTTGCAGGTAGTGCATCACCCCCGGCTGAGGGACGACCTCGAGGGCAGGTGGGGAACGGACCACGGCTGGGATAGAGCAGATTCTTCCACATCTTTCAACAGTAGATTGCCACAGGTGCACGGAGCCTTTGCTGCCCAACCCAGGTAGCACTGAATCTGGGAGCTCCTTCAGGTAGTAACTGCTGGCTTGAACACAGCATGAAATTAGAGGTTTTATTACAAAACACTAAAGCTTAGTGGTGTTCTTAACCTTGGGTGCTCAGTCTTTAGCCAGGGCTTCCTGAAGCTTGCTTATACTATTAGATTTTTTTTTTTTTTAATTTAAAAGGAACTTAAAATGTATTTACTTGCCTTCTTTCATCTGGTGACTCACATTAGCTTCTTCCACATGACTGCTCTGCTGAGAAGGTTAGGAACCCAAGAAGTAAAACTGAGATTTCTGTAACTTTCTGCTTCCTCTATCAAATCCCTTAAGAAATTATCAAACACTGGCAAGGTTTATGATGTCATTAGAGCCTTTTATAACTGCCTAATGCTCCAAGTAGAAGAAGGAACTTGGTTATAACATGTTGTGTAACCAAGCACACTGGTCTTCAAAAACAGAATTTAAAGCCCATTTTTTCAAATTACCTTTCAGATGCCTATACAAATACACTTAGTTCTGGTGAAATCAGTTAAAGTTGATAAATGGGCAGCACTTTCTCTGACATGAACCACAGCTTTGTTTTGTTTTTCTTTTTCCTTGACTTTGGTCTTTAGTTTCTAAATAGTTTGTTGATACTAGTGCACTTGGTATTTAGGAAAAAGGAGGTAACTTCCATATTAGTTACCCAGTTTTGGTAGAGCAGCTGTTGCAGAATGTCCACCCTTCAGCCAGGGTTTAGTCCATGAAGTTTTTTATTTTGTGTTTAAGAAAACGGCCTTGCACATGCATGCCTCTCTAAGTTTTTTTGTAGTTGACTGCTGTGGGAAACAGTGGTTTCTGATGAGCTTTATACAAACCAGGAAGAAGTGACCTTTCTCATTTGCTGTAGGTGAACTTGTGGTAGCAGGGGGGTTGGACTAGTCCCTTTCAACCTCAACCATTCTGTGATTTCAGAATGAGTTGAGTGGCTGCTGGGTACTTTCCGAATGAGTGCAGCATGACATCTGTGGCCCACACGAACCTCATTCAGGCCAGCTGTTGGTACCCTGTCAGTGAAGCCAGATCTGCCATGCCCTTGCATGAGGCTTTGGCTTCTTCAGAAAAAAAGGAGGATGAATAGAAGTATAAACTAAACTTTCTTTTCATTTTCCTCAAAGTTCAGAGAACATGTATGTGTGTTTGATACATATATATATACACAGAGAAACAAAGCCCAGTATTCCAACAATCTTAATGCCTCTGCATGGAGCAAAAATACACTTTTCAGATAAACACCCTTGGTCCTGGCTATAGCACGTAATGGTTCTGATGAATTGTTTGTTAAAAGCTCCTGTAGTTAAACTCAACAGTTGCTTTGCATGAGATGTGACTCCAAAACAAGTTGCTGAAACTTAGTTATGCGTGTGCTGTGGATAAGGCTGTGCTAAGGCAAGCACATGTTAGTAATGTTAATAACGGTGTTACCCAGGTGTTCTGTTCTGCCTGGATTGTTTTCTCAGAGAGCTTCAGTTCTTAATACACTGCCAATTTCCATATTGTGGTAAAAGGAAAAGCCAAAGGAACATGTATGTGTGGTGGCTGAGATCTTCACCAGACTGCAGTCCTGTCAATTTTCACCAAAAAGCCCCAATCTACCATGTTTTTAATGGGATCTTTGGCCAAGGGTAATGGCTTTAAACTGACAGAGGGTGGGTTTAAATGACATATTAGCAGGGCAGAAGAACTTTGGCTGAACCCAAACTTGTAGCTGTAGCTAAATCACAGTGAGGTGGGAGATGCAACTTGTTTGGACAGCTAATGGCTGGTCAGTGCTTATAATCAAATGAGCGAGATCCCTGGGGTTTTTTGAGAGATGGTGTAAATAAGTAAAATAGTTTTTACCCCAAACTACTAGTAATCTGTGCAGACAAAATACACATAAGAGAGGGAAAAGCTATGTACTTTATATAGGGGCAGGGTGCAGGAAAGGCTGATGTCCTCAAATAGTATGTCATGTGTGTCATGTGCTGGTAAAGACAAAAGAAGTGAAAGGTAGTGTTGCAGTAGACTTTTCCCCTTTCTTATTTCCAGACCTCTTAGCAGCTAACTGCAAACCCCTGCTTTTATTTTCTCTGTAGCAGATTGGAAGGACGCTGTTTGTGCAGTTCAGGTGACTTGCAGTACTCTACCATGGCTACATCATCTTCCATCATTCTGCCTTAAACTTGCTGTTGATGGGCAGGCTGTACTTGACCTTCACCCAGGACTCCCAGGGACAGCAAGACTGAAGTCTCTCTTGTTTCTGTGTTTTAAAATAAAGGGACTGCTCCTCTCATAGGCCTCAGTGGGCACTTGGTGCTGGGAAAAGGGCAAGGTGGTTTGCCTGCATGCAGAACCACAGGGCTGAACTGTGTCCCCAAGGAATGGTCTAACCTGCTTACCCTAAGACAGGGTTGGCAAAGTCATTTCTGACAGCAGCTAGCATCTCTTTACAGAACATATAGATATATGTTCTCACCCTAATAAAAAGATACAATATATATCATATATGATGTATATGTGTTTATATATATATATACACACACACATATATATATAAAAAATCTCTTCATGTGCTTTTCTTTCTGTCAGAAAGCTTTTCTTGTCTTGATAAAGTCTTTCCTCTTTAAATTTGAAAACTCAATTAATTTCGTCTTTGCATCTTCCTTGTGAACGATTGAAGACTGTTACCATCTCTGCCTTCAGTTTCCTTTTGTTTAGATTAGATACTTAATTTATCTTCTTTCTACTCTTCTCTGAATATCTTCCGACTTGCCCACATATCTCATGGAGACCAGCAGTGAAACTTGACCAAAATGTTCCTGTTGGCATCCAGTAATGGTGAGTACAGCAGAAGGCTTTCCTCACAGACCTCTCTTGCTGTCTGTCTGTTCCAGCACAACATTTGCTTTTTTTGCAAGAGTGCGATATTGTTGATGCTTATCTAGCTTATTGTGTGCTGTAACCTCCAGCTCTCTTCCACAGAACTCCTGCCTAACTGGGAGAGTGCAAGATGGGCAGTTAATGAAAGATAGAAGCCTGGTTGTGAGGCTGGCCTGGGATAGTGAAATAGAAAAAGGGGTAACAGTGGCTTAGAGGAAAACTACCTGATTAAATACCTGAGTAAATATTTCACTGAAAAAAAAGGACAAAACATTGAATATTTTTTCGACAGTTACTGAAGCAGATGCCAAAGGGATTTTGGCATAAAATGTGCTGAAGTTCAGTTTGGGTATCAAGGTTATAAAGTGTTTGAGGCTAGGAGATTGCCAAAGAAATGTTTTGCTTGTATATGCAAGACAGTGTTCTTAATAGTATTAACACTAACATTCGCCTGCTTGCTCTGGTGCCTGCTGAAGTCTGTCACTTTGCAGCCCAAGCTGCTTTTCTGTGTTACCTTTTCATCTTCCTTGTGGAAGAAAATTCAGTTCAAGTGATATTTGTATAAAGCATTAGATAAATTCACTTGGGTTTGTGCGTATGCATTTTCTTGTAACAATAGTAATTTTGTATGTTTCGGGAAGTGGTGCTTTACACTTCTGTGTGGTCTTTTTATCCCGCATACGGAATAGCAGTGTTGCCTTGCAGTGTCCAGAGTGGGGACCTATGGAGAGCAAGTCCCATGATGCTTTTGGTTATTTAGAATGTTCTACACGTGCACAGTGAGTTTTTTCTTCCTGAAAAGAGGAGAAATCCTTACTCATTGAAACAATTTGTCTTCCAGATTGGACAAAAAACCCATGCGTTTTTGTAGTGGGCTAAAATCCTGCAAAATTTCAGCACTGTATTTTTTCCAGTAATCCCAAGATTGTTTGTTCAGCTGCTTTCATTCAGTGTAGCACTTAATGAGAGTATTTATAAAAAGGAGAGGTGGTTAAGGCATGGAACTTTTTTTTGCTAAGTTCTTTGACATATACTTGTTCTTTCATACTCCGTTCCACATTCACATTGTGTGTGTGTGTAAAGGAGTGTGTGCGAGGCACTCCCGGGAGGGATGTCAGCAGTTTGTGCTCCTGAGTCAGCAGAAGTTGCTGGAAAAAGGACAGAAGTGTAGTAACTGCTGCGGCGAACGCCGCGCTTCGCGTTGTGCTGTCTGATCCCGATTATGGGTCTTAAGCCCCTACTGACAGCCGCAATCCCCTTGTTTATGAATCTGTTCCTAAATGCTTTCTTTCGGAGAGTCACGCAGCTGTGACTGCACCCTGCTTTGTTTCGACATTTCCTCATTAGCCTGAAGGGAACTCTCTAAAACCTGCTACCCCACGCTGCTTCCATCCTCAGCGTGAAAGGGGATGGTTTCACAGTCCTGGGCAAGGACCAGAGGCTGGGGTGGATTTGGGAGCCAGGAGGGAAGGGCGCTCCGTGGTGGCTGCAAAACCATGTCGTCAAATATCAGCTATATTCCTTTGTAATTTCTGATCCAACTATTACCGACTTGGCCAAGTACTGGGTTGAAATAATAGGGGACTCTGAGAACTTTATATCCCGTTAGGTCTTTCACCTTGGGCTACTTCAAACCAGAATGGCAAAAATTGAACTGAAATATATCGTTCAATTTAGCGTATCTTTTCCACTCATTATGTGGTCTGGGTTAGGGGGTTGGGCTTGCTTGTTTTGTTTTGTTTTGTGTTTTTAAGTAGCTAACCACGTGAATCCACAAAGCAATGCACTTTATAATCCTACTTTGCTTCTGTCCTTGAGCATGTGCGTTGCTACAAAGGGACAATCACCTGTAGAATTGACCTGTGCTTCATCTTTCAAGGCCTGCACATTGGTGACTACATTATTTGTTGTTTAGCATGTTCTGTGATCGGTGCTAAAATTTGAGTTGCACAGTTTGCAGAAATGCTGAGTAACTCCTGTTTCCATGTTATTTTGGTCTAAATAATTCAAAAAGATCCTTATACAAAGCCGTGGGCACTCTCCTGCATAATTAATACTACAACAAAACTGTGGCAGCATTAAAATGAGTAGTCAAAAAGGAGCCCTGCCTGTCTGCTACCTACAGAGAAAATTCTGTCCTACCTTTTTACTGCTCTGGAAAGGTCTCTACACCACCAGTTTAAAATAGATAGCTTTTGCTAAAGTCCCTCAATTGGAATTTCAGGAAGGGTAAAAAGAGCAGGAGCAAAGAGCTGACATTCCCCTGGAGAGCTCAACGGAAGGAGCAGTGGATGCAAAGTGAAATCAAATCTCTGCTCTCAGGAAGGTGGGATCTGTGTCCATTGGTTTTCATAAAGGTACAGTAGGGTTTGGGCCATGGGTGGAGCTGGGTGCAATAAGGCAAGTCTTGAGGTCACCCCAGCGAGTTACCACCAACTTTTCCTGAATTTTTCTGTAAAAGAACCCAACATAGGCTCACAATTGTGGCTGAATTGTGATTTTTTTTTTTTGATTGGTACACAAAATACTTTTGATGCTGGAAGCTAAGTTGAAAGTTATCAATGATTCCTTTGTAGCAGTCCCTTTTGAAGTAGACAGTCCTGTATCTACAAGAAAACACTACGCAGAGGGATAAATTCTGCTTTCAAGTCTGTATTTTAGATTTAAATGTCTTACGAATCTTTTTTAAACAATATATGTTAACAGGAATATTTACATAAGAAAAGGAAATAGGATTTTAAACTATTCCATGAAATATGTAAGTATCCCTGTCCTTGCTTGATTTTTTTTTTCTTCAAATAATCAGCAGCCTTTGGCATTTCACACCCTTTTTACAGTAATTTTCAGTTCTTGAGCGCTGATACTTGGTTCTGTCTTAGCTATTTGAAACTAAAGTTTCTCAGAAAGCTTTGACATCCGTATTCACTGGTCAGTAACTGCTTGGCTGTGTTTTTGAAGTCCCCATCTTAATTCCTGTCACAGCATTTCCTCAACTCTGTCACTTTTTTTTTTTTTTAATAGAAAACCTCTGGTGTTCTCAGCTGTGGCTGTGCTGCTGTATCCAGCAGCCTCGTGGCAGGGCTGTGACCTGATGAGAAGCTCTTTCCCAGGCTGGTCTGAGAACACCAGTAAAGATGCTGGTTGCCTCTCCTGAACCAAGTTTAGCACCGAGCACAAGGGCAACACCCAGGCTGTGCAAACACAGCCGCCTCGGGCCCATCAGAGGCTGCGTTGCCTCATGTCATGCAGTGCTGTTGTTGGTTATTAGAGGCATCCATGCTCTCGTGTTGGCAGCCTACTAGACCTGTCTTCTTCCAGCTGAGTCTCAAGGCTTATTGTATCAGAGCTCAGGAGAGACATGCCTGCCTTAGCTGTGTGCTGGTGGTGTCAGTCAGGTGGGTGATATGGGGTAATTGGCCACTCTTGATCACGTATTTTGTGCCTGATTTAAGAGTCCCAGTAGATCCTATCTCAGGGGAGCGATGCGTGTGGCTGCCACTGGGCAATGGGGTTGAAACCTCAGCCTGATGACAGAGAGAAGAGGTACTGTTTGCTCGGTCCCCACAGTTGGACCCATGACAGTGATACACCAAGAACTGGTAATGAATCCTGTGAGTCATTCCATCGCTGCTTGACATCTCCATTTCCTATACCTTAGTGCTCAGAGGGAGCCCAATCACTGCCCGCAGCGACTCCTTCCTTCTTCGCCTTCATTCTCCACCTCTGTGTAGTCTGGACAGGCAAGACACTTGTTGTAGGAAAGAACCTTGATTTTGACCAACACATAGAAATCCATCCTGGTGAAACAGCATTAGCATAGAGTGAGAGCCATTCTGTCATCATCTTCCATGAAGTAATTGCAAAGTCGTGTCATAAATATGTGCGGTTCTGATCGTCACTGCAGAACATGCTGTGTGACAGACAGCCTTGCTTAGAGGTCTGTGTCTCAGGGACTGTGTTGAGCCATATAGTTGATAATCTAAATGTAAATAATAGTTGATGCATGTTAAAATTTGAATTTCATTAGGTGGAGGTTTTTAGACTTGAACAAATGAATTATTTTTTTCATGTAATGCTGGAACATGCTTACTAGCTTTGACAAAGAGTTTTTCCCCTGATACAGAGATAGCAGATACTAATAAGCAAGCAGACAAGGTTATGCAGCAAGGAGGTATTTGAATCATCTTTGTTTTGGAGAAGACAGGCCAGAGTGAGGTACCTGTTAGAAACAATCTACTTCACTGATACTTTGCTTCAACAGATTGACATCATCTCAGGAAAGAAAATAACTGTTTGCTATTCCTGTCATAGACTTCTTTCAATCACTGCGACAGATGTTCCAAGCATGTTGTTCCTCTGTTAGGTTTCTTTAGTAGTAAAAATACTGCGGTCTAAATATAGCTTAAATTGGTTGAGGTACCTCCTTTGAATATGATTCAAAGTTGCGTTATACCTGGTTTAAATCAGAGTGTAACAGGGCAAAACCATTGGAAAGTCTAGTTAAGATAATTTCAAACCCAGGTAGGAATTTTTATTCAATCATATTTAAAGTGAAGTGCTATCTTTTTCTAATCTATCTTGCAGTCCAAGTTAGGATGAACCTGGATAACAGTGAACTTCCCTCCCCCTGCTCATTATTTGAAATTACCTTGGATAAAAAACAGGAAAAATACTTAGTTAAATAGTTCTCTTTTCCTGTATCTGCAATGTTGTCTTTTGTGGCAGCTGAATGTTCTACGTCAGGAATACACATATTTTGTTATCCTTTTTTTTCAATGAAACAGAGTTTCGCGTTCAGGAACAGTCGAGGTGGCTGAGATTAGAGAGAGAACCAGTACACATGCACAAGGTACCCATTATTCCTTTGGGGACTTTGGAAGCTGAGAAGGCTGCGGCCCTTATGACCCCCCCTTTCCTCTGCTAGTGAGTTCCAGTTCAAGGCTCTTCTCTGTCATCTTTCCTGCTGGCTCGCTTCTGGAGGTCACTGGGAGAGCTAACAGGAGGATGCAGGCTGAGTTCTGCTGAACCGGTCGGTGGTAAATAGCTCCTCCTTTTTATTGTCCCACTCGTTTTTGTTACCTAGATGATTGGTTGCTGCTCATGTGGCCCACTTTTTGAGACCACTGGGTTGGGAGGACAGCTTCCTGCCTAGAACTGGGTCATGGTGGTGTGACAGCAACTGCACTGGTGTGCGTCCCTTCCAAGGGCAATTCCAGTCAGTGACGTTGATTTGGGGAATGCTCTTGTTTGGATACTGGCTGGCTGAAGCTTTCTGCTCCCTCTTTCTGACACGTATACAGATGAAGTTGCTAAATTGCAGTGTCTGGGACAAGGTGCTCTTTTGTTTCCAAAAATGATGAGTAAAGAAACAAAGTTCAAGGTTTATTTCATCACTTGGACTTTTACTCCAGTGATAGAGACTGGGAGTTTAGCTTTAGAAAAGGGACATCCTCAGTTTGTAATCTACCCTTGTTTCATTGCTAGTTAACTTTATTTAATAGACTGTTAAAATAATCCTCTAAGAAGGAAGTAAATGTAGGGAGATGCAGGTGCAATGACCTCCAGTGCCTAATGACACTGGAAGCAGTTAGCATCCTTCTTTTCCTGCCTGTTTTGGGGAGACGAGAGAGAAGCTCATGTGGTAATCACAAGCTGCCAGGTCATTGCAGGTAATCTGGTGCCAGCAGTAACACTCTCTTCAAGGTCCTGCTTCTGTGGGAAAACTCACTGGTGGTTAACTTGAGCATCCAGTTCTGAGCCTTCACAGAGGAGAGTGGTTCACATACGCTTTGTCTTGAAGCCATTTGGGCCCTGCTATGATCTCATGTAAGGAGACATTTTCTTCTAGGTTTAGTTTACAAATTTGGAGTTGGGATCATTCATACTGATCTTTCTGTTTCTTTGGTTTCAAGCTTGTCAGTGCAGCAGTGAAGGTTGTAGTTGCTTACTTACTAATTTCTTCATCATATTTGTATTGATTTAGTGCCTATAGGTATTTAAGCTGTGAGAACGACTTTGAACATCTAATTTTCCCCCATTTTTGTTCTTGTAATTAAACATAAATTCTATAGTATTCACCCAAGGAGTCACTTTGTAAAGTTCATGGCTAATTTCACTATCCATGAACAGCTGAATGCACTTTTTGGGCTTTTTTGCAGCATGATCATGGCCTTCTCTTAATTGTTCCTATGACAATTTTTCGTTTGGTTTGGTTTGGTTTATAATGAAAGAATGAGAGGGTTCTTCAACATTCAAAGAGGCTGCCTAGGGAAGTGGTTGAGTCACCATCCCTGGAGGTATTTAAAAGATGTGTATACATGGCACTTAGGGACATAGTTCAGTGGTGGACTTGTCAGCACCGTGTTAGTGGTTGGACTCAATGATCTTAGAGGTATTTCTAACCCAAATGATTAAATGGTTCTAAGATGCAACCTACTACTTCTTGAGTTTGCTTTCCTGTTTGAAGGGCTGAGTGAGGCACGTCAGGACAGTTGTGGTATCCGAGTTTCAAACTTCATCTCTTTGTCCAGCTTCCATGCCAAGTATAGGAGCATAGTGGGACCTTTAGTTCTTGAGAGGTAGATTGGTTATTTAGGGACAGACATTTGAGATAATTCTTTATTTCTTTGTCCTTGTTTGTTTAGAATAACAAGGTTTCTAGGAAGAAGATACTGCCTTTAGCTCAGGATTTAGTAGGGCAAATTACTGCAAGTGAGAAGTAGTTAAGTTTCCTTGGAGGTGAATGTAGCAGAAGTGTTCCTGCCTGCCTGTAGCATTTGGATATACCTCGTAAGAAAGGGAAACACCCTGACCTTAAAGTAACCTTCTGCCCTTGTACTTTGCCATCTGTCTCAAGACCTGCAATAGAAGATTTGACTGCTTCTCACAAGTTCTTCTACGAAGGTTGTCTCCAAGAATGGGAAAAAGAAGAGTTATATAACAGTGTTTTCCTCCAAAATTGTGTGTTACAGAATTCAACCAAGACGCTGATTTTAGCTCCAGTAGAAGTCTAAAACTGGCACAAACTGTTTTTCCAAGGTCCATTTTTTCTGTGTGTATAAAGAAAGTAAATGAACCAATAGTTTATTATGTGGGGTAGCATATTCCTGAATGGCAGCAAGGAGAATGATTCTTGGGAAGAGCCGCAACCACCGATTCACTACTTAGTGAAGAGCTTTCCTCCTGCATTAGGGGATACAATTTCTTTGTCAGAAATCACCAGTGGAGAGCTTGGAGGAGAGGAGAGGAAATGCGCCGTGGTACAGAAACAGAACCCGTTTCAGATATGATACCTTCCTGTTGAACATTAATGAACTGCAGCAGTTGTGTGTAAGGTTTGTGGCTTGTTACACATGCTTAGCTTGCCAAAAGTTTCTCGGGGCATTAAGGGCAGGCAGTGTCATTTGTGCAACAGGCAGAGCTCTGCCTGTGGATGTAACACTGACCTTACTTGAACTGATAAATAGCTGTCTAATCCATGACCTTTAATAGTTGAAATGTGTACACCATCTACAGCCTTTTTCAGGTTTCCTTCAAAAGAGATCAGTGGTTAAAGCATATGTATGTATGTATGCAGTGCTCTGTGTGATCCTTTCTGGCTCGTAACAGCACATCAAGGGAATTCCAGGGTTTAGGAGTAGCAGAGCAATCGCTTTTCCATGTGCTCTTTCTTCCTCATGAAAGGTGTTCATTCATAGGGATGCACGGTGTTGTGCAGCCAGTTGATCTTAAAGAAAAAAAAATAAAACACGACAGAATGTAATGTTGGGCTTTATCCTCTTAATGTAAATAAGACTTACCTTCTGTTTGCATTCTCTGGTTTAATTTGAAAGAAGACAGAGACAATATTAAAATATAATGAGGGCAATTCATTTTGTGCTTCACAGTGGCTCAGATTTAGAAGAAAAAACCCCCACCTTAATCAGCACAGTACTTAAGGGCTCCCTGTAAGAAGGTTGTGCTTAACCTTCAGCAAACGCTTATGGGCTGCCCTGAATAGTAATGGGTTTAAGCACATGCTTAAGTGTTTTCCTGAAGGAAGACCTAAGCATCTTCTCAAGTGTTAGATTACGGCTTCATTTGCCTTATTCATAAATCCCAGCATCAGAGGCAAACTTTTCTTTCATCTCTTGGCAGATATCTGGGTGTATAGATTTTTCCACCTCCGTTTGCCCTGCTTTCTGTGGCTCTCTTGCTGCAATCTGATCAGCCCAGGCTGACCTTCAGGGGTGCTCCACATGGTTCGGGAGCCTGCCCGCATGGCTCCGATTGCACGATCAAAGTCCGTACCTTGCCTTTCATCTGCCGGCTCTCTGCCCTTCCCAGGGTTATTAATTTGAAGAACTCAAAGGCGCAACCCCTTTCTGCTGTGCCTGTTCCCGGGGAAGTAGGGACGGGAACTGGCGGGTTGTCCAACGGCTTGGCTGTGGTCAGTTTTCCATGGTGGGAGACGGGATTGGAGCGGGTTAAATCTGCACCAGCTGGTTCTTGGTTGGCTATCGGAAATGGAAGGAAAAAAAAAACCAGGAGAGGAAAAAAACCCCACCAAACCAACCCTACAAAAAATATGGGGGAGGGGAAAGAAGATTAAAAAAAGGGGAAAACAAGAAGAAAGAGGGGAAAATAAAATAAAGAAGGCAGAAAATAGGAAGAAAAAATCGGGAAAGAACAAAAAGAGGAAAGAAGGGTGTGAAGGGATAAAAAGAAAAAAAGAGTTAACAAGAAAAAGGGAAAAAAGGAAGCGAAAAAAGGGGGAAGTAAAAAAATGGAAAAAAGAAAAGAGAAAAAAGGGCAAGAAGGGGAAGAAAGGAGAAAAGGGGAGAAAGAAAAAATATCACAGGGAAAAAGGGAGA
>VZTA01012058.1:48627-153838 GCA_013398855.1 Mohoua ochrocephala
AAAAAAAAAAGCCTTGGAGTGCCTTGGGTGTGTTGGGTAATTGTGTACTCAAGAAACGCACTTACATAAGTGAAGACACTCCTGTAACCCTCGCCTGCCAGGAAGGCAGGCGCTGCAGAAAATCCACTCATCGCAGAGGAACTCCAGTAGGTGCAAAAGGGGAGGAGAACCTTTGTTCTTTGTGCTGTATTTATTCACAAAGAGAAGTTGTCTTTGGCATGTCTGCTTGGCACCAGAGGATTCCCGTTTTTTATCCTGCGGAGCTGCTTTTTCTCGTCGGTGTTGCGGGTAGGTTTCCTTTCCTAACGCGGAAGGGGAGAGGTGGGTATTTTCCATAGTTCATCACAAGGCTTCGCCCCCGCTGATTGAAGGAGCCCAGCAAAGCACCTTCTGGAGGCAGGGTAGGAGTCGGAAGCATAGTCCTGGGCAGCAGCTCTGGTGGATTCCATTCCAGCGCCGTTCGATGAGAGAGGGGAAGGAGATAGGAGGATATAGAGGTGGCGTGCAGCAGGGCACAGTGTGCAGGGTATTGGTCTGGGTTCCCTAGTTCAGTAAGGAAAACCCACGCGGATGGGGAGGGACTTTATACAAGGGCATTAGTGATAGGGCAAGGGGTAACGACTTTAAACCGAAAGAGGGTGGATTTAGATTAGATATAAGGAGGAAATTCTTTACTGTGAGGGTGGTGAGACACAGGAACAGGTTGCCCAGAGAGGTGTTAGATGCCCCATCCCTGGAAACGGTCGAGGTCCGGTTGGATGGGGCTCTGAGCAAGCTGATCTCTTTAAAAAGTCCCTGCTCATTGCAAGGGATGGGATTAGATGACCTTTGAAGGTCCCTTCCGACCCAAACTATTCTATGATTCTGGCACATGCTCAGTAAATATGGTCCTAATCCTTCACTAGCAGACTGTCATATGAACACCAGTGATTTCCAGATCTACCTCTCGTGATTAACAGTTTGCGTTTAGGGGAGTTCTAAAACAAGGACACTTTCTGGGCAAAACTAGGCTATGCTGTATTTACCAAGTAAGCACATTTTCCATTAATGTAGTTTATAAAACGTACAAACAGGCCTTAGTGTTTGCTTACGTTGCTCACGGTACAAATGTCAAATTTAAATGCATGTGAAACTTTATTTCATGTGTTTATTTCAAATTTAATTTGATTTTACTGTGAAAACATTTCAGGAGTTAAGTTTGAGATGTGTGTGACAGAACAGCGAAGATATTTAATACTTAGCTTAATTTAGAAAAATGACCTTTCAGAGAAAAAAACTGTGCTTGTCAAAAATATACTGATGAATTAATTTCTTGTGATGCCAGTGTGATAGTTGACTTTTGAGAGCAACCTTACAGATAATGAGTTTTATTTTTATCTTAGATCTGTCTGATTGTAGTGCCTCTCGCAAATCAAGTCACTTTACTGACTTCTGTGGTTATAAATACATAGCAAAATTTGGAAGCAAAAAAGAGCAACCAGGAAAAAAAAATCTAAACAAAAACAACAAAAAAAAACCACCTCAAAAAATTAAACCAAATCAGAATGACGCGAATCTGACTGACCAGTGTGGATGGATACTTGGGATTTTAGATGACATTGCAGCTGTAAGATCAGTATCCCCTTCCACCACCACCACCTCCCCACTCCCCATCCCTAAACCACCCTTGTAATACTATCTAGAAATACCATAATTGTAATCAGTTTTTAAATGTCCCTAATAGAAATGTGGTAGCAATGCTGTCTTAGAAAATACTAACTTTGTTTCCACAGACTATGTCAATGACTTTTATTTTGTAAAAATCTGCAAGGAATTTGAAAGCAACTTTAGTACTTCTTGTAGGTTTCTGACTGCTTAAATTGATTTATGTTTAGAACCTAATCTTGCTCACTTTGACAAAGCTGGCAACTTCAGTGGGTTTATTTGTGCAGATAGAGAGGGAAAGATTCAGCTTTTGATATAAATACTTTAGCTTTCTGGTTTCTGAGAACTATTTTCTTAGAGTTAATTATGCATTCTTAAAAATGTGTACATTCATAGGCATATGTAGAGGGAGAGATGGCAGCTTAGTTTGCAAAATATTGAGCTTCGTTTTGCCTGTCAATGTTTTTAATTTTAGTCAGAACGATCTCCAAAATGTTAAGACAGATCAAGAGTTAGAAGTCGCGTCACATATATTGTCACGTGTAGCGTCATATACTGTATATGCATAGCTGTTACTGGAACATGACTATGTTTCAAAACATTGTTTTAAAAGTTTTTGCTGGGTTGGTTCACAGTGGTCCTTTGCGGTTCATTTGGGGAGGGACAGATGTCAAAACAGGAGGTTTCTGTTCCTGTGGGCCATGGGCGGCTGTCAGGTGGAGGGGAGTGTATGGGCGATTACTCAGCATGGATGGGCTTGGGAACGGGTTTGTGAAAGCTAAAAACATTGCAAAACAAAAATTCCTTTCCATGCTTGACTTATATTAATTGAGGTGGTTTTAGATGACGTGATGCCAACTTGAAACAGCTTACAAGTTTAAAAGTCTGTATTGTTTAAAAGAAATATGGAAGGGTCAGTGATCAGGTGTGCTTCTGGCTGGAACTGAAGTGTTAGTATCGGCAAACAAGAGAGCGTGAATTCAGCAGTCTAAAAGTTTGCAATTTGGTTGAGATGCAACCATAAAAATGCATGGTAAAACCACATGGGTTTAGCCTATTCATTACATTTTAGCAGTATTTTAATTTTCTTGTGTAGAAATGTCATCTTAGTTACTTGGGTTGAGTATCAAGTTTGCTGAAAATACACTTAGCTGCAAGCTGCTGTTGAAAGCAGAAATGCCCCTCTTGCTGTTTGATCGCTGTGGTTGTGATGGGGTCGGTGAGCAGCAGTCACTGTCGTGTTCTGGTGGTTGCACTGCGGTCACTCCCAGCTAGGCTTGGCTGAGCATTTTTGGTAATGTTGCAAGGATACTCCAGCTTTGCAGTCACAAACTTACTGTAATTCTGTGGTGATCTCCTTTTGGGTGGTAGTTTCTTAGAATAGCTTTAGTTATTGTTGGAACAGTGGCAAGTTTAAAGGGTATTGCATGCATGTAGTGGTATTTCATCTCAACCAAAACAAAGGATGTCAGTTTCTAAAGCAACCAGAATTATTTTTAACTCTTTCCTCAGTTCTTTAAAACAAACTCCGAGTGATTCATCAGGATCCTGTCTCAAAGTGGCTCCTGCAAACTGTTTCTGAGGGATAATAACAAGGGGTTCAGTGAGCAATTTTGCAAGAACCAGCTGTGGACCATGGTATTCTGTTTAGTGGATTTTTTAAGCTTTAAGCAGTGCCATTAGTAGCTGGGTGGTGTTCTGAAAATCACATTTGATCTCCATCGAGAATGTTATCTGTTTGCCCTTACCCAGGGTGTGTTCTTCTTAGTAAAGAAAGTGCTGAGATTCCCCAGTACACAGCTTCAGTATTCCAGGACAAAAGTCCAAGAGCTCGTATCTCATTGTGTTTAAAAGTGTTTCTCAAACAGAATTGATCAATGAATTCATTTGCAGTGGGAAAGCTAAATCTCAAACACACGTATTTTAAATATCTGCCTAAAAGCAGGGAGGAAATGGGAGCTGAGAGAAATTGGTGCCACAAAATTGGTGAGAAGTTCAACTCCTAAGACCTACAACTTGATATAAGAAGTAAGTGTTACAAAGCTTCAGTTTGGTCTTCTATTCCACTAATGGTCAGTTAGACTTTCCCTGTATCATTTATTGTTTAATATACTCTTATTTCAAATATTCCTCACTTCTCTGTAAATTAAACTTCTGTAAACTTCTAGACTCTTCTCATTGGATATCATCTGCGGTCTCTTAAGTATTTGTATTGCTCTTTGAACTTCTTCTATTTCTGACATAGTTGTATTGTCTGTATTTTTCCTGAAGCAGCTTAATATTTTATCTGCAAAGACTGACCCTTCTTACAAAGAATTAAAAAAATAAACCAGCAAAGTGCCCAGGAATGAACCTTATGTGCTGTGTGGTTATTTTCAGAGAGTCATCAAGACCTGCAGGTCAGTTCCTCAGTGCCACAGACCAAAAGGTCCTAAATTGAATGTTATGAGTAGTTTAAAAAGATACAGGGATTTGACCTATTTCTTTCTTTATCTGTTTCAGTGCTTTGATTGTGGCTTTTTACCTTAGCAATTTTTTTTGTAACACAGCATTCCAGGTACAAACACTTTTCCGTAGTCCACAATTTAGGTTGCTAATGTGCTGGTTGGGTTGCATTGCTCCAGCTGTCCCACGAGGAGGTGACTCGTAGGGTGCCATATGATAGCCTGCAGTTCAGCTGGGAATTAAGCCAGGAAATTAAACTATTTGCATGCTCAGAACTATATCCTGGTAATAATTTTAAAACTCTGTCTGGTTTTCCGTATTTAAACCCTAATCTTTCAAGGGGTATTTAATGAGTGCCACTGGGTTTGTCCCTGCTTTTGTGCTAAATTTGGAGCAATAATTTCCAAATCTTTTGTTTACTGTAGCACGTGAGGTAATGAAATTGCAGCCACCAAAATCCTAAAGATCATCTACTAGGAGTGTGAAAATTTTATCCAGTTGATAATTGGTAATTAAGGTTGGATTCTGTTACTGAATCCTGGCTTGTGTTGTTAATGAATGCTGGTTGAGTATTCAATTTGAATAAAACATAGTTTCTGGAACTTCTTAAAAATAACACTGTCACAGTTTAATATGGTTGGAAGTAATTACTAACTTGGTTAAATAAAAACTGAAGTATTTAAACACCTAAACCATAAAATTGACATGAACGGAAAGGGTGTGGGATGTGTTGTTGACTTTTGGATGTGGTTGGTTGATTTATTCTTTGGTTTCTTTCTTTGAAAGTATTCTATGCTTAAAATTTATTCTACAGCATGAAACCAAAAGCCAAATACCTGACAATCTGTAAGAAATTGGTTAGTCTTGTCTCAGGATTAACCCGAGATTATTTAGTTTGTATTTATGAATTGTAGCTACAGAAAATAAGAAGCTGTACAGAAAGACTGCCAAAGATATGAAAGCATCAGGTCATCTGCTGTAAGAGTATTTATTTTAATTAAATTTAGTCACTGATAAAATATTGTCCAGTGTTTTGTTAAAAGGGAAAAGAAATGGGAAATTATGTGTTTAGTATTGTCCTACTTGCTGTGATTTCTCCTAAGTAGATGTGTCAGACTATGAATTGATCTATCATTTTCTCAGGAAAAAGGCAGCGAAAGAAGCAAATCATTTCAGTGCATCATTTCTACAGTGTAGCCACTTTTTATATGCCTCGTATTGTACTTCATAATTTTCTTCTTTTTTTTCCCTGTACTATCTTTTATGCTGCCTTTGTTCTCCTGCCTCCTTTCCTTCTCCCTCATCTGTTTCCACATGGAGCAAACTATTTGCCTCTACTTTTAAGAACCGTAAAGAAAGAGAGGAAAATAGTCTCTGAGCTCTGTGCACGCCCTGAGGTCTTCCTCAAGTCAGAGCCCTGAGGAGCCTTTGACCTGCAGCAGTTCACGAGGGCAATAACAGACGTGTGCATTTGGTGGATGCCCACCACTCACAGCCCTAAGTACCAGTGCCAGGTGAATCTGATGGCAGAAGATGGGAGGAACGTGGTCTTGCTGTTGTGATTCTTGGCAGAGGAGGGGTTGGCAAGAGAGAAAACCTGAGAGAAGCTGAGGAGCACTGAGCCTAGCCTTTCTCCTGTTTCTCCTGTGCTAGGAAATCCAGTCATCCCAGCAGCTTTGTGTGATGGTTCCTAACAATGAACAAAGTGAATGTGGAGAAGATATAAGAGGAGAAGAGTGAGTCTTAGGGAAGCAACATTTTTTCCTTGGCAGGCCATCACTATGATTTTTTGGCTTGGTTGAAATGTTCAAGGTATGAGCTTTAGTGAGAAGTTGGCCAAGCCTTTTCCCTCAACACAACTCCAGGTGTCCAGGCCAGGGAGACTCAGTGGTTTACTAGTCACTGTGAACCTCCTCAGAGAAGAGAAATCAGAGGGCAAGAGAGGTCATCCAGTTGGCCTTGTTCTCTGTCCTCCTTCTCTTCTTCACGCATGTGAAGTTTCCAATGTTACTTTTCTTCCTATTAACCATGCACAAATTTTGTTTCAGTTAGCCTTTCTCTGCCAGGAAATGTGGAAACTTAGATCAGGAATTTATTTTAGCTGAGCTGTTGAAAAAAAAAAAGAGAAAAATACTTCTGTAAATAGGTATGACATTTAAAACTGAAATAAACAGATTAGGATATATGTAGGGTGTAGGGAGGAAATGCCCTTTAAAATCTGAATAGTTTGGGAAATTTGGGGCTGTTTCTTAAGTCATTAATTTTAGTGCTACCAAGAAGATGTCCGAACAAACTTGTTAAAAACAAACCTAAAAAGCAGTTTCAGGACATTCTACTGGCTTTTCATTTTCATTGTTTTAGTCAAGTATCACATTCTGATAATCTCTTCTCCCACTCACCATATTTTCCAGAAGTCATTGTTCTAACAAAACAAAACAAAAAAATCTTACTGTAAATTAGTTAATAAAGTTGGATGTAATTCTTTCTACTCTGCCATGGCATGGGATTGATTACTGTAAAATCTATCTGTTAAAGGCCAAAAAAAAAATTTCTTTGATGGCTTGGAATCCTTGGATTCTCACTTTGGCACATGGTTGTTGAAGTGAGCTCCCTCCAGGTTGAATTGTTCACTTCCAAACGCAGGATTGGGATGATGTGTGCGGCAGCTTGCTGTGGCTTTCTCCCCCACGTTCCTCACCACCCCCTCATCTTCAATCAGACAGTGCAAAATTGAGTGTGAATTCTAAATAAAACAGGGAAAAAACACTCGGGTGATGTTCACATTGCAGAGTGCCATCATTTTGTAGGTGTCTAAGAAGTAGCTCATTAATTATCTTCCTAAGCTTGCAAGTACAGAAAGAAAATTTCACCACTGAGCCTAGAAAAAGAAGGGAAGAGGGCTGGGCTTTGGATTGGTTTAAATTTTACTTGTTGGGGGTTTTTTTAAAGAATTCATAGTAGTTTGCTGTTCCATAGCAATAGGAACTGTACTTCTTGTGGGATGAGGTGAATGTGAATCGATCTGTATGATTTTTTCTTCGTCTTTCAAAACACTTCATAGTATATTAATAGTACACCTAACTATCTGCATACTGCCATATTTGTTTTCTGTTCTTTATTTACTGAACAAAACCTTCTCAGCTTCTTGTAATAATTAAGGTTTTTCGTATAAAAGTCAAATTTGCAGTGTCAATATTCCAGGATATTTTTTCTCAAGAGCTGATTTCTTATCCAAGAGTATCTTGGAGATAATCAAAAAAAGAAATGCCAGATACTTCAGCCTCCTTTCTTTTATTTCTTGGGAGAGAACATTTTATCTTTCTTGGAGGGGGAGAGAAACAGCATTTCAGGGTTTTTTCTTCAGATTTGATGCTGATTACCATCTAGGGCAATTTTAAAAATTCCCAGCCCTCCTCAAAGAGGGAGAAAGAAAAAATTTGGTTGGGGGTCTGCTTTGGAGGATTGATTAAAGATTTCACTATTCTCTTCCCTTTCTGTATAAATTCAGTTTTTTGTCTCTGCTCCCTTTCACTGGATTTGTATGATCTGAGCAATTTTGGCTTTTTGCATTGGTCAGGAACAAGGGCAGTGCTGTCCATATGGGTGAGCCAGGGTGGGCAGGGTGCCTGCGGGTGGGACCAGGAGCAGGGAGGCTGCAGCAGCGGTGGCCCTGGAGCCAGCCTACCCTCTTGGCTCCCGGGACCAGCTGGAGCAGGCATGGAGGAGGAGAGAGACAGAGCTGGCTGTGCTGGAGACAGGTTTTAACAAGTGCTTTGGGACCAGCACAACCCCACTCCAAGCAGAAATCTTCTTGGAGAAGAGAAGCAGAGAGGAGTTTGAAAATGGCTGGTGCGGTTTTTAGAGTAACCAGGTTGGTGCTTAAAGCCAAGCACAGCCTCGACAGGCTGGTGTGTGGTTGTGACCAGAAATTATCCCTTCATAATAATGTGAACTGTCCTTTCAGTACTGAACATCTCCGTGGCGTGCCTGATTTCCTCACAGAATGGCTGCTGATTGGCCCCCTCCTTCCCCAAGTCATTCCTTGGGGAGTGTCTGGGAAAATTTGGATGATGTAGGGTAATCATCGCACAACTAACTTGCTCTGCTTAGGGTCTGCCTAAGCCCAGGTAGGGCATGATCACTTTCTGGAGAGATGGTTTATGCTCACTCCTGCCGTCTTTGTCAGGAATAGCACATGGGTTGGAAAAGACCCAAGTGCTCGCTGGGATACTCTAGACCTAGTTTTTGACTCAGGTCTTGAAGGAGGATGGGAGCAGGTAGAGGAAAACAGTAAAATAAGTCACTGAAGTGAGGTATTGGTTTAGTATGTGTATTTATCACCACCCATTTATAATTTGCCCAGAGAAAAGAACATGAACTCCCGAGGGCTGTTGGGTTTGTAAGCCTCTTAAAGTGGCTAAGCCCCTGTTCATGGCTGCAGCACACTGGTAACAAGAAAAATGTCGTATCTTTGTGCCTTTGCTAAAGTTTTGTGTTTCAGGTGCACCTAATTCTACATCAGCTTGTATTGACTAGCTTTTCAAAGATGTTTTTCATTTTATCAGTCCAGTTTCTGATGCTGTTTTTTCACTTTAAATCTGCAGCTAGTAACATTTCTTTTGGCGTGTAAAAAAAGTCAGGGCAAAAATAGAAAATTACTGTGGCAAAATAAGTTTACAAAGTGCATAGAGCAAGGTTTAGTCTAACAAGTGAATTGTGGATTTTTAGGTTTTTTGGTTTTTTAGCACTAAGACTCACTGATGCCGTTATGACAGCTCATATGTTAGACTGTATTCCCACACATGTAACATTAAGACTTACTAAGTTCTTGGAAAAACAAGTAAGGAAAAAATGAGATACCTTAGTAAAGTTACTGAAAAGCTTTGACTTTGCGTTTAATGCTTAATTCTAAAAGAGTGATTTTGAATATGAAGGTGTGATTTTGCAGCCCTGTTGGAAGGAAGGGGATTTACTGAACAGCATAAAAAGGCAGCTGCCCTGCAGCGTGGAAAAGCCCCAGGCTGTGTGTTAAGAGTCGGTGCAGTTGTAGCGGTATTACATTAAGATGTTCCAGCACAGGCAGGAGCTGGTGAGGAAGGAGTGGACAGGGTGGCTGGAGGTCGTGACCCAGAGGCACTTTGCTCTTTAGGATGTACATGGTGAAGGGATGAGTGTGTTTGGGCAGGCCGGGTTTTAAAGACAGGCTGGAGTTAAGGACAAGGTTTTAAAGAAGACACAGTATCGAGTGAACTCCCCCAACATACCCCAGCAGAAAAATCCCTTGTGTGTAAATTTACTGAGAGGCTGATATTTACACATTTTGCAGTCAATACCTGCTCTTAGCAGACAAACATTGCCTGCTGTTTTACAGTTAATAGAAATGTGCCGCCGTCGATTCCCGTTTGCTTGAGTGATCCGGGAAAAGAGCAGGAATAGTGAAGTGGCAGTGTTGCTGATTTGATGGGAGTTATCAAGGGAGGTGAAGACGAAGATGCAAATGAAAATGCAAAGGATTTCAAAATGACATTAGGTTGCTGTGCAACCATATTGCAAAAATGACAAATGAAATTCAGTGCAGATAAATGTGAAGTGATGTCCACAGGAAAATTATTCAAACTCTTCATTTAAATTGAGTTGCTTGTTAACACTTGGGCATGAGATCTGGGGGTCATGTATTTGTGTGGCAAAGTCAACTGTATACTCGCTAGCTGTCAAAAAGCAAATAAAGCATTAGGAATATTTATGGCAGTAGTACAGAAAAACATATCTGTCACTGTAGCATCTGTGGTGTGCCTTCATCTGTAACAGTGGGATCGATTCTGATGTCTTCCTCCTAATTGTCTTTCCCTTCTTCACTTCCACGTCCAAGGAGGATAAAATAGCACTGCAAAAGCTGCAGAGGTCAAAAGTCTATTGAACAGCTTTTGTGTAAGGCATGACTTAAGTAGATGAAGCCCTGCAGTTTGAAGAAAGATGTGAAAAGCTTACATGGATTCAGTATGAAAAGCTCCCATGGATTCAAGTGACACTTGGAGAAAGTAATGTAGGAATAATCTGTGGGACCCATGAAGTTCAAGAACGGCTCCTGGGGCTCACTTCAGAGCTGCCTGGTTTCAGAATCTGTGACTTACTCTTCTGCTTTTCCCTTAACTTCTGCTGTTAGCTGCTGTTGGAGGCAACATGTTGGGCTGGACTTTTGGCTTGACTTGTGGGCTTTTGATTTGTTTTGGTTTTTTGTTAGTCATCAAAATCTTCCTGTTTCCTTAGCCAGCAGTACTATTTATTGTCCATCTTAATATCAGGTAATTATAAGAACTTCAGTATCCAAAGTCCTACTCAAGATCTAATAGTTTAAACCATTTCTACAGACACTTTAGAATCTCAGTAAAGAGATAATTTTTGGGGTATATGCTAAGCTTAAGAAAATTAATCTCTGCTTAAACAAGGTTGTTGGTGCTGTAGGTTCCTAGTGCTGAATGTATCTACTTACCTGATGTCTGCCTTGTAAACTCGAGAGTGTTTGAGGAAGTCCAGAAAGAGAAGAAGAAATTACAGAGAAGTTTGACCTCTCAGAGAACTTGCTGAAAGCCTCTGCACTGTTGTCTCAGGTGATGAAACACCAACTCTTGGTGTTGTTCTACCTGTTGAACCAGTTTTGTGCCCTCTTGTGTTGGGCAAGCCCTCCCTCACCAGCCATGCAGTTGAGAACAAGTGCTTTCGGACTACCAGAAAGATGCATGGAAACTTTTTCTCCTGTTTGGCTGGGGAGTGGCTGGCTCCACTGTTCGTTGCTTTGGTTTAGGATCTGTATTTGAGAAGATACAGAATTTAACAAAATTTTATTATTTTGACATGTTTCCAGTCAGTGGAAAAGCTGTTGGTTTGTTGCTTTTTTTTTTCTTTTTTTTAAAGTGGTTTCAGTTATTTCACTGGCATTTATTTAATTTGTGTGTCAGACTTGAAAGAAAAATAAATAAATAAATAAAGATATAAAAAGATATATATATAATTGAAAACCACACCTTTTTCCAGTTTGGGGACAACAGATCATAGGCAAGTAAACCTGCTGGGGGAGGGAACCTGTCTCAGTGCAGAAAGTGTGAAGGTACTCCTAGCAGCAACTTGGAGAAGCTGGTGAACTAGAGCAACTCGTGGCTTTAATATTTTAACTTCTAACACTGATATTGGGTTAGGTATAGAAAAAACACCCAGAAAGCCAAAACTGAGCCTCGGAACAGTGAATACCCTAGAGGCTGTTAAGTAATTATTATGCAGATTTTAGTGATAATAATCACCCTGTCCTAGGTAGGCAGCTGAAATTTGGCAGTGGGGCAGAACAATGCCGTAGGATCAGCATAGCGATGGGGTAATTATTGTGCTAGATGGCTAATTAGGAGCTATGCAAATGGCATGCAATCAGTACTTGTGTTTGTAATTCGTTACCGGAGGGAGACAATGTGTAAAGGAATTATCTCTGGCGACTCAGCCGGTGCTCTCAGAAGCACACACAGGATGCTGGATCACCTGGCTTTGTGGGGCAGGTGGAGAAGGAACTAGCCGTGGCAAGTGCCACCCTTGCGTGTTGGCTTACGCAGGGTGAGAAGGTGCCAGGCAGGAGGTATTTCTGAAGGTACTTCACCTACACTTCTGAAATTTTACGCTTGGCAGCTACTGTGCCTCTCCCCACAGGTGCCTCGCTGTTTGCTGTATCCTTCTGTAAGGCGACAGTCATCCAAAAATCCTCTTCCTCCTCACCGCCTCCCGTGCTCAGTTTTTAATGAGTTTAAAAGCCTCATAATAAAAATTCAAATCATGCAAACAATCAAACAAACACAAGATTTAAAGCACTCCGATCACAACTAAGTGACACAGGGACAGAGTTTGGGTTCATATGTAAAGTGCTTTTGTAATTTATGCACATACACCTTGTCAGCCTCATCGGGAGTCCTTACCATATTTGAGTAATGTATGTGATGGTAAGGATAAAGCCTTTATATATTTAATTTATATACAGCTTTTGCATTGACTGTTTTATTGTGTATACGGTATAGCAGATCATTGCTGGTACAAATTGAAACTGGAGATTATAGATTGTACTTTCAAATACTCAAGCCTCTTTTTTTCTTAAAATGAAGAATAATAAAAGGAAGATCTTCATTTTCTGTTTTCAGCAGGGTTATATAAAGTATCTGTCATGAGTTCTTCATTTTTAAATGCAAATAATTATATATGGCAGGGAGTATGATGAGCATTCAAAGTTGACATTAAAATGAAAATGCATCAATTTTTTCTGAAAAACTGATCAAACACGTCATTAGTCAAGGTTATAATGACTGGTAGAACATTTTCAGTTGTTTAAAATCCCATTTTAGATGTTTAAAAAAGTAGTTTATAGTTCTTAATGGGATGACTGCTGCTGCATCACCCTACCAGTTGTTAAGAGTTTTGAATTTACATCATTTAAGAGATCTTTTTTACCCCCTCTCTTACAGCTGTACAGTCTTCAGACCCAGTACTATTGGACAAACTTGAGATTTAATCTGTTTTACCTTGCACTTTTGGCAGGCTGGGGACATCTGTGCTATCAGTTACCAGCCCCAGCATTTGGCAACGCACTAAGCCGTGGTGCTGTGATTCTCTAAGCCCCAACTGGAAAGGAGAAACCACAAAACAAACCATACGCCAAAAAGTGTCAAGTTCCCACAGTATGAAATTACAAAGATGAAGAGACTGTCTTTCCTCATCTGATCTCTTCCTTTTAATCTTGAGTGTTCCTCATTAAACTGGAAAAAGGAAATGTATGGGGACAGAAGAGTGGTTTCTAATTAAAAGTAGATTTGAATCTGAATGAGGAGAGTGCTTCGGCCAGTGAGTTTCATGAAATGCCTTCTTGCTGCTGTCTGCCAGCTTTGAAGGTGTTTGCTTTGTGGCAGGAAGGCAGTGGTGGAAACTCGGGGCTCTCAAAGGCATCCTCAGCTGCCTGTGTCTGCCAGCCCTTGCAGCCCTGGATGCAGGGTCCCCTCCTTCAGCACTGAGGGATGGCGGTGCCGTGCCCGGGGTGCAGTTGGGACCGCGGCCTGGCTGGTTGGGTTTCAGTTTTGGAGGCTCTCCTGCGGTGTGGGGACGTGCAGGGGCCTGCTGAGCCTCCATGCTCCCTGAGGAATGGCAAGAGGCAGCATCCCACCGGCTGCACCGCCTCCCAATTAACCTAATGGGCTCCTTGTACAGACAAGACTCTGGGGTTTTGGGTTAGGGTTTTTTTTCTTTTTTTTTTTTCCTTAATTAGCTGGTTAAAGGAAATCTTGGGATTCATCTCAGTTAACCAAAACACATTAGGACTACGGCGTTCTTGTTTTAGCAGGTTGTAAAGAGCCTTTCCTCCTCCTAGCAAAAGGGAAAGACAAGCATCACAGCCCCCTTGCAGTGGAGCGTGGGCGCTTCTGCATGCTCCCCAGTCCCAGGTGGGTACCCACAGCTGCAGGCAGGGTGCCTTGGGATTAAACACTGCCTGCCGTGCCAAGGGAACCTGCCATCCGGGAAATGCTCCAAGCTTGCATCATCTTTGCTTCATTCGTTGGCTTCATGTGGCTGCCCTTCCTGCCCTGCCTGCGTTGCATGGGCATTGCTGCTTGGAGCATGGGCCTTCCCTCTGGGGGAGGTGTGAAATGGCTCAGATGGGATGTGGGGCTGCGCTCAGGTCCTCCGTGTCAAATTTGAGCCCTGGAGATGTTCAAGGCCAGGTTAGGTGGGGCTTTGAGTGGTCTAGTGGAAAGTGCCCTTGCCTGTGGCTGGGGGGCTGGAACTAAATGATCTCTAAGGGCTCTTTCCAACCCAAACCATTCTATGATTCATACGATGTGCCGCTCTGCACCACCCATCTGGTGCTCAGGGTATTTCCTTTTATTTGTTTGTTTAATTTATTTAATAATAAATGCTTTCAGGCATACTTCTCATCCAGTGAAATGTGAAGCACTTTGTTGTTGGCACATTAGCCTGGCGGGTTTCAGTAGTCTGAAGATGGAGATTTCTATGCAGGGACTCGGCCTCTTTTCACTTGCTCTCTGAATTTAAGTAGTGGTGGAAAATAAAGCGTTTTGAACTTTCATCAGTGTTTTTCTTAAGCTGCACACGCCCCTCTCCCCCCCAAATAAAAACCCTCTGACAGTTGTTTTCAGTAATACTGCCCAGTGCATACAGACTGATTGCATTAATGTACTTCAGCTGAAGAATATTTTGTCACTTTGATTTTCTTTTCTGCCCCTGATCTAGATGATCAATGCAAGAAAAAATAATTGAAGTGACATCTTTCTTTGTGTCCGTCTAAAAACCAATGCAAAGTGATTTTCTAAATTACTTTTCAAATGTCTTCTGATGCAGTAAGGTAAGAGAGAGTGCGATTTATGAGAAAGCAAGAAGAAAATCTGCCGCCATCTGAAGCTGTTTTGCAGGAGGTATTTTTAGGATGACTCAGGCCTAAGGCCTGAGAATTGTTCTTGTCTTTAACTGAAGGGAAAAAATATGCTGACATTTTCCTTCCAGTTGTTTTGGTTAAATATTCGACGATATAACTCTAGCCTTTCAGGCAAGAGATAAGCTTGTATTTTTAAAAGTTTTGATGTCATAGCCTGTTCTCCGCATCCAAAACAGTCTAAATCTGCTAATTTCCCACTTGTCCATAACCAGAGTATGTGTGATTAAAGAAAACCAAAACAAAACACTTTTTATTGTTTTAAAGCAGCGATTGTACATCTTAAACAAGAAGCCAAAAAATTCCCCCATTTTCAGTGATACAGACACATGTGAATATGTGCAATGAAAAATACTCTGAGTGTTTTGCAAAAGCTTAATGAACTTTTCGCACCCACCACTCCCCTGTAAGCTTTCCTGGAGGCTTAAAAGTAGGTCTTCCTCAGTGACTTCACTCCTCCGTGTGTTGTCGCTGAACGGGGCGGGGCGACTTGTTCGACAGGACAAAGTCACCTCATTATGCTGCTCTGGGGACACTTGAGAGCAAAAAAAAAAAGAGATGAAAAACACCAAAACAAAACCCACAAACAAACCAACCAAACACCCAACTAGAAAATATATTGTGCTCCAGCTTAAATTGCTGTCAGAAGTTACTGGTTTTATGTTTTGCAAACCTCACACTTTTCAGTATTTCTGCTTTCCTTGCTGAAATTCCTGAGCCTTTATTTTCCTTAACTCACTGTATAAGTAAGGCCTTTAAAATCTTACTGAAAACTCATGATACATCTCTAATACACAGAATACTAGATATTCTCAAGGTTTTATACATTAATGGGATGATATCTTTTTAAAAAACCCTGTAAATTACATTTTATTTGTGAATTAATTAAAATCTGTGAGGTTATATCTTTCAGTGAAGACCAAAAATAGAGACTGTAAACCTGTTGAAAAATCTGGTTTATTTTTTCATTTAAAACCCCACCACAGCACCACCATATCTAACTCAGACTGTTGGTATCCTTGTAATGATCTATCACAGCGGGAGGTGTGTAAAACAAGAAGCATATTTTACTGCATGCCAGTCTCCTTCCTTGCATTCCTAAAAAGCACAGTTACATTATATATTTAAAACCTCAAGGAATGTGATGATATTTCCACACAGCAGATACCTGCTGGGAGAGCTGCGTTGGAGAATAACAGGAAAAGGTTTCATGCTGGAGTAAGAAAAGCCATTGTGCACATGTTGTTTCATTTTCTTTTACAGGTGTGTGTGTGTATATATATATTTTATATATATCATATATAAATAAAACTATTATATGATGCTACATGTGATTTGCATTTTTGTGGCGTGCACCTGCCTGGGATAACCAAGAGCTGGCTCTGTGGCTCATTGCACTGCTGTCACATGGAATCTCCATTCTCCACAGCGATGCATATGATGATTTTGTCTTTCATTGTGGTTCCATGTTTTCCCCTCTAGTAAGCACTTGGTGAGAAGAGTCCCATCTTCAATGAGAGTGTGTCTGTCACTGTCATTTTCTTCTAGGTGTGTGCTACTCCAGGAGTCTGCTGAAGGTTGGGGCCATTAGCATAGGTCTTACAGTAAAGTAGTCAAGATATGTACTATTCTGGCACTTAGGGGAAATGAAGAGGGTGCCATGCCTACCATGTATTAGAAATTTCCATTAGTTAAATGGCTTTCTCTTATCCTAGTAGAAGCAGATAATATTCCAGTGATAAGGAAATGTTGCCTTTGTAAAATGTTCAGGTTAGACAGTATCACGGGTTTAATTCTGAAATAATATTAAACCAAGCAATTATCGGATTGGATAATATTACTTGCAATTAATAGAGGACTTCTTGGTTTTCAGTTCCTCCTGGGCTTTACAGATGATTTTTGTGTGGTGTATTTTTGCTAATAAAGCATTTTCAAAGGTGTGTACCATTAGAGCACCTATAATGCAATTATGACAGAATGTGGTATGTTGTCTGAAATAATTTTCCTTAAGATGTCTGACGTACAGCTAATTTAATGGCACACAAGAGAAGGAGATGACTGGATAATATAAATTTGATGTAGTTAGCAAGTTATTGCTGGTGTACGTGCGAGTTGGCAGAAGACCCGGGGAGGCTGCCTTTTGGTGTTGCTGGGGTACTTGGCTCTAAGCCTGCTCTCGCCACCTGCTCCATGGCCCTTAGGGATAACCCAGCTCTTCCCTCCAGCCCGAAACACAGCGGTTTGTCAGGCAGTTGCCTGTGTGGGATCTGTAGCCGTAAGATGCGGCAGGGCGGGAAGCAGCTGCTGCGGATCTCGTGTGATGGTTTAGACATGCCTTGGTGTAATAGCCAGAGCAGGCAGCGTGTGATGCTGGCCATTGGGAGCATGTAGGCCCTAACAACACGTTTAGCCCCAGACTGATGTTAATACCCACGCCTCATTTACAGTACAGATCGCTGCTTTTGGTTTCCAGCACCAGCACCGAGATTTTTCAGTGTTCACAGTGTTCAAAACTGTTCTGCACAGGGATACTGCCATAGGTATGAAGAAATATACACAGCAAATGTAACTCCTTGGGGAAAACGTATCAGGAGATGCAGGAAGTGTAGGAGACTTTCTGGCTGTGTACCAAGCACCTGTTTACCTAGCTATTATTCCTGGTATCTGTGGTTCTTTGTTTGGGATTACAGTCGGACAAAGAAGTGGCTGGGAATTATTGATAGGAACTGATTTTTTTTCCAGTTAGAGAGAGAGAGAGAGAATTCAATTAAGGAGATCAAAGCCTTTAATCTTTCTGACAATCTCATGTAGCATGATTCCAAAATACTTAAGTGATTTTTCTCTAAAAAGTAGGATGATTGTGAATTTAAATGCATATATATCTTGTGTGAAATATGCAGATAATTATTTTAATAATGAAATGACAGTTTTCTATGTACTCAGGTGTAAGTTTTGTTGACAAAACATTTACTCTGAAGGCAAAACCACCATATATTTTGCATTAAATATATATCTCTAAGCATAGGGGAAGTGTGTTTGAGAGCCAAACTATGGGTTTGATTTCTTGTTGCCTTTTGGTGAAACCTACAGCTCCATTTACATGGGTAATTTGTTGATATTTATTTTTTTCCTGTGTATTTTAATATTTTAAGTAACTGTCCTGTTTTAACAGGACAAGGCGTCCTGCAACTTTGTAAATTGCTTATTCCATCACCTTTCTGTAAAGCAACAACAATCTGGAAAAACAGTGTAAGATTGCTAGATACAGTTTCCTCTGATAGTATTAGTGGCACATGTATATAAAAGATGCTTTGTTTACAGTTCCTCTTATTTTGTTAGAAATGGTTATTTACAGCCCTTTCTACAAAAAAATGTATTAACACATTTAGTATTTCAGCTGTAGCTATAATCCAGGAAAGCATTAAATATCGAGTCTTCTGTGTTTAAAGTAAGCCTGCATAACTGGCTTGGTAAAGAGATGGTGCAAGGATTGTGCTCTTTTTGAGTTCTTCGTGTTTTTCTTCAGCAGCCACTAAGTCAGTACAAAAGAAAATGTGATAAACCTTTCCTTTAAATATGTGTGTATGTCTCACTAACCCCAGAGGAAGCAGGAAGAAGTTTGGCTTTTACAATTGCAGTAGCAGTCTTTCTCATGAGAAGCTCTGGGGGTCTGCTCGGTTCGCATCCTTGTGAGATGTTCTGGTTCATTCTCTGGGACAATATAACAGAGGAGTTACTGAGCTTTAATGAGAAAGGAAATCTGGTACTTGTTCTGAAAAACAGAAATGCAGAACCAGAGTGAGCTCGACAAAACTCAGTCTTAAAAGCTGCAAGAAGGGTTTGATTCAGTTGTAATTATTTGGTTCTACTGAGGAAATAATCAAGAAACAATATCAGACTTCAGCTGTGGACAAATGGTTCCAACATGCTTGAGTGGTTCAGCTGATAAATAATAGAGAAGTCATTTAAACCCACTTATTAAGAATTGTGTTGAAGAAAGGTCCGTATTTTGAAACCTTGTGTTGTATAGCAAGGGTGAGTAAAAGTCAGACTGAGTAAAGCCTCCATGCTTGTGAAGAGAGAGGTGAGGACTTTGCAGAGGTGTCCTCCTCCTCCTGTGTATGGCAGCCATGAAGTCTGGTTTTTCTTGAGTTGTACCAATGGAGTCTGAGAGGTTCAGGATGAATCCAGTTACATTCTGTTCTTTCAATTTAGCAGTAAAAACTGACGCCACCAGGGGAAAAGAAAAAAAACAATACAATAAAAAAAGGTTTTCACGGGTTTTTTAGAAAATGATCGTTTATATCTGAAAGCCATGTTTCAAGCTCAGATCTTGGTCAGTCAGGCTACAGTTTGATGCTCAGAACATCCAGAGAGACAGCTCAGCCTCTCCCAGTGCTGCTGCTTCTTACCAACACAACCATTTATCCTGAACCCATTCAGAGGACTGTTTGCTACCAAAAGGAAATCGGTCTCGAATTTGTATTCACTCCAGTTGCACCTTTTCTTGCTTCTTGCTCTGCACAGACAAACACACACACGTGCAGAATGAGGTTCCCCCTTCCCATGGGACCCTCTGTGCAACAGCAGGAGAAGCACAATCCACATTCCAACACCAGTGTGTCTGAGGGGCAGCAGGTGAACTGCAAAGACAGGCTGGGAGTAAAGACTCAGGGCCTCTTTTTGCTCCTGCTGTGTGTGTGAATTTCTGGTAGCTTCACCGAGGAATGAGGTGGGGGCTACCTCTCACCCCCTGCTGCTCCCATGTGACAGTATTGGGTCCATTGCTTCACTCAGCAAATCCTGTTTGCCGTTCCTCTCGCTATGTTTAATGCAACATTGGCTTGTTCTAACAGCATTTTTCGAAAATGTATTAAAATACTCTGTAATGCACCATAATACCTATTCCAAAGAGCCCCCTGACTGCACACATTATTATAGATGGCAGGAAGCTACAGTGGGATTAGCTGTTGACTGCAGATCCGATGCCAGTGCTTTTCTTTCTGCGGTTCCGTGTAATTTAACATGTCAATAGCCTCCCTGGTAAAACATGATAAAATTTTATATGGTTGTATTACTCATAATGTACCACATATTTACACATGAATGATACCACTCCTAAATATAAACAGATATTTCAAGACTGATTTCAGTAAATGACTTAGATTGTAATCTTGCCTTTTTTTATATGTGTCTTTTAATAGTGACTTCTGTTTCTTGCAGACAAAATTGAAGAAGCACAAAAACAACTTAATGGAACGGAAGACCAACAGAGAGGTAATAACAACCCCCCAAAAATAAAATAGAAAATAAATAAAGTATTGTGATCCTCGAGGCTGGTCCAAAGCCTTCTTGTGTCAATGAGAAGGCTTGGCTGGGCTGGGCACTGGATGAGGCCCCAGGCATGTCTGTCTGCAGATCAGGGGCTGTGTCTGTAATGTCCCACTTCGATTAGACACAAAGGCTTTGTTTTAACCACTCAAGTAGCTGCCTTGACCTTGATGAGATCGCATCAGGGACCTGCACGTTGCTGACTACAGCCTGTGCTAACCCTTAGTTCATGATGTAATTTACCTAATCATTAATAACCGTATTTGGTTTATGGTGAGCAATATGTGATGATTTCCATCAGATGCTGAGGAAGGGAACTGATCATCACAGCTTATTTTAAGAAACAGATGACCTGTGGCAGATTTAATCTGTGTGTTAGACCTTAGAAAGCTGGTGGAAAGTCATTGCATTTCAGGGCTGGCTGACTGCAGTGATACTTGTTTGGTTGTGTGACAAATCTCATCCTGCACACTGTGGAGATGCCCAGACACAGAGTGAGGAGCCCAAACAGAACTTTGCCAGGTTACTACTGAGCCCGTCATGGGAGAGCCACGAGAGGTCATCTCCACAGCCTGGAGGAGGACAGGGGCAGGAAGAAACCCAAATTATGGACTCAGAGAAGGAGAGATCCTATCCAGTCTCTCCTCAGGCCTGTGCCTGTAGAGCCCCAACCCATGTCCAGGAGTGAAACCATCACCATGTGCAGTCGGAGAACAGCTCTGCAGTTCACTTTTTGGACTAGCAGTGTTGCTAGCTGGGCATGTGGGACACATTGCGGGGTGCAGGGGAAAAGCTTTTGGGGATTGCTCGGGTCATACTACCGGAATGTCAAGGAGATGAGCAAAAGGTGGAGAGAGCGAGCGATATAGGTGATACTGGAAGGAGCACATCTGGGAAGGAGAATGATAACTGAATAAAAGGGTTGGTTTGTGTGCTGGCAGGGGCTGGCCAGGACACTTGTGTGGGCACATTCTGCTCCTGACCAGCACAGTCTGTCCTGTCTCTTCAATATCTCCACACAGAAGAGGGAGCTATAGGGAACAGGGGAGTCCTGAACAGTTCTGGCTGTGTGTGTAATGCTCTGTACCAGCAACTGGAGTGGGGCTGCAACCCTGAGGGCTGATATGTCCAGGTGCAGCAACTGGGGAAACTGGGATCCAGGGGTGGCTACTGGGCAGAGTGAGTTTCTGAGCCAAGCTGCTGGTGAAATCCGCCTTGGATGCATAGATATATTTCCATTAGTGGGCCTTTGCCCTGCTTAGCTAGATCAAGGAGCAGGATGAGGTAGGAGTGCTCAGAGTGTCTGTCCAGGATCTGTATGTCCAGCCATATAGATGTACGTATGTATAGCGTGTGTGTGTTTGAGCTGTGTATGTGTCCCTCTTGGGAAAACATTTTCAGCCTTGCTACTGGTTGGACCTGGGGGCATGGAGCAGCAGCAGCCTCACTTCTCTTGGGCTGCTGGATTTGGCAGATGAGAGGCTTCCTAGTATCTGGTGTCAGTGCTTTGGCTTTTTCTGGGTAGGCATTTACCTTTCAGGGGTAGTGACCTGCCCATCTGGCCTGTGACACGTCTGTGAACAGTGTTGTAAATTGTTGATGCTCTTTCCTGGAAGGTTTATTATCTTTCAAAACAATGAACTTACAAAACTTTCTGATGATTAGGGAGCAGAAGACATACCCAAGTGGATCTCAGCAGGGTCTCTCCAGCCCAGCATTTGGTCTCCAATGGAGGGAGTAGGATGTACTGTTTAAGAACAGCACGAGCCTGGCCACTTTCTTTAGCCTATTCCTTATGAAGTCCACACACATTGGATTTAGGGATGTCTACCTCATCCCTTTATTATCTAGACATTCATGGAGCTGTTATCTATGAGTACAGTTGATTAAATGTTGTTTGCACCCAAGATTTTCTGGCAGCAAACTGCAGTAGTTAACTAGCAATGACATTAAAAATACATTATTTTATCTTTTCTCCTCAATTTCCAATTTTTCTTCCATTTTCAACAGGTGCATCCTAGCTCAAGCACTGTGAATCATTGAATAGCAGTTCTACACTCACCTTATCCACTGCCTTCGTGATTTTAAAAATCTCGTCCATATTTTGCTCAGCTTTCTTCTCTCCAAACTTGTAGCTGGTTTCATATTTCGAGATGTTTAATACAAACTGTCTGATATGAGTGCCAGGACTGTGATGTATTTGTAAAAGGTGGAAGAGGAGAAACATAAATGGCTAGATAGCAGGCCTTCAAATGTTTGCAGAGACTTTTTAACAAACTAGATCTTCTATTAAATGTTTCTTATGTATTTCTGTTTAGTGTATTATAGGTAAGTGGTATTGTCATCCAAACGTGAGACACTTGGCACATAAGGTATAGCTGTCTGTTCTTGTTGGTCTCACAAAAGTAATACTGCTCTGGATGATTTTTTGTGATGGACGTGTTCAAGCTAAAGACGAGCTAACCTCTGCTTTCAGGCATTTGTTCTCACGTGTGGCCCAGTAACATCTTTGCATAAAGGAAGATAAATTCTCTGGTGTAAACTTAGTGATGTACTCTGAAAGGGATGGGGTTAGAAAGGTTTATGTGGTGGTAGCACTCAGCTTTCAGCATCTCAGAATCAAAGAGCGATTTGACTTAATTTTTGGCTTCTAGCCTAAATTCTTATGGCTGGAAATTGAAAAATGAATTTTTACTTCGAAAACTCATATAGAAATAACTGAGATAATAAAGTTACTCTTTTCAAATTAAAACTGTCCTCTGCCACTGTGGGATTTTTTTAGTTTCTTAAACGCCTGAATAGATCACATTCTTGGTAATATGATGTAAACAAAATTATTTATTTGAAGCTTTACACTCTGAAGGCTGCTGAAAAAAAGAAAATACATGTTTTGAGCTAAACAAGTAAACAAAAATATGCACATATTCACATAAGTTATTTTAAATCACAATCCAGTGTATACAGATTCATGTGAAGTATGATTGTATATTTTTCCTCTTGGTTAATTTATTTTGGTTTTCAATTCATCTAGATCACTTAAGATTTGTTTATTTCCTATCTGAAATGATTAAGAAATGTAATTTTGTGGAATTTATCATAAGTTAACTACTGCTCTGTCAGAGAAGCTGTCAGTGGCACAATGTATTTGCGGGGAGGAGTTTTTCATGAGTTTAATCATGCAGAGTTTCTGCTGAGTAGCACTGTGCTCTGATCAGTCATAACTTTATACATGTGTGGGATTTAAGTTGAATTTAACTGACTACAGAAATACATGTATTTAACACCTCATTTTTCCATTAGCTATAGTAATCCAATTAAGTGCAAATTGGAGTAGGACTCAAGCACAGATGAGCCAGTAAATGGGCAGACATAGTTCTCAAGTTTGCACCTTGGTTATTTAATATAAAGTTGCAACTGGAGGACCTGCTTTTTTACTTCTTGAAGTGATAGTCCACAAATTATGGATATTTAAATGGCCTTGATTCAAATGACCACTTGAGACCAGAACCATGTTCATTAGGAGCTGTGCTCAGCTTCTTGCTCAGCGAGTGTGCAAGGTGGCTAATTCTCATGTCTTTTCATTTTCTCTCTGCTGCCCAATTGCCACTCTAAATTTTCAGGAGGAGAAACCGTGCTTCTCCTTATCTTTCCTGATATCTCCCAATGCTTGCTCTTTTACACCCTGGGTGTGCCCCTGCTTTGGGGCTGAATTTCAACTTCTGACACGGGTACAGGGTTTCATTAGCATGATAGAGAAGGTCTTGCTCCACGTGGTGTTCTTTAAAATCTGGAAGGGATGGTGAGCTTGAGCTACACAAAACTTCTCCTTGAGAAGGCAGTGAAAGTTTTCTCTGGTGTGGGACTCAGTGGGTATTGTGGGCTGGAAAGCATTCAGGTGAATGCAACTGCTTTATCTTTGATCTGCCACTGGCCATCCTAAGAAAGCCATCCCAAGGATGTCTCTCGGTCTTCTCCCTTCCAGACAAGTAAAGTTCTCTCAGATCCTTGTGATTACCACAGAGGCTTCTGATTTGGTCATCCTCAGAAACAGTCCAGCCCCTGAAGTGCTGTAAACATTTTGATTCCTGCTTTATCCATTGCAGCAGTTCTTTGCCTGTCACAGCACTCTGGGTCCTACCTACGTCAGCCCCACCAGCACTGTCATTGTGTTCCTTAGGACTAGTGGAACTAACTTGGTTGTCTCCATACTTGGTGTCAGCAGTGCTGACTGCTGCCTAAATCTCTCTCTCTCTGCTTCTGAAAATGTTCAGGGAACTCAAGTTGGTGACAAACTCTAGCAGCACCAAGATTTGTCAGAAAACGGATGACAGATTTCCAAAAGGACCATCTCATGGCCTCATGTATACTCTGTATTGCCTACCAATCCTGGGGTCTCTCGGGCTGTTAAGGCTCCATCATCTCAGGTAACAGCTTCTTGTCATGTCACAGCCAAAACGATCGATGATAAATTTCTGGATAAGATGGAAGATGGATTTCTTCGTTCTCCTTCTCATTCATGGCTCTTGCTGTGTCCTGAGACTACAGGGTGCTCCGGGATGGACTGGAGACATGCATGTGTTCCTCACCCTCATTGGAGTTTAGGCTTGCAGGCAGTCCTGGTTGTTTGTCAGGTGTGAATTCATCCCTCTGAATAAGCTGCTGCCCATGTCTGATCAAGTTTTTGACTTTCTGCAGTGTCAAGGTTTAACTGCAGCTGGCAACTAAGCCCCACGCAGCCACTCACTCACTCCCCCCATGATGGGATGGGGGAGAGAATCACAAGACTACAACTGAGAAAACTGGATGGAGATAGAGGCAGTTTAATAGATAAAGCAAAAGGCACTCAAGCAAAGCGAAACTAAGAACTCATTCATCACTTCCTATCAGCAGACAGGTATTCTTCCATCTCTGGGAAAGCAGAGGTCCGTCACATGTAACAGTGACAAATGACATCATTCCTAATGTCCCCTCCCTTCCTTCTTCTTGCCCCAGCTTTATATGCTGAGCACGATGCCATATGGTCTGGAATATCCCTTGGGTCAGCTGGGGTCGGCTGTCCTGGCTGTGTCACCTCCCAACTCCTCGAGCACCCCCAGCCCACTCGCTGGGGGGGTGGTGTGAGGAGCAGGAAAGGCCTTGACACTGTGCAAGCCCTGCTCAGCAGTAATGAAAACATCCCTGTGTTACCAACCCTGTGTTCAGCACAAATCCAAAGCACAACCCCATACAAGCCTCTGTGGAGAAAATTAGCTCTATCCCAGCCAAAATGAGCACATGCAGGAAAGGGGGAGATGGGTGTACTGTCTGTACCTATTTCTTCAATAGGTAAAATTTTAAACAGGTTACAGGTCTCTGCAGGCTGTATACAGTGTAACAAATCCATCCTGAACTCATACTTCCAGACCTTCTTAAGGGCATGCAGGCATCTACCAGTCTCTTCTCCTGATTTCTTCCCAGAAAGGTATCTCTCTGTCTAGCTTCAAGGAAAAGCCTGTTTTTTCTCTTATGGATTTGAGGCTTTGTATTACATGCTACCTCAACAATTGCAGCTGACTTTATTCAGACAAAGCATGGGAATAGTTACGTCTTGAACATCACCTTTCCTTCAAGGTCTGTGCTCCATAGCATGGACCAGGAGGATCCACGCTCTGGTGGCTCTTTTTGTTGCAGCACACCTAGTCTCACCCCCAGAAAAGGCAATGCCACAAATAGCAGAAAGGAATAAGCTGTTACTTGAGTTTCAGATCCGTGCTTTATGTTGGTCCCTTGCAATTTGCCAGTTCTGATAGTGAGTACTCATTTTGGAGTACCCACTTGAGTTAAAGGGTCTGTGCTAAGGTCTATTTAGTACCTATTTGAGTCTGTCATTTGCCTATCAATCAAGTTGCTGTAGTTTCTCACTCCATCCTTTCCACATTCCTTAAAGAGCTTTTTCAATTTCTTGCCTTCAGCTGGAGATGCAGGAATTTGAATGCTAAGCTGTTTATTCTTCTGTGTCATCAGTTTCAGATCCTCAGCATAGCTGTTCACTTTTTAGTCTGTGAAGAAGAATTTCTAAGTTGCTCTCACTTATTCCAGAGGCCAGTTGTGGCAGATCTGTCTTGATGCCTTCCAGAGGCACCACGGGTTTGTCCCTAAGACAGTATCAGAATTCCACCCAGATCAGCTCTCTTTCCGGAGTCTTATGCTTTGATATTAGTAGAGCCTCTTCACATTTATCTTGAGATACAGAAACATTGTTGGCAGGTTCGAGAGTTTTGCTTGACTGGATCAGTGATTGTTCAAATGGCAGCAGGTTTTGTCAGTGCTCACTGAGAAACCACCTCGACAGAACCATTCGAAGCCCTGGTTTGGACTCCAGCAAGGTCCAAGCAACTGCTGGGGTGCTGTTGAACTACGCCTTTGTTTCCAGCCTCTGTCATGGAGCTCCCTGAAGCCTCCATCACCATTTTCAGTGGGTGCTGATCTGTCTCTGAAGCCTAAAGGCTGAAGCAGTGTTTGGTGGAGTGGCTCTGTAGTCACTGTTTGTGTGCAGAACATGACTCTCCACTTGCTTCCTTCAGTCCCAGTATAGCTGTGTGGAGCCACCCATGGAGTGAGAGGACCTTTGAGCTGTCGTGCATAGAAAGAGAAAAGAGAGATTGCGTTCCCCAGCAAATACGCTCTGAGATGCACAATCCACATGCACATATGTTCCCCTCCCACACTTGCAGTCCCTTCAAAGCAGTGTGTTGGCATGGATGAGAGGCAATCAAAATTAAATGCCCTTTACCTTGTTTGCCCATCTGCTGGTTTTTTAACTGGAATATTATTTTTCTAGTAAACTGAACGGCACTGAGATTTGAGTGAGGAGGTTTGTCTTTATAAATGTGAGCATGAGACTTCAGTTCACAAATGTAAGTTCTGCTGCAGATTCATGGCAGACATATTTTGTATCTTCAGAGTTCTTCCAAACCCTGCCTGCTTTGTCATCCCTCTTGTTAAACGAATGCATGTTGTTGACAAAATTATAGAGGGAGTTTGAAATAAATTGTTGTAAATATACCAGCATTCTGCTTAGATAAACAAAGCATTGCATATGTCTTACCTTCAAGATTGATGCTGTTTCCATGTTGTCATGTCCCAGCTTACAGACGACTCTTACCAGCCCACCATCTGGCCCCAAAGGAGCAGCCAGATCTCCCCTCCCCTCCTCACAGGCACTCCCATTCCTGCTTTCCTGCCACTACACCTCTCCAAAAAAGCAAGTGGGAGCACTGCATGCTGGTGACGTGCCCTGCTTCCTAGGCTATCACAGAATCACATAATGGTTTGGATTGGAAGGGACCTTAAAGATCATCCAGTTCCAGTTTCTTGCAACCCCCTTGCCATGGGCAGGAACACCTTTCACTAGACTAGGTTGCTCAAAGGCTCATCCAAACTGGCATTGAACACAGCCAGAGAGCTGCAGTCAATCGTGTATTCTTTCACTTGGGGGAAAATAGGAAGTGGAATGAGAAGGGGAGATATCAAACAAAAATCTGGAAATGTGATGCTAAACAATTTATATGTTTTGATTTACAAGCTTAGTGTGATGTCATCCTCCACAGATGTTTCCCTGGATTTTTCCAGGAGGTTCGCAGGCACAGGAGCTCTCTGGATTCTTTGCTGCTGTGTGGTACCCACATACTATCATTAGTCCAAAACATTTTCTTTCCGTTTTGTATCTGTAGGAAACTGCCTTACTTTTTGGGCAAGGTACATAACCAAGATCCAAAGTTTCATTTGATTCTTTTCATCTTTTCATCCTTATCTTCAGCAACCATATGGGCTAGAAATACAGTCGTTCTAAATGGAACTATATAATCTTCAAAAATTGCAAGTTGCAGTAATGTCGTGTTTGTTACTTAATGCTGGTGAGAGGATCAGCTTGCCTTTTTATTTTTTTTGACATACACCAGAACTACCTACCTTTTCCTTTCAAAGTGTTCAAAACTACCACTTAGCAGTGAGATGCCATGCGACGCAATTGTGCATTTTCCTGATCTCTGATTTCATCAAGTGTTTGTAGCTACATTTAAATCTGTCAGTACATCTGTCTGAGAGGTAGTTTATTTAAATTGTTCTCTGTGTGTCAATCTATAAGGCTTTAATTCAAGACTGAAGTATCTTCCTAAAATATTTACAGCAGCTCAGACAGCCACGATTGGCTTAATGCAGGAACTATTTGTGTCTATATCTCATGTCATACAAGATCTCACGTTTTCATAAAGTCACATCTATTCTTAAAATCTCTGATGTTTTCACATGGAAGGAACATTGTGTGCTGCTAATAACAACAGTGACAACTTGAAAGGTCCTTTCTGTCTTCAGGCACATTCAATGCAGGAGTTTGTGCCCACAAAGGACAGTGAGAAGACTCTCCTGACTTCTGTGGGAACAGAAATAGTCTCTGATATCATTTAACCTCATTTTTCGTTGCTCTTGTCTTCAACAGTTAAATATGCTTTAATGTCCCCACTTTGCCAGTGGGGGCAAGCTGATAAAAATGGAGATGTTTACGTGTTCTATGCTCTGAGAGACAACGTTAGAATATGGACTTAACTCAGGGAAGTTTTCTGGCTCCTGTAAACCTCCTGCATTGTGAGTCAATGTCTGTATCTGTTATTTCTATTTTAATTTTCTTCAGTTAGTACATTTAGTTTAGACTACTAGCAGCTGAAATCTGCTCAGTAAATCCACTGCTGGTGCTAGACATAGCAAGAGCTGGTGTTGTTTTGACAGGCAGACAAACAGATTTACAGTTTTAAATTGAACATTTCATCCTTTGGAGCTATTATGAGAACTTGGTTAAAACATTAATGGGATATTAAAGTAATAGTATTTTGACTTTTCCTGACAAGTATGGCAAATTTTCTGAGTGACAGTTCAGCAAAAGAGATTCCAACCTGCAAGTGTAATTTTCAAAGGGACATTTTACAAATTAACATTATAAAACAATCATTGGAAAAGCATCTTCCTGATAGTAAATGGAAAGTATCTATTCCAAATCCACTGTTCAGTACATTGTTAAATCAGTGGCTATGTTTTCAGACACAGAGACATTTTGAGCTTGGTCCTGCTTTAATGAATAGAAGGATTTCTTGCAACTTTATAAGATCTGAGGCCAGAACAAGCTCATTTTTGTGGTGGGAGGATGCTGAGCTAACAAACTGGCTAATTTGAGAGCATACCTACGCACGCGCGCGTAGTAAATTCAATAGGGTGCTAATTTTAGCTGATGTGAGCTGGGAGCAAGCCAGTTGTGGAAATGCAAGGTTTTTTACTTGCTAGCTTCCTTGTAGTCTGCCTTGCATATGAGTAATGAGTGGTTTTTTTCATACTTTCCTGATACTCCTTTAGCTCAGTGAGTTGTTAGTTTCCTTTGCTCTGCATCAGAAGGGAAAATATAATATATAAATGGATGATGAATGATGAGTTGGATATAGTGTACCACTCTCTGGTAACTATATGCTCATGGGCTGACCTGGGCGGAGCCTTTCCTAGGAATCTCCTTGAACATATGGATGTGCGAGAGGGCAAAAAGAGAGACTGTGCACACGTGTGGAAAAGGGCAGGTGAGGCTGGAGGAAGGACAGAGCTCTGAGTAGCTTGGAGGTCTCAGCACTGGGGACCTCCCACTGATGCTGAAGTAAACCCACCCTGGGGGAGATCATCGTTCCTACCTCCAGCACGACAGACCTACAGTCTGGATATTCCTCGGTTAGGACATTCCTCGTGCCTAGATTTCAGTCAAATGAACTTACTCTACTTTTGTCGTGTTCTCAGCACCATTTAGTCCCAAAAGAAAGACCTGGTGTATGGGACTTTTCCTACTCTCTTTGCCGAACCTCCTATTCCTTTCTCTGTCTTTAAATAGTGAGGTTGTTAGGTGTGAGCTCTTTCTTACTCTTCATTCCTAGTGAGTTGCTACAGGCAGTATGGAAATTGCTCCATTTGATCCCTGCTTTTCAAATGGAAGATTATGTTAAAGAAATGCAGAGAATGTGACTAAGGAGCTTGTTCTGTTTGAACATCATTATGTGCAAGGATGGTTTAGTTAACATCTTGTTCCTTTCGTTTCTGTTTTTTCTCCCCAGACTCATGTTTGGGTATTTTGTATTCAGTGTCTCATCTGACCATATAGCAGTTGCTCTCTGCTGAAAACACTTAAACTGGCTGTGGTTTCGTGAGCCTGTCTGTCATTCTTTTTTCACGGCCTTTCTTCGGCAGTGTTAGAGGTGGAAGCTTAGATGAGACACTTAGCTCTAATGATTTGCTAGCCATATCCTAACTTTCCGGTAACAACTGGACATCCTTAAATTACAAACAGGTACTTTAGTTGTGAAACTGTTGCCAACATTGCCTGACACGCAAGGAAAATTTCCGGATGTCCCTGAGCTGTTTTAGTTAATTTCTGGCAATGTACTTTCTTTAACTATTTGTATATAAGCAGCTCTTATTTTTACATGGATAATTAGGCGGAACTGGTTTCTGCTTTGGCTTTGACTGGGAGCTCATTAATTTGCCTTTTGGGAGGCATCCTGTCTTTTTGCTTGTCTCTGGAGTGCCCAGCAAGGAAGAACTTCTCAGGCTGGGATTGCTGGTGATGTGAGTTATCATAACGTTGTCTCTCCACTAACTCACAGTCAATGTGCTTTATCTTAACAGCACTTAAGCTGTGATTACTTTTCTTAGATTAGTATGAAGAGTTCTGTGTAGATAGGAAAATAGAGCGGTTACAGGGCTGTAATGCAGAACATAAATGCCATAGGGCTGCTTAATATGGTAAATATTTTAAATTTTTTTTTCAGGATGTTTAAAATGCTGCAGTGTATGCCCTTGCTGAATTTTCATACACTGCCATTTCATGTGTGTACTTAGGCATTAACCATGGCCTGTGTGGTCATTGTCCGCTGGTTTTGCATTGCCTTTCCTCTGTCTTTCAATGTCAAGTCCTGTGAAACTCCACAGTGGTTCAGCTGCTGCTGGTTTCTTACACCACAATGGTGGGAAATCTCGATCAGTATCAAATGTCATGTTTCATTTAATGTGTTTCATGCTGGGCAGGAAATTAATTCTTTTTGGGGGAAAAAAATCCTATTTCACTTTGGTCAGAGATTTTCAGATGTGCTGAAGTGTTGCATTTGATTCCTGTTTGCATGTGGACCTTGGAATTTCTCAGTGGAGGCTCTCGTGTTACCTCAGTCGTCCGATGTTTATTGCTGTTTGATCTTCATGGTCTTCCTCATCAAGCATGCTGATTTTATGGCTGAAAATCTACTGGTTGTTACTTTCTTCTCTCAAGTCAAGATGCTAGATGCACAAAAGAGACCAAACTGTTCTAAAGAAGGTATTTCTTCTGTTAGCATGGGGCAGTCATGTCCTTACATCAGAAGTCGAGGTTGTCTCGATGCGAGTAGCCATGACTTGAAAAGGTGCCGCCAGGAAGGCAGCCCCAGACTGCAGCTTATCATTTACTCTTTACCTGTCCCAAGGCCAAACAAGGGTTGGCAGGCTCTCACATCTGAGATGAAACTGTATCATGGGAGAGCTTCCTGATAAGTCCAAGCCCTGTGCCTGGGGGCGAAGGTGTCTCCCTTTCCTTATGCTAAAATGTTATTGCACAATTTATAAAGCTAATCCGCTCTGCCCTCGCAACGGTGCCCTGGTATTTCACCGTGTGTGAGGACTAGCCCAGAGGACACCTTTGTGGCTGCAACCTTTAAACCTGTCAGTTGCTATATTTCACTTACGAGGTTACGTGTGTTCCTGTTTCTTGGGGAGGAACCTTTTATGGTTTGAATTAATTACTTGAATTAATTGGATCATATCTGTATCTCTTCACTGTAGCTTCAGTCAGTCCAGGACATTATTCTCCCCCTTCAGCTTCAGTGTAACTTTGCATCTCAAACACTGGTGAGGGAGGTGCTGAGGAGCCCCTTGCACACTCCCACACCAGCTCCTGTCCCCTCACACTAGTTTGAAGTACAGGCAGGCCTGTTATTTCAGGGAAACATTATTCAAAGCCAAGAAATACTTCTTTCTTTCCTCAGTGTTGCCTTTATAGGTAACATACCTCCACACAATTCACTCCTGTTAATATAGAATCAGTGGAAACAATAGATTGTGTAGTTTAAACTTTACCATTTGTACTGAACATTATTAAATAATATTTGCCAGTTCTTAGCTATTCCTTATTTTTGGTAGCCAGCAATATGGGTATTTCTTGGAATGTCTTTAGCTGAAAACCCCAAAATTCCATATGAACAGAACGTTTTTATATTGCACTGTTGTTGTTGAGGTGCCTGTTAGTTTTGCCATTAGTAAGATGAAATGTGAACAGAATTTAGTGGTGGGATTTGTTTCACAGTGGAAGTCACAAATGGGAAAAGAAATTAAGCAAAAAGAAAGATAGAAAAGCAGGATTCCTGGGGATGCTGTTCCTGGTGTAGCGAGAGAATGTGTCATTGGTGTGTATTCTGGTCGTGATGAATTAATAAGATGACCTGTGGAAGCATGCAAACAGTGTCTGGGGTATGAATGTGAGCAAAAGTACTTTGCAGACATTCAGCTTTATCTATTCCAGTCTCATAACGATGGGAATCGATGCAAGCTGTGATAACTATGATAAAATGGCTTCTGTTCAGAGTTGGGAACAAGGGGACGCTATTTCCCACAGGATTGCTGTATCCCGGTGAGGTCGGTAAGGTCTGGCTGGGTGGACAACCAGAGGAGCAGTTCTGCAGGTACAAATGCAAAGCCCTGCACCCAGGCAGGAGGAGCCCCAGGCTGGGGCCTGACAGTCCAAGGAGCAGCTCTGTGGAAAGGCCCCAGGGGTGTGTTGGGAAGCAAGCTGGGCACCTACCACAGCATCCTGGACTGTGTGGATGAAAGCATGACCATATCAGGGGAAGGAATTCTATGCCTCTACTCAGCAATCCTTGGACCACTTTTAGATACTCCAGTTATACCACCAGCACCCCACTCCCCCCAGTGCAGGAGGAACATCAGAAACCCAGAGTGAGTTCAGTGTTGAGGCACCACAACCATCAGGGCTGGAGCATTTGTCCTCTGAGGAGAAGATGAGGGACCAGGGCTCATTCAGGCTTGAGAAAAGGTGGTTTTGGAAGGGGTTATCATGGAGTCAGATTCTTCACAATGGAGAATGGAGAGAGGATGAGAGGCACCTATCAACTCAGAGCTTAGTATTGTCTGTTAAAAACACCAAGAAAAATAATCGTGTGCTTACAGGCAGTGTGAAATCCTGAAGCCATACTCACCTTATCTGTGCCCTGTGGAATCATCTGCTATTTGCTGGTATGAACAAAAGGACAAATGTTGGCACAGATGAACACTTGATCTAATCCCTATCATAATGCTTTAGCCTTTGAATGTCAAAGCTCCTCCCTCCTTTTCTTTTCAACTAATCCATGTCAAAAGGTGCTTTGCATACAGATCCAGTGTTTTTAAGGGTCTGCTCTAGATATGTTTGGGCTGGTGTTCTTAGTAATAAAAGTGTGCAAACATGCATTAATCTTACTGACAGGGGTTTTCAAATACCACTGCTGACTTGGAGTGCCCCAAGTTTTGTGGCTTACCTCCTGACCTCTGAAACAGGGAGTGACCACCCTCTGGGCACTTCAAAAAGTCTGAAATTAGGTAGCTGAAATAAGGCTGTTAAAATTGTTGGTGATTTGCTTTAAAATCCTGTTCTATTTGTACTTAAAATCAAGTATGGTGCATATGTTAATCTTGTTCAAACCTTTGTGTTGACTTGTTGGCTGTGAACATTTTCATATTTGTATGGGTTGGTTATGTAATCAAGGTTTTGTTGTTTGGGAAAAATGTAATTTTAGGAAAAATATTTATGGCTGTACTTAACATGTAGGAAGCAGTATGAAGCTAAAAAGGTAATTTATTAAAAAATGAACATTTAGTTATTCCTTGCTGCATTTTAGTGTGAGTTCTGGTGGCCTCATATTTGCCAGCGAGACTTATTTCTTTGTTTCATAATGATGTGTTCTTTATTAATTCATGGAAAGAGACCCAGTGAGGTGATTCATGGGTGCTTTTGATAGTTTTGGTGAAATCAAAATTAAAGAGTAGCTTAAATCAGAATAAGATCCTTAGTAACAGTGTCTCTCTTTGGAGAACCCTTCCATCTTCGGATCACTAGCATTGTCAGGTGTCAGAGTAACATCTTAGCTGTTCATTTAAGACATCAGTTAATAGTTGGAGACTTTCAGGAGAGACTTGGTCTTACTTGCAGTGCCCTGGGAGCCGAAGTACAGATTAGGAGCTAAAGATCAGGGACTTGGATTTGAAAGTTTGGTATTTGTATGAGAGCCAACAGTGATTTTTTAAATTCTGCAACATAAAGTGAGTGCTTGAGATGAAAATTATGCTTCTCATTGGACTACAGGGATAGATAGTGGTTGCTTGCTCCATGTTCACAGGGTGGCACTGAGGGAGAAGGGAGTGGTGCCCTTCCTCAGTTCCCTCTTGCTCTCTTTTCTTCAAGTGCAAGCCTGTAGCTCTGTTAGAAGGGAGAGAAAGAGAGTGGGTGTTGTAATAACATGTAGGCCTTGAGACAGGCAGTTCTGGAAGTTACTTAAACAAAACCATTGAGATCATTTTGTCAAGACACTGTCTGGTTCACCAGTAAATGCTTTGGAAGAAAAAATCAGATCACTTATAACTTCTTGCTGCATGAGTTACTCTGCACATTGCTATCTCCACCATCACACCTGTGTTCTTTTGTTCTATCTCCTGTGCATAGAGCAAAGTGCATCAGAGAATTTGTAGGTGAACAAAGTCATGTTTAGAAACATCAGCTTTTTATTGTCATGTTTTGAGTGCAGAATTCATGCCAAAGCAAAGGAATTAAGTGGAGAATCTTGAGAGCAGGCAGAACAAAGCCAACCAGGCAAAGCACAAAAGAGATGCTCTGGTGTCCCTGGGATGTGAAAAGTGAGGTACTGAGCACAGTGGCATTGTCCCCTCTTCTCTTAGCCTGGGTAACTTAGTCCTATTTGATGTAATACAGCTTATGAGAAAGATTCTTTTTAGACATCTGATTGAGATGACAGCAGCTCTCAACAGTACCACTTCACCACCAGAGGAAAAGGGGAATTACCACTGAATGATGAGAATGGCTGGGTGATTGTGGAGGGAGTGAGCAGAGCACATGGGGTGGCAGGAAGAGAAAGGAAAGCAGATTAGTTTCATATTTTTTCTCCACATGAGGATGTTTTTACTTTCTTTTTCTTCAGTGTCAGTTTGTGGATGTGGGTACACTGACAGCCCTGGAAAATCATCACACTCCTGAAAGTTGCAAGGCAGAGGAGTGTTTAGCATTTGGGGACTGATGCTTTCTGCCAGTTTTGTTGATGCCTCTGGAAATATTGATGCAGTTGACCTTTGTGCAATCATGTAGCTGTAGATTAAGAAACGTGCAGTGGAATATACTTATACAAAAAAGAATGACAAGGTAAAACTAAGTGAAGCAAAGTTGTCAGTAGTTCCATTTTTTCTCCAGATATGCCAGAAATTTGTTTGTTAGCAAACATTAGGTGAATATTTCCATTAAGAATAATAATAATGATTTCTAAATAATCCAGGAGTAGGGTAGAACAAAGGACTTACACAATTTTTAAGCCATTTGAAGCCATTGTCAAGAAAGTGCATTTTACAAGATTTTTTAGACAGGTAAACTAAAGCAATTCTGTGACTCCATCTCTGGGATCACAAAACACGTAGAAGCAGAAAGACAAGTAAGAAATTAATTCTCATTATTTCTGTAGACTGGAATTTTATTGGTCTAGAAGCAGCACAATTAGTGATTGTGAAGATTGGAAAAAAGTACCATTTCTATATGTAATGCAATGCATATCTTGCCTTTGTTTATTCTTTTTTCTTTTCTTATCAACTTCCCAAACAATTTTTATGCTTTGGCATGTGTTGAACCTATTTTTTAAAAAGTAAAGCAGTAAAGAGATCATGGAAAATTCTGATCTTGTTATTCATAGTGAATTAACCTTTTTAATTGCTTGATTGATAGATTAGAGATATGTTTTTACTTCCTTTAAGGCTTTTGTAGGGCACATTATATCTTTCAGCTGTGTTGGTTTCCAGTTCACCAGTACGTGGTGTAGGTTGAGCATCCTTGTTCTTTGGCACTGTGTGGTTGAAACCCAGAAACAGTAGCTTTGAATATTCCGAGATAGCAGGAAGCACCACATCATTTGATTGTTCAGTTGCTGCAGTACGGAACATCTTAGTCTTTTTTGTGTACGTTTGCTTGGATGTTTGCAATTCATGGCACTCTTACTTTCCTGGCTGTGTAATCTGCCCAGATCGTCCTGCAGTGCTCTGGTGCAAACACCAGCAGTGTGATCAGTGTGGAGGCATGATTGTGACAGCATGAAAGCTACAGTGTGTGCATAAAAGGAACCAAATCACTTATGCTAAATTAATGTTATTTTCTCTTTGATTTGTGTAAAGCTGGTTTTTGTTGTTATTGAAGACAAAACAGTGGCAGTAGACTATGAATTGTAAAGAATTCACCATTAATATTATCAATGATAACTTATGAGTGTAAGTCACTATTAAATTGTGAAGCAATGGAAAGTACAAAACGTTGTGATGGAAGACTGCTCAGCTTTGAATATGTTAAATCCAGCCTAATAGGAATGGGTTTTGATGGTACAGCAATAAATCCAAAGTTCATTTAAAGGTTAAGTGAACAATTACCACAGAAATTTCTTTCTGGATGCCCAAGAGGAGCACAACGTTACCAGAACTAGGATTTGGAGCCAGTAGTTCTGGCAAGGGATTCAAGCATCTCTTTCATGGGAGTGCTGAATGTGACAAAACAGGCTCTTACTCTTCATAGGTAAGCTTTCTCTAGTACAGCTGGGAGAGGAATGGGTCAGGTTCTGCAGAGCTTCCACATTTGCAGTGAATTATGTGCGCTGTGGTTTCACCCCAGCCAGCAGCCGAGACTGCGTGATTCCCATTCTAGCCACTGTGAAGAAAGTTAACTCTACCTCAGCCAAAACCAGCACATTGTGTGATGTGTAGTCTTTAATCTTTCAGTTTGCAGGGTAATCTGAATATCCATTCACCCTAACTGAATATATGTATAATTAAGTTGGCATTGAGGCAGAAATTAGATTTTGAAATTCCAAGTATCTGGCATTAGCACACATCCCAGTTGGGTTGTGCTCTGGCATGGAGAAAACATAACATCTTTGCTTTTTTTCCCCTTCTGGTCACTTTGCATTCTCTTCTGCTAGTCAAGCTTTAGGCATTGCCTGGATTTCCTCTACAGGGAGCAGGAATTTCACTCTGGATTCATCAGCTACAGTATCTCTCGTCAGATGCACACGATGCATTGGCTTTCCTCCCACCACAGTATGGAATCCTTGTGAAGTTGACTGTGAGAATTTTGTCCCTTTATGCATCATCTTAAGGCTGTTCTTTACCTGGAAGTGCACATAAACCTCTCTTCCTGAGTTACCCGTGCAGGAAAAACCGCATGGGGCTACTCAGTGCGGCTTCCCAAAATGTGTGTGTCTGAACCTTCCCAGAGCCATCAGCCCTCCAGTCATGTTGAATTCTTCCTTTGCTTTTAATATTGGCAGTCAGACGAGTAGGGGTTTCGTTAACAGCCTGATGAAGGAGTTGTTAAAGCTTAAAAAAATGAATTTACATCCATTTAATATTTAGCTTCCTCTGCGCTACCAGTGATGCTAGCTGAGGCGGTGGCTATGACTGTGTCTATGTTAGGATAGAAGTTTAAAAAAAAAAATTAGCTGATAGATTATCATACATTCGAGGTAGACAAAGGTGTGTAACTTGGGTAGCCACAAAAAAAAAAAAGCTTTTGTGTATCGACACTGACATTCAGTCTATACGTGGTTTTTGTTATAGAGGGAATTGGACTGTCTACAAATATAAGTGCTTGCTACAAAATTATTCTGCTGAATAATGCTCCAGTTCATTTGCTGTTCCCTACCCCCCTGAAACTCTGCATGCATCTCTGCTTAAAATCAGCAACAAGTGTAGCTAGTAATGAAATAATTCAAATTTAGTTTATTTTGTTTCATGATGCACAAATAGAAAGTCATTTAAGTGTGACTGATTTTATTCATCCACAGTAGTTGCTCATCTGAAATGCTATTGAAATTCAGTAATTGGAGCTCTGAAATACAGTATTTGACAGATGGTGTGGGTGGTTGTGCCATTTCCATGATAAATCTACTTACAAATATAACCATGAGGAAGTTGTGTTCATTCCTTGACTACGGGAACATATAGATGGAAAAAGTGGCAAACATGACATATGTGTCTTGGTTCTTCATTTTCCTCCTATAATGATTTGAATTCTTAAACTAGTGCAAGAGAGAGGCTTCTTTTACTTCTCTGAAAAGGAGTTGCTGAAATATTCCTTCAGTAGCCTTCTTTTTCTTACATTTCCTTTGAAGCTTTTCCTATAGTGAATTACTTTTGTAACGTCTTCAAGCATCAGTTAGAAAGCATTGCTCATTTTAGATGAAAACAAAATAGATCTTCTCTAGGATACATTTACTGTTGAAAGAAAATGTTGGAGGCTGGAGAGACGGACAGTTCTGTTGCCCCAGGGCTTACTGTTGAAACTTAGAGATGGTAAAATGGTATAAATAAAAAATATACTGCATTATCCAGTTTGACTATTCTTTTCTATTCTCTTTGTGTTTTAACAGAAATCACCGATGCTGGTACTAGAGGAACCCAAGATACAATTAAGGGTGTGAAAAGAAAAAAGATTGTGTCTGAAAACCATCTTAAAAAAATACCAAAATCGCCTTTGAGAAGCCCTGCTGAAGCCAAGGTTAAGCAAAATGTAGACCCTTCACCGCTAAAAGCTCTTCCGGATGCCTCTGAACATGCCATGGCGCAGGATCGCCTGCCCGTGCAAAATGGAAATCAATGTACCAAACAAAATGGGGGAGCACTTAGTGGTGAGATAAGCGTTGAAACAACCAAATCTGAGACTTCAATGCAGACAAAGCTTTCATTGACGCATCAATCCTTAGATTTGTGTAAACAGGCAGCGGGGGATACTGATGCAAAGCAACTGAACTCAACAGAGAGGAAGCCTCCCTCAAACTCCTCATCAAGTAATACAAAGACTGACAGTAATGAATGTATTAATTTTGTTGATTGCAGTACTTCATCCCCGTGTACGCGTACTGCATTCGATGTCTTACTAAAAGCTATGGAGCCCGAACTGAACACCTTAGCACAAGAGTGCCCCCCTTATGGGATGCAAATAGAGAAACTGAGACCAAATAAAACTGTAAGCACCTCTTCTAGTCTCACGTCCAATACAATAAGTGTCCAAAATCAGTCTGCTTTGTCACAGCAGGAGTTTGCAGCTGGACCTCACTATTACCCGTGTACGTTGAACAATGTGCATGTAGCAACAGCAGCCAAGACTGGACAAGCACAAGGCCAATCAGTTTCTCATTCACAAGACCTTATTACTAAAACCAGTCAGCAAAATCACCAGGTTGTTATGTGTCCAAGTTTAACTAGGTCGCTGGTGCAACAGCAGAGTCAAGAAAACCCCAAGCTCCAGCAGATCTACAGCATAGCAGTAACTTCATCTGTTGTTCACACCTCATCAACCACTGTAACTCAGGTTTTTTCTCAAAACCCGTTAGTAGCTAGTTCGTCTTCACCATTGTCAATTAACACATCGAGTTCAACACACTTGTCTATAGGTCCCGTGTATAATTCAGCCCAGATAGCATCAGTTGTAAACCATGGCGTAGAACAAATATGTAACCTCTTGAAAGACCAGAAGCCTAAAAAGCTAGGGAAATACGTCTGTGAGTATTGCAATCGGGCCTGTGCCAAGCCCAGTGTTCTCCAAAAGCACATCCGATCCCATACTGGAGAGCGACCGTATCCTTGTGTGACGTGTGGGTTTTCATTTAAAACCAAAAGCAATCTCTACAAGCACAAAAAATCTCATGCACACGCTATCAAACTTGGACTTGTCCTACAACCAGATTCAGGTGGCCTCTTCTTATCTCATGACTCAGACAAAGCACTTAGCATCCATTCAGATGTGGAAGAAAGTGGTGAAAGTGAAGATGAAGGCACTGCAGATGAAAGACAAGACGATCAAGAACTGGAACCCGCACAATTAGTGAAAGTCATTTCGACTGCAGAGACCTTGCAGAAAGGAAGTCCTATTCCACTAAGCAACCCAGACTGTATCCAAGGTGACTCTTCGTTACACGATGCAGAGCCTCAAGTGAGGGCGGCTTTACCAAAAGTAGTAGTTCATCCTGTCAATGTTTCCCCATTGAGGGCCGATAGCCCAAAGGTGACAGAGCCAGCACCTGAGCTTGCTGCAGCACAGAGAAAAGGAGATTCTAAAGTCACAACTCTTCAGTCAAATTTAACACACACAGCCTCATTCAAGGAGAATGACGTAAAGCCGCATCAGAAAGTAGAAGCAGGCCTGTTAGAGGAACAGCCGGGATCTACAGGAGGACCGGTGCATGCTCAGCTCCAGAGACAACAGGCAACTGATGGTTCTCAAGATCAGCAAGGAAAATGTCTTTTGAGCCCTAGAAGTTTAGGTAGCACTGATTCCGGTTATTTCTCTCGTTCTGAAAGTGCCGATCAAACAATGAGCCCCCCAGCTCCTTTTGTAAGGGGACTGTTGACCTCTGAGAAAGATCCAAATAAAAACCTTCCCTGTGTGCCGCGAGCAAGTGGCGTGGTAGCATCGGTGGTACAAACTGTTTGTGCTGAAAAAAATCTTATTCTCTCTGGCCAAATGCGACCTCCCTTGGCAACGAAAACTCTTGAGGAGCGTATCTCAAAGTTAATTTCTGATAATGAAGCTGTTGTGGATGACAAGCAGTTAGATAGTGTGAAACCAAGAAGAACATCCCTTTCGAGAAGAGGAAGCATAGATTCACCAAAATCCTACATATTTAAGGATTCTTTCCAGTTTGATTTAAAGCCTATGGGAAGAAGAACTAGCTCAAGCTCTGATATACCAAAGTCTCCTTTCACACCCACTGAGAAATCAAAGCAAGTTTTTCTTCTTTCTGTACCATCCCTTGACTGTTTACCGATAACACGAAGTAATTCCATGCCTACCACCAGTTACTCAGCAGTACCTCCTAATGTAATACCTCCCTCTCATCCCCTTCGAGGCAGCCAGTCATTTGATGATAAAATCGGCTCTTTATATGATGACGTTTTTGTGTCGGGACCTGCTACTCCGCTGAACCAAGGTGGGCATCCTCGGACTCTGGTTAGACAGGCAGCAATAGAAGATTCTTCTACTGGTGAAAGCCAAGGTTTTGGACTGGTGAGATCTGTGGAAGAAAGTTATCTGGGGTGTAATTTATCAAATGACTCGTTATTGCAAAGGAGCAAATCCCTGGCACAGGGATCAAATTTAGAAAAAACAAAGAAGTCCCCTCAGGTGCGAGGAACAATGTTTGAATGTGAAACCTGCAGGAACAGATATAGAAAACTGGAAAATTTTGAAAACCACAAGAAATTTTATTGTTCAGAGTTGCATGGACCTAAAACTAAAGCAGCAGTCCGAGAGCCTGAGCACAAAACTGCTCCAAGCAGTACACAGCCTCAAATTCTACACTACAGAGTCACGACTTCAACTGGCGTGTGGGAGCAGACGCCCCAGATAAGGAAAAGAAGGAAAATGAAAAGTGTTGGTGATGATGATGACCCACAGCAAAACGATACGAGCGTACCATCAAAGAACACAGAAGGCCAAAGCAAGCCAGCAAATTCTTCCAGTCTGTCAAAACACAGTGCGACAACTGTGGTAGGATCGCAACAACCAAGCAAACTTCTGCTTCAGAATTCCCAAATTCAGCTTGTGGCTCGTGGCACAGATCAGACTGCTGAGCCAAAGATGGCTCCACTCATTGAAAAGCAGGCAAGTTCAGCTGTGCAAGAAAAGGTGGAGTTGAAAAGACAAGGAACTGGCATTTCAGTAATACAGCACACCAATTCACTGAGCAGAAATAGCTCATTTGAGAAATCAGAGTCGTTCGAAAGAGTATCACCAGTTTCTTCTCAAGAGCCCAGCAAGGCTGCAAAGCACCGCTCTTTGAATACAGTTGTAATCCAAGAAGACAGACACTCTCATCTGAGCACTCCCCAGCGTCACCAGCCCTTGTCGTCAGAGCCGCCTAGAGGGGAAGTTCAGGGAAGCCAGTTAGTTTCTAATGAGAGAAGTGCGCCACTTCAGCCATCGAGACTTGTTCGCCAGCATAACATCCAGGTTCCTGAAATACTGGTCACAGAAGAACCCGACAGAGACCAAGAAAACCCATGCAGCGACCCAGAAAAGACAGAAAGGTTTAACTGGCCACAACGCAGTGAAACGCTGTCAAAATTGCCAACAGAAAAGCTTCCACCAAAGAAGAAGAGAATTCGCTTGGCTGAAATGGAACATTCATCTGCTGAATCGAGCGTTGACTCCACGCTTTCCAGAAGCCTAAGTCGGGAGAGTAGCTTGTCTCATGCCTCCAGTTTCTCAACTTCACTTGATAAAGATGAAACTTTGAAGGCTGAGAACCCTTCCAAAGCAGAGCCTGTTAGTAAGTCATCAGAATTCCTCATGATTCCTGCTGGCTCACATGCACTGGCAGTGCCTGGACCTCATTACCGGGAAATGAGACGTGCTGCCTCAGAGCAAATCAGCTGCACGCAGCCCTCGATGGAGGTCGTGGACTACAGGAGTAAGTCTTTTGACTGTGGAAGCATGTCTCCATCAAAACCTGTCCCGCTTGTAGAGGTAGCCACTCCGAAAGTGTCATCTGCAAATGGAGCGGCTGGACACGTGCCTCTGCTAGAAAGGAGGAGGGGGCCGTTTGTGAGACAAATATCTTTAAATATTGCTCCAGAAAATCAACAGCCTCAAGCGAAATCGACTTCTTCGTTGCAGGCAGCTCATGCCACAGATGTGCCCACAGTGCCATTGCACAGGCTGCAGACCTCTGGCAAGTCCTCGATGGAGTTTCCTTCAAGTACTCAGCCTTCACAGGCTAACTCCAGGCCTCAGTCAGCGATGCAAAATTGTAATTCTGTTAGCCTGTCTTCGACTCAGCAGCCTCTAGATCACGTGTCGAATAATCAAGGCCAGCCATCCTTGACTCATCAGCCTTCCCAGCCATCTACTAAAACATCAGCCCAAGGGGAGCAAGCAAGCACGAACTCGCTTTCTTGTCATCCTGATGAAAAAAAGGACTGTTTTGCTCCAAAGTATCAACTTCAAGTTAAAACATTACATATAGGTCAGCCATACTCTTCCAAATTGCTAAAAAATACTTTATCGACTCAGACTGGTCCAAGTCAAGTTGGGGTGGACCAGAATGCATCCTCCTTTGAATTACAGACAAAACTCTCTGACGCGTCTAATCCCTACTCTGTGCCTCCCCTAAAGCAAATTGTTCCGAATAACTGCAGCAGTCAGATACATCAGATTCCTCCTTTTGTGGTTCCCGTCCGTATTCAGAGCAGTATGCCATCCTATGGCTTCGCAACTGTTACACCCCTGCCTCACATTTTAGTGACCCAGGATCAGGGCAATCAGTCCGTCTGCAAAACAAATGTTGTGACAGTGCCAACGCTTGAAGGCAAAACTCAGCTGCCAAAATCTCACAAAGATCATCAGAGGACTTTGCCAAATTCATTTGAGTTTGAAAATTCACCACCGGAAAGTGGAACCAGAAACTCACCTTTGTCAAGCTCTTCGAATATCATTCAGAAAGTGCCAGTTAGCGGACTCTTCCCTCAACCAGAAGTTACAGCTTCAAGTAAACGAATGCTTTCCCCAGCAAACAGTTTAGATATTGCCATGGAAAAACAGCAAAAACGTGTTAAAGATGAGAGTGGAGCTGCTTGTATGACAGATGCTAGACCATTGCATTCACCGAGCGCTAGATCTAGTGACCCTACTAGTAAGCAAAAGAAACCAGTTCTGGTAAGACAGGTTTGCACCACAGAGCCTCTTGAAAATCACCTCTTGGATCCTGATGTCGTAACACAGCATGAAAAAAGCGGCAAGGCCAGTACTTCAGATCTTCCTGACCATCAATCATCTGACACTGGGGGTTCAGAAACCCTGAAGAAGTCACCAGAATCCGAAGACCTTAAGTCTTCCACATCGCCAGTGTTTGTAGTGAGGAAACCTTCTGAATTGTCTCCAGTCAATAGCCAGAGTTCTCTTCTCAAGGCCGTAAGCAGCAGCCAAGAAAGAAAGTCCCCGAGTAGCAGTAACGAGAGCAGCCACAGCAGCAGCCCAGGCCAAGCAAAGCCCGTAGCGACACTGGCTGTGATGAACGCAGGAGAAGTGCAGAGGTTGTCATTTCCAAGCCTCAAGACCACAACGAATTTCACCTGGTGTTACCTCATGAAGAGAAAACCGCTGCATCTGCTGCAAAACGATCAAAAAATCTCCGCCTATTCTACATGGACCATTAGTCCCAACAACCCCAATCCGCTCGGTTTGTCGACAAAGGTAGCTCTCTCCCTCCTCAATTCCAAACAAAAAGTTGAAAAACCACTGTACACTCTGGCAAGAACTACACACCCCAGATCTGATGTATTGGTCTATTCAAGCAAGTGGAAGAACAGCTTGACCAAGGTACTTAAGCTATGTGTGATGTATGCTGATCATTTACAGAGGATTTGCTTTGGAAATCGTGCTTCTTCATATTTTAGAGAATGTCATATGCCTGAGACATACTATATATGTGCTTATTTATTCTCATTGTGCTGGATCAAACTGCTAAAAAGATCTTAAGTAATTCAATTAAAAAACCTGTACATAAGGATTTATCATTTTTTAATGGAAATTAGTTCCTGTGTTTAAATCTGTGTACTGAGTGTTTATTGTGGCAGGAATATGTTGGGCTATTTCTTCGTCTTGCAAAGGGTAGAACAAAATCAGTCTGATAAAAATACTTTGTTTAAACCCTTCTAACTTAAATTAGTTTAAGATCATAATTGCATATTTTGCCTTAAAAGTCAGTGGGTATTTTGGGCTACAAAAGAGTGCTCAGCTTGAACAGGTGTCCATGGATACACCATGAAAACAGTTTTCACCATCACTGATCATCTAATTGTCAGAGGAACAGTATACCATTTCCCTTTCTCCCACCTAGGTTAATCAGTGGTGTGAAATAGTGACAAAAATAGCGAGGTTTGAAACAAAACTGCCGCTGCCATAAAACCACTGACAAATTCTTGGATTGGTATGGCTCCAAAGATAACATTAAATCTTGTGCTGAGGAATGTAATCCAGGCAACCAGGCAAAGGTTGTGACCCACGTAAAAAACCACATCATTCCAGAGCCCAAAGGGGCAGAGCAAAACAGCCTCTTGTTGTTTCCTTAGCTGTCTCGGGGCTGCACAGATGTAATCAAGATTTTACTTGCTGGATAGTTTTGTTATGGATAGGACCAAAGCTGTTCTGGTTTGGACTGGATTTGGTGTTCCTTAGTGACTGAACTGCCTCTGTGCAGGAGCGAAGGTGGCTCTTAGCCCCGCATTATGGCAGCAGGTGTCTGTGCCTCCGTAATGGACCCAGCCGTGGATTTTATTGTCCCATCTACTGAAGCTGTAAAGCTCTCTGAAGCGTGCAGCACTGTTCCACGCTTCTCCTTCCTCTGTGCTGCATACGCCGTGTCTTTGGTGCCAAACACACTGGAGCTGGCAAAAACGGGGCTTTAGCCACAGACCTGCCGTTCTCCATGATCCTTCAGGGCATGGAAATGGTTTGGCAAGGGGGTAACAGTGACTGTAACTTGTCCTACTGCCATCAGCAAAACATCCCAGACACTGGAACTCGGGGTCTGTAGGGCAGCAGTCACTCCAGAGGAGACATGCCACAGCCTTGGGAAGGGACCCCTATTTGTGTGGGTGTTGAGGGACAGAAACTGCTGCTGTCAGAGGTCACCCTGGCATGTTTCTGTGTCTGCTAAATGTTTTGCTGAGATACAACATTGTCAGTGGGGAGAAAAGCAATAGGAAGAGAAACTGTGTGATAGGAAGAAGTAGTTTCAGAATTACAGGGCGAGTTGTGAAGGTATGCTGAGACCTTTAAGGCCAGAAGGGCAGTGGAGTTAAACCTGGTCCTCCTGAAATCACTGGGAGACTTGCTAACATTTATATTGGAGTTCAAAACTTTATCCCTAATGTTTCATGCAGAAAATGCATACAGGCTGCTGATTCTGTTTTAGTGCTGTAGCTGAATCGAATGGTTGGTTCCATGTTAGTGTGCCACCTTGGTTTAAACTCTTACTACCTTTTTTTTTTTCAGCCTTCTTCCTCATACATTTCATGAGATGTTGCACTTAAATAGTTCTAAATTAAAAAAAAAAAAAACAGATAAAGAAAAAGGAAACAATTGTTTAGATTTTTTCATTTTATGTAGTTGTTGAGCAAGTCTTTCTAAGGCAAGTCTCACATCTTTGTGTCATTGAGTCATGTTTGTTTTATTTTTAAAGAACAATCTATCAGAAAAATTTCTGTGATAGCAAAGCAGTTGCATGCCTCTTGAAAAACAGATTTTCTCTACAAACAAATTCTGTTTAGAATACAAATAATGGATAATAATATTTTGAAAAAATATTTTGACAGCACCCCTTTAAAACACTCCAGGAGTGCTTAAATGCTGTAATAGGCAGCTGTCAGGTACATTTACAGTGCTTCTGCCACAAAAGAAACACAATTACTAATCTTTCTTCAGTCTTTCTTGCTGACATTTTGAATGAAGCACAGGAGCATGATGGAAATGAAGAGTTCTTAAGCTCTGCTTGGGCTGATTTACAGGCTTTGCTCAGAGCCATTACTAAGGAAGAAAGTGCAGCAAAAAAGCACCAATTAAAGTTTAATTGGCACCTCAGATTGTGTGAGCAAGGTGTACCATGGCAGAAGTTAAAATTTTCAAAGACCTGATGGGTATTTCTGTCTAATACTTTCAGAGTTTGTCTGCTTTCCCTTCTAATGATTTAGGCAGCAGGATTTCAGCTGCTTTCTGCAATTTCTTGCTGCTGCTGCTGTTACAATATACCTCTGTGTTACCAGTCTCCAGTTAGACCTAGTAATGGAATAGCTGATGCCAACTTGGAAACTTCCTCACAGGAGCCATGTTTAAAAAAAACCCAAAAACTGAAATTCCTCTGCTCAGGCCCAGTAATTCCACTGGGGTTTTTTCTGTTGGAGACTGAGCATGGAAAACATTGGAGATCATTTTGGAAATTAATATTCCATTAAAAAAAAAAAAAAAAAACCAACCAAAAAACCCAGCACAAACAAAGCCAACAAAGAAAATAGCAAATAATTCTTAAAAAAAAATGTGGTTGATTTCCTGCTTAGAAGCTTGGCAGGGTCCTGAGTTCCTTGGGGAACCATGGTTTAGATTGCAGGTCTTGGGGGTTGTGTTTGCTCAAGTGGTTTGCACATTTTAACCCTGACCTGACAGAGAGCTTTAAGTGCTACTACAATCCAATTTACAAATAATAATAAAATTGCAGTGCTGTTATGTCTCACCTCCTCTCTCAGAGCCGTAGCCCTTTCCAGACTCATTTGGTGTGTTCTGCTCGTGGGGCTGTAACTGCTGATCTTCTCACCGAGATAAAGCAACTTGCTGAACTGTTCTGGGTCTGCCCCCAGAACTGAACCGTGTTTACTGACACCTCGTGCTGCTGCATGACCGCCACTAATCACTGTCACCAAAAAAGGCAGTTCTTTCAACAATAGGTGCCATGGGAAAGGAAGACACACGTGAACAAAATGCAAACAAAAAGGAACCCTGGGACTTTGTTTGCTCTTCACAATTCGCTGCTCAGAGGCAATAGGTGAAGTTGCCACGTTCCAGTGATTCAGAAAACAAACCACAAAATGTTATTGTGAAAGAAGCTCCTGGAATGAGTGCAGCATGTTAAAATGTAACAGGAGGTTTCACCTGCAGGGAGAAGGCTTATTTTATCTCCCTGCTCTTTTTATTTTATTCCATTTATTATTACTTTTCACCAGTCTTCTTCACTTGAATTCACTGGTGTTATATCAGGAGTTCTTTCTCAAGCCTCCACATTGATCTTGGCTCTTCTCCCTAAAGTGAATCAGTAGTGTGTGCAATATTCCAGGGTGATGATTTTTGAGCAAGGATAGGCTGAAGAATGGAAAGTTTCTCCTAACTGTGGAAAGCTTTCCTTTCTTGGACGATGTGCCACAACAGTCCAGCTCACCACTGGAAAGTAGTTAAATGCAGAAGATTTTTATGTGTAAACTAGTAAAAGTTTAAAGATATTAAAAACATTTTCCCCAAATGGCTGTGTGCCAGTGGGAAAAATGTTTAATGAATATTCTAATCTGAAATTTATAACTTTGATGATTCAGGCTGCGAGCATGTTTTTTTTCCAAAGGATGTTGTAAAGTACCAGAAGTATATATTGAACTCTGGTCTCTGGGCAGCCCTAAGAGCAATTTTTTTTCAGTTTTATACCCGTAATTGAGGACAGTGGAGTTAAATTGGAGCAAAATGAGTAAAGTAGAAATGAATCACGGTCCTTGTCTCTATGCGAGTAGAGAGACAAGACTGTGTCAGAAATGGAAGGCAGAAGTAATCATAGACAGGAACATTTTACAGCACTGCTGATTTTCTGCCCTTTCCACCAGTTCATGTGAGGCTGGGGGGGATTTCAGGTGAGGTGCATTAAAAGATTTCCACACAAAAAACCCTGTGCTCCTTAGAGACTGGCTGCTCTTTAAAATGTACAAAGGGCCCAAGTCATCTTCATCATCAATTTGAAATTTTTCAGAAAAAGCTAAACAGACTGCTTTTTTTATTATCAGTGAGCATTTTTGTAGATTTCTGTGGCAGAAACTCAGTGTTTCTGTTACTCTGATATCAGCATTTTGCATGTTCAAGGCACTGAAACAATTTCCTGAAGTAGCAAATAACCAGTAAACTGAAGTACAGCAGGGGAGGTAAATAATTTTAACACGTAAGTTGGGCTGTCTTATGTTTGTACATAAACACACGTGTTTAAAAAAAAAATGGGTAGTGGGAGCATCAGAGGTATTTGGGTTTGTGGTAATTTTTGCATTCTGAGTGCTTTTGTGAATGTGCAACTTATTATAACAATTTCATCATAGTTTGGATAACAACGTGAGTCTAATACTTCTGAAATCTTTCTTTTTCCTTTGTCTTTTCACAACTGAAAATTAAATCTGGAAAAAAAAATAATTGATATATAGGATTGAAAGATCAGGCATTTAAAGGTTGCATTATTTCAGCTGCTGGGAATATTTATGTGGTTTTGGTTTACTGTGTGTATTCTGTATTTTCCACAGCTCTCTTCCTGTTAAACTACAAATGTCACCTTGTTACTCTTTGTTTGCAGTGGAAACAAAAGCAGTTCATGTGCCAGGTAGTGTAGAGGAGCTGCAGAATGGCTGAGTTGTGATTATTGGAGCAGGCTTCACTTCTGATATTTCTCATCCAGAACATCATCTCCTTTCACCTTGTATGAGTGCTGTTAAAACATGCAGGGTGAAATTTCTTTCTTCCTACACACAGGCAGAGTTGTCATGTGTGCTTTGGTGCAAGTGCTCAGACGTTTGAAAATGCAGCCCAAATCCATCCAGAGGGCTGTATGAGGGCGTAGGGATTGGGGTAGTGCTTGTGCTTGTGCAGATTCCTGGGGCTTTCGGTTGAACAGGAAGATGCTTTTCCTCTGATCTGTGTTAATTCCTCATCATGTGGGAATTAGAAGTGAAGGCAGTGTCTGAGGCTGCATGAAGGACAACGGGCAAGGACCGGGTGCCAGAATGATGTCACCCTTCAATGTATGTAACAACCAGCATAACTGATCAGTCATTTTAAGCCAGCCAGTGAAGTCATTCCTCTTGCCAAGAATTCACAAGCTTACAGCATTAAATTTTATAATGAGTGAAAAACATAAGGCCAGACTTTTTTTTTTTCTCTCATCATTTTTTTCACTTATCAATATGAGCAAATGAGGTAAATGTGCCAGCTACGGGGGTAGAACAGTTTATAAATATAGCAGTAATAATTGCTGGCTAATTGGATCATTCTTTCATTGTTGCCCGTTTTATAAATATCCTAGACTTGGAAGGGTAGATTTTAATTGGCAAATGTTGGGGGAACTCATCCTCAAAACAAACAAAAAAAAGTTCCTTGACTAATAATCAGGGAAAATAAAGAAATATAATCTTGTTCTGCTAGACAACTGTATGCTTTTTCTTGTAATTTGGTCTGGCAGTAGGGATTTTAAGTGTGGAGTCTTGCTTTGGAAGGGTACTGGAACCCCTGTTAATAACCTCACGAAATTGGGAACAGTCCGTCTCCAGAGCGAAACATCTGCAGTTCCTGAAAAATATTAGCACTGGGAAATGTTACCTGTTAATAACCTCTCTGGGTACACCCCTCCTTCCCACCCTTCTCCTCTCTGCTGAGCCGTGGGAAGGCGGCTCCTGCCAGCCGTGAGGCGTTGCTGTGCCGTGGGTCAGCAGACGGGCTGGTCCAGCTGCTGCTGCTCAGGAAGCACTTGGGTTTGAGTGTACACGTCTTTCTCTGAAGGCTATTTGTGAGCTAAAAAGCATCACCTTCGCCTTCCCGGAACAAGGAAAATGGCATGTCCTACTGCAGACTCAAAGCATTCCTGGTTTCCTACAGAGCCATAATCTCTGTATAGATTTAGCAGTCCACAAACAGGCAATGCATGGTAGAGAAGAAGTTTAGCAAAAGATATTTTTTGTTTCATGTATCTTAACAGTTTTAAAAATCAGTTATTAGAATTGTGGCTTTTATGATACTTTTATTCACCATAACTTGAATGTTTGAATAGCATGTGAAAGACACTAATTTTAATGATAAGCATATCTCATTTTCTTTCAGCGAGCGTTAAATAGGAAAAAATTGACTCCAACTGAATTCAGCAATAAGGAAAACTCTGAATCAAGCACTGAGCACGATAAAGAAAACTCCTTTATCAAAACTATACCAAGAAGAGTTAAAATATTTGATGGAGGGTAAGTATTGTACTTTGTATTCTGGATATCACTGGGAAGATATTTTCTCCTAGATTCTAGACTTTGCAGAGATGTTGCTTCCTGATTGATTTATTTTAAACAACAGTTCCCATATTGTGGTCTGTGGATGTTGGTTTATGTTTCCAAGAAAAATGGAAAGTCATCAGTAGCATGGAGCCATGAGAGTTATGAGAAGGGGTAATAAAATAAAGAACAGTAGGCAGTGTGATTCATTTTTTTTCCAAGGAATGAGCATTAATCTGCACTAAAGGCAGCTAGATACAGCCAGAGATGTAAATTCTGTTCCTATGTTTCTCTTACATGATAAATAATACCTATCTGCAGCAAGGTTGTATAACTGTAGCTGGAGAGGATATAGTCCAGGGGCGAAGCAGCAGCCTGCGGTGCAGTGTCTGTCTGGCAGCTTGCTGTGGCATACACAGGCTGGAGAACTCTGATTTGAGAAGTGCCATGGAAATGTTTACTGGGAGTCCTCCTCCCTGCACCATAATACTTTAAATCTGTTGCCCGATATGAATAACAGTTGCTTTAGCCACAGTGTTGCACAATGTGCATCTTGTAAAACAGATTTTTTAATAGAAAAGTGCCAGTGACACCTGTAAAATTTTGTAGCACAAATAGTGCGTATTTGATTATTCTGGTAATTGGTGGTCAGCTGTAGTTACTGGTTCCCAGTTTGAATCTAGTCTAGGCCAGCAGTTGAACCATTACCAGCTGCTCAGGTAAAATATTTCTGTGTCTCTGCTCAGATCCAGACATTGCAGGAACCAGGTCACAAAAGCTAAGCACAACCTTTGGCATCCTTGAGTGGAAATATGAAGGGTGTAATTGAATCTGAATGACTTTTTCCATCCAGAGACAGTCCCCATAGGCTGAGTCCAGAGGACATTGATAGGGAATTTTAAAGACTTTCCCATCAGCATAACTAATGTTGTTCCTTTTCTGCATCCAAGGCAGAACCTCAAAGATGCTCTTTTAAAGCTTCCTCCTGATGCTCAAACCTGCTTCCAAGAACTGACACCTTTAAAAAGTATGTTCCTGTGTTGCAAAGAGGAAATTCGAAATCTTTAAATGCTTAGTATCAACAGTCCCTTTATTAAAAAAGATGAGCTGCTATTCCTAAACAAGTCTATGACTACCTAGTGAAAAATATAGATATGAATTTAACAAATACGTGCAGGAGTGAGCAGAAAAAGAGCATGATTGGTTTTGTCAGTCACTGATTTTCATGTAATGTGTTATTTTAGAAATTCTGGTAGATGAGGGTTCCTAGCTGGAATCATTTCCCCATTACACCTGATTGCCCTATTCTTATGGTGCTGTTACTAGGTACAAGTCAAATGAAGACTATGTGTATGTGAGAGGGAGAGGGAGAGGGAAGTATATCTGTGAGGAATGTGGAATACGCTGCAAGAAGCCCAGCATGCTGAAGAAGCACATTCGCACACATACCGATGTCCGTCCTTACCACTGCAATTACTGCAACTTCTCCTTCAAAACTAAAGGTAAGGCTTCTTCACTGGGAATGTTTTTCCCTCTTTTTCTTTCTGCTTTAAAGCGGAATTCTTTTCTTCTCACAGTTGGCTGTTCATGAGCTAAAGGGGTTGCCTCTCTGTGGAGTTTTGTTGTCTAAGGCTTCAAATATTTGTAATTTCTTATTTCCTGCTTTTTTCCTTTGTCTTCTGCATATTTATTCAGATAATCACATCTTCATATGAATGAACTGTCTGGTATGCCACAGTGGGTGAGAAATTGGAGTGGAAGAGGGAAATCATGGGAGTATGATGAAAGTTAGGTGAAGACAAGTGAGGTGGTTAGCTGCTCATCCTAGATAGAGATGGGACAGAATTTTAAGTCCCTTACAGTGTCTTTTGGAGGTAGGAGATGGACAAGTATTGTACTCATATTTGCACTCAACCAATTGCTCTAGGAAAGAAATTGGCCTCTAATAAATTACTATATTGAAATTTTTTTTTACCCTTGAAGGACAGAGGTTGACTTTCCACTTGACCTTCTAAGACCCAGAGTTGGACCTCTACTTTTTAAAGCCTGTTTACACCTTTAGATATTTAAATGCATCCTAGTTTAAGCAGGCAGTATATTAAACAGTGATACATCCAGGACTCAAGTGAAACAGACAGGAGAAGTTCACAGCCAAAATACTTTCAGCAAAAAAATTCTAAGCAGTAAAATTTTTCTTGGCTTTGAACCTCGTTTAGCAACAATCCCCCCCCCCCCCCTCAGCTGTAACCTCAGGAACATTTGTGTTTTTAGTGGGTTCAAGACTATTCAGCGGTTGAGTGGAAAACTTCCAAGATAACCCAGTGCTGCACAGAGTGGGATGAATAAGCTTCAGATGTGTCAAAACTCATCACTGCATCCCGACAGGCTGGGTCATCATATTGCCTTTACAATGAAGTGCTGGAGTACCAACCCAGTAAATTCTGATTATGATTTTTGCAGAGGAGGGGTGCTGGCCAAGTTTGAGTGATTAAGTTCTGCCCCTGTAAAGTTCTCCCTGGTTACAATGGTAGCAGATACTTGTATTCACATCCTCTTCTGCATTTGCCGTGCCTAGCTCTTGCCATTAGTGCTGGCAGAGTCAGGTCACACAGCCGGGTGTTTGATGTTTGGTAGGCCACCCTTCACGACAGGACAGTGTAGCCAGCAGCTTCATGAAGAGTGCAAAACTGGAAAATTTGCTATTTGTGAGTCAATATATTCACAACAATTATTTCAACATTTGGGACGAGTTACCATCTTCATTTCAAAGCAGAAATGAAGTACTCCATAGAAGAGTCACCATTACACTGTAATTTCTCCTATTTAAATACCTCAAAGAAAAGTTTCTTGAAAAGTCTAAGTATAAAGTGGGCACTTACTTCTAGCAACATGCATTTCATAAAAATCATCATTTACAGATCTGAGCCACTCTTACCCATTTCTTGATGATATTTACCGTATTATCTTTTTAAAGGAGAAGGGGAGAGCAGCCTGTGGGGCCTCTCAGCTACACATTCACTTTTGAGATTCAGATCAAGTATGTTCATGCTCTGATTTTGAATAAAATTAACATGTTTGCTTAAGTTGGCATTGAAAATGTTTACACTAAAAATAGAATTCATCAAATACTGACAGAGCTGCAAGATACGAACTTCAGTTTCACGTGATAGTTTTCTGTCAACATGACTTTGGAGACTGAATCACCCCTTTTTATACTTTGCCATAAACAAAGGAGGGATCTCTTACACCGGTACAAAATACATCGTTATCTAGAATTTCCATCCTCTTCTATTTTATCTCAGTGAAAACCTCCTGAAATGTAGACAGTGAGCTGGTAGCATTTGGGATGGTGACTCTGCCACAGCCCTTGACAGCTTGCATTGAGGGACAAAGTTGTAGCAAGTGTGAAATCAAATTATACGGTTGTTATAAATGTACCTGAGGAAGAGATGGACATGCTGAGTGTATATTTGTAGACATTTGTGTACTCACAGAGCAGATAATTCTTTTAAAATTTTTTTCTTAAGGAAATTTAACAAAGCATATGAAGTCAAAGGCACATAGCAAGAAGTGCATGGATTTGGGAGTCTCAGTAGGCTTAATAGAAGACCAGGATGGAGAAGAAGAATTTGGTAAGAAATTAAAGTCTTCTCTCTTTACAGAATTATTGTGTCTATTTTGTTATCTCAGCTTCTCACCCTTTCTTTTCCAAAGCCTTTTAATTCTTGTACAGGAAAAAGATACAGAGATAAAAATCTTAAGAGCTAGTCCAAGGGAGCCAGAAACACTGGAAAAACTTTCACTGAAAGAAATGACAAGCATATGCTGAGGATAAATTGCTGTTGAATTTTTCACGAAGTGTTATGCAGTTTAACTTTATCACTTTCACAGATAAATATGACAAGATTGAAAATACCAGAAAAACAGCTGTTTGCCTGGAAAAAATGCAGTCAAGTGTAGTGCTTCTTTGAAAATAGTTGTGCATGAAGTGGTCCAAGTTTTGGGATGCATATTTCATAGAAATTATATCACTAACATGCCACACAAATCACAAATATGTTGCTGAGTGCTTTGCAAGGAGGTTAATCATCTTCCAGCATAGAGTTCTGTCCTCCTTCACAAATAATTGGGATAAATCTGCAGATAGAGACCACACAGAAATTAAAACCATTATTCATTTTGACCTGTTCTACCTCTTCATTAGTGATGAGAATGTTTTCGGAATGAATGTATTTGCTAATAATTGGAATTCTGCACTTCCCACATCCCAAGAGGATTCTGCTGAAGAGGAGATGAGATGAAGGACAGTCAGAGAGGGCCAGACCAGGTTCATGAGCGAGTTGCTCAGCATGATGAGAAAGCTGTGCCTGCACCAGACCCAGTGAGATGGAGAACAGGATTGTGCATTAGGACCGTTTGGGATCTGGGCATGTCTCAGTGCAGTGATGGCATTTTTTCCTTCCTCGCATTCCTCTGTGGGGATATGAGTCGTGTTGCCTTGTCTTGGTGTATTTTTCTCCCTCCAGTGGAATAGTTTATTAGATTGTGGATGAGGCTTGGAGAAAAGGAAGCATTGGGGGTCTTTATTTAAACAGTAAGGGGAAAGAAAGATGAATGCGCTCGCTCCCATATGACAACCACTGGCAGAATAAGCGAATCATCTTGAATCTAATTCTAAATAATGCTGGGAATATGACTCAGCTGCTGTGATTCAGTAGAGCACTAGGTAGAAAGAAACCTTCGTTTTTCCCTTTTTTGGCCTTCTTCAATATACTCCTTTTTCGTAAGCAAAAAACACGTCTCCCTTCGCAATTTGAGGTACCAGATAAATAACACAGAAGATAAGCAGCAGGACAAATTACTGTCTTTTTCTTACACAGGAACAATTTTTATTAATATTTTCAGTCTTCACATGACAGAGAAATTGTCACTTTTTTAAGCAATGTTCTGTAGCATTTGACATTTTTGTGAGTTTCATAAACTACAGCTGAACAGACATTTCCATTTACTAGGGACTGAAAACATTTTATTGATTGATAACTTGATATTCCCAATTGCATGCATTAAAAATTGCATTTGTGGTTATAATGCAATGGGAAATGTTTCAAATGTTAACTGAATTTTCAGTAACACAGGGTCGAAGGAAGCCACTTCAAACATTTGTTGAAAGAATGCTTTCCTTTGACTTCAAGACTATTCAGTCAAGAAAGAGAGAGGCTTTCCCTTTTTACATATCATGCACAGGCATGTTTAACCATGGTATAAGTATATTATATATTCCCTGAAATATGTTCTTTGCTCAGCACAGTAATTGCTTAATAAATGAAATACTCTACTTTGGAAAAAAAAGCGCAGAGATTCTACAGGATTTGCTACATAATCCTTGAAATTCTTCATGGAATTTAATTTTATAGCTACAATGCCCATTTTTTTTCCCCCCCAAAATAGAGGAGGTAGCACTTCTTTCTTTAACTGGAACCCCAAACCAAAAATCAACTTGGTGATAAAATCCCTGCCTTCTCCAAAGGATCTGGCTCACAGCTAAACCAGCAGAGCAGCACAAAGCTCAGCACTAGAGACCTATCCAAGAGGCAGGGTAATTAAACCCCTGATAAAGGTGTGTTTGCTGCAGCCAAACCAGTCCAGCCTCTCCAGTTGCTGCAGAGCACAGGGCATTTACAATTACCCACAGAAATTCAGCGAGCAACCGTACACTTCAAAAATGTGATTTCATCTGTCTGCTCACCTGGCCAGCCGTGAAGGTTTTTCTCATGATAATTCAGAATCTTGCTTATCACCCTATTTTTAAGGCAGAATTGGGAGGGGGGAAAAAAGTGTGATGTATTTGTATACGTGTTTTTTTAAGTATGGTTCAGTTGCCCTCCCTGAAATCCTGAACATGCTCATTTTAGGCAGTTTGAATCAGCTTCAACCACCCCTTTGGCTGCCCTGTCCCCAGGGCAATGCAGCAGAACCCACACTGGGGCCAGCACCCCTCGTGCCAGGTCTGGGCTCCAGGGACAGCTCTGCCAGCAGCACGTCACCCACCAAGGACAGTGAGATGGGCCGTGGGTTTTGAGCTGCACTTGTGGTGTTACATCTTTGGCCCTTCCACCCCTCCTCCCTCTGGAGGTTGCTGGCACGGTTGTGCCACATATCCTTCAGGTGTTTTAAAAAGCAACATCTTTAAATGCTTAAATTTTGGGGGTTTGGTTGTTAAAAATGTTCTGTCTCTTAGACAGTGGTGTCTGCTCCCATCGCTTTCCTCAGCTGGAAGGCAACGTGAGAAGCAGTAGAGAAAGGTGCAGAAAATCTGATAAGAAATAATTATGACCTCGGAAAAAAAATTTCTTCCTGAAGACTGTGCGAAATTGGCCTGTTTCCTGACCTGCAAAATGTCTGTCTGTCTATCTGTCTGTCTCCGCCTAATTCATTATCTGAACATTTGGAATACAGATTATTCTTATGGCAATAGAAATGTCTGCACCTTTGCTTAAAGTAACTAAGCTGTATGTCTTCCACTAGAATTCCACTTTGAATGAGAGAATTTACCCAGAAATTTAAGAAAGCCACCAACCTTTTATTTATGAAGGATTTTACTGGTTCCAGTCTTTTGTAGTTTTTTTTTAAGGCTGGGCAATCACAATTATTTGAATAGACAGTTTTTTAGATTCATGTGAGAAGTCAGCTGTGGCCGACAGCAGTACAGATTAAATGGATGCAAACTGAACCAGGAGTGCAAAACTCTGCACAATCCTGAGCACAGGCACACACACACACAGAGTCTGTTTATTCAGTAATCTGAGAAGCTGAAATTTGTTGTGCTGTAGTGTCTCGGGAAAAAAGAAAGATGTTCTCTAGCTGTCTGAGACTGTATGTGATCAGAGCTTTTAACATAGCATTCTTTGTATTTGGACTTGTCATCATTTGGGTATTAGTAAATACTTTCTGGCCTGGGTTTTTGTATTCAAAACCATTCCCTCATCCATTTATCTTTCATCTTCTGCTCTGTGGAATGTTCTTGTCACCAAAATACAGGGTTACAATGTGAGGAATGTTAATATCTGAATTAAATTGTCAGAGGAGGTGAACTGTTTAGTGTGACAGACTGCAACTGGGGATATCCTCTTTGGCTATGCTCACACTACATTTTGCTATCCAGTCTTAAAAACAACAGTAATTTGTGTTCAAATTAAAACAGTTACAAACTTTAAACTTGTAATAAGCTAATATATGAATGGTATGGTATGTCTGAGTAAACTTGCACAAGAGAATTCCTTAATAATAAAATCAGTAGATGGGCAGAACATTTAACTGGTTTCTGTGCAGAAATTTTATCCCAAAATATTCATTAGCAATAAAAAGACCTAATTGTAAGTTTCAGATACGTATTTATAGATATCTACGCACACATATTAAAAAAAACTTTCATTTTCTGCAGTATTATTACCACAGTTCTAAGTTAATTAGCTATATGTTACTTACAGTAGATTTTAAGTGAGTTTCAATGGCTCTTCATTAGCTTAATCATGACTCAGTCTGTGTTTTCACTGAATCTACATTTAAGAAGTGAAAATAAATTAAAATCTTTGCAATAATATCCCCCTTTTACAAAGAGAATGGAAGGCTGGTTCTGTATAGTTTACAATAATTATTTTTAAATCTAGTTTTTGTTAATGTCGGTGTCATTCTTCAGCTAGATGTACATGAGGCATGCTGAAGCCCTACACCCACAGCCTGACATTAGACTACCTAGTGCTAGGTTTGATTTACAATATACGAGTTACTTGAAGGTTTGGGTGTAAATAATCTCTTTAAGCAGAAGTTGCTCTTACTTTTTGGTTAGTTTCCCTTCTTTACTTTCTGTGGTCTTAGGAATGAAAGTCAAAAGCTCACAGATTTTCTTGTTCTCATTTCCGAGGAGCCCTGGTGATCACCAGTCTGAATTTAACCCAGTAGATGTCACTGTGAGTCCTGTTAGAAGGTGATGAGCAGTGGACAGTAGCTGGAGCAAGACTGAAGTCAGCCTTGAAATAATTAAAGCTTATGAACAGACTTAGAATGACAGGAGAACAGCAGGGTTGGGTACAGATGCCAACATTGTTTAACCATATCTTGTTTACCCCTCTTAAAATTTGTGTGAATGGTTGTGGAATGATCTATTGCAACTCTGATACAATGGATGAAAGGCAAGTCTAAGTTGTAATTGTTTAGAAGAATGCAGTAAATTGATGACATACGGACCTCACTTTCAATTTATGATCATAAAATGACACGCTGAAAAATACTTCTGCCTTTCTTTCTATAGTCTACATTTTTTCTTGAGTTTCATGGAGAATATATAGAATGTAGAATGGATGCTTTATTTTTAAGTGCTTTTATGTAAATCCTAATCCATAACTGAAGATACTTCCAGAACTTGAGACGATAAATACTGCTTTGTATTATTCAGGTGCTAAAAGGCAATAAATGTAATAAATTTAAATTTAGATGCTAATAGATAGCGAATAGAGCTGTGTAAGTAGAGCTAATGGCAGTCGTGTAGTTATCTACATAAATGCACGTTTGCTTAGGAATCTGGAAAACTGAGCAGTCCGGGCTTGTATTTTCAAGCCATTCTTGTCTTCCTGCCACTGAAAGAATGAAAATGAACATTTTGCTCTTTATGTGACAATCTACTTAAATATGATTAATTATAACTAAATGTGACTAAGTTAGAAGCTGTTGAACTTTATCACTGGATTTGGTACAGAAATCACTAAGTCTGTAGCAGCTCCTCAGTAAGTCAGGTCGTGTGGCAATGATACTGCAATTAAAATTAAAAGCTGTAAGTTGAGGTTCTGAAGAACCTTCGTTTTAAGTGCTTTGCAGTATGATGATAATTGGATGGCTGTTGTTAAACCCATGTACAGTAAGGACTCCTATAGGAAAAACTTGTAATGAAATGAAAAATATCAAAGTACATAGGGAGACATATTTCAATTACCTAATTCATGGCATCCCAGCTGGAAAAAGCAGTATGTGGACTTACCAGCCCCAGGCACTTCACAAATGGACATATTAGGATGCCGATAATTCCAGCGAAAGCTATTGTGCTAAAGAACTGGGAGTTTTTTCTTTTCTGCTCTGGAGTGCAATGTCAGTATAACAGAGCCTTGTCCAACAAGCTCAACACCAACACCACAAACACAGCAGACAGCTGACCAACTGAGGACTGACAGCAAAATAAATGAAGGACTAAGGTGTTTTTACCTATGATTTGTATACACCTCACTACATAAGATTATAAATTCAGTTTTCTTAAAAATAATTGTAGCTGGCATGTGAGCAAAATCCCCAATCAAAAGTTTTGTCCGTGTTTCTGTTAAGCCTTTATTTCCAGCTGTTCCTAATTTCTGCAGAGTTCAGGCCTGTAAAATTCACTTTCTCCTGTGAAGTCCAGGAAGAAGAAAGACTCTTTCTAAGGGTTTAAAAGAAAAGATTGCAGCAGTTGACAGAGGATGAGAGGCGTTACCTACTCTTCCAAAAGGACTCTTTGTAAAAAATTGAGGCTGTCTTGAACAGTCCGTCTGTTAAAATGGTGAGAGTTGAGTTACAAATTCAAAAGAGAAGTAGCTTTCATAAGCCTTCACTTAATAGTGTGAAACTTTTTTCCTGTTTTCTTTTTTGAAAAAGAAACTCTGGACTTTCATGCCAAAAGCCATTTCTCCATATGTTAGGAGCCTTTAAATTTATGACACATCCTTCAATTCGAAAATACCGCACACCATTTTACAACCTCATACAAAGTTAAACACAGAAGTTATTTTGTTCCCTCTGGAAATTGAGTCAGTTCGAGTTATACGTGTGTGTATCTATATATATATCAGCTACATAAGCATATGGTTATAATTGTACATAGTTCAAGATAGGAAGTGAAGAATTAATTTTTCCCCAATTAAAACTGCCAGGGAACTTTAGTAGGCAATGTACAATTACCAGAATGGATTGGGACCAATACTACTTTGTTAAAAAGACACTGCTTGGAAGAGAGTCTTCCACCACAAGGAGTGGTCACAGCCTCAGCCCGGTGCCTCCTCCAGAGAAGACCCATAACCTGCCTGGGTCTCCTGCTGCTTAAAACTCCAGCATCGAGTCCTCTTGTAACTCCACAGTGATGCTTAATGGGATCACTAATTCGAAAAGCTTGGGCACCTCTTGTATGCAGGTATAAAAGCCAGAGCAAAGCATTCCTTCGTGCATTGCCAGAACAAGCAGGTCAGGAATCTTTTTTTTTCCCTCATCTGATGCTGCAAAGTGGTGTGGGAGTAAGGGAACCGCTCATCGCTGTCACCTCGCCTACACTGCAGGCTCTGGCTCCAGGTAACCACACTCAAATAGAAGCTGGCAAATGCACAAAGGGTGGAGGTAAACAGGGAAACAATAGAGGGAAATGATATCCCATGGAGTCCTGCATGTAAAGAATCCGTGTTCCACACACAGTTTCCCTTTCTCTTTCCATGGCTTTATTATAGAAAGCTGGGATATATGCAGAAAATTCCTACATAAGCAGCATTTGCTAGTAAATCCCGTGGCATTTTTAAGTGTTGATTTGAAAGAAGATAGTTTCTGATAAATCAGGGCATTGTTTGCACATATGTTTTCCTTGCTTTACAAATGTGACAAGTCAGTCTAATCACTTCAGGTAGTTCTCTTGCCAGTAGAAACAATCATTTGTGATTGACATCAGCTTTCATAGAAAATGTGATTCGTGTGGAGAGAGGGAGAAAAAAATAAGTAGGATTTCATAGAGAGTAGTTATGTGATGTTGGTAAAGAGACTGAATTCAAGAGGGAGTCCAGAGTGAATTCCAAGACTTTGCAATGCCCCCTGCATTATTTAAAGAGTTGCAGGAAACCTGTGGGTCACCCTTTAGATGTGACACAGTCTTCAATATCTGTTACAGAGGCATTGAGGGAATCACAGAATCACAGAATATTCTGAGTTGGAAGCGACCCACAAGGATCATTGAAGTCCAACTCTTAGCCCTCCTGCACAGCACCATCCCCAAGAGTCTCACCATGTGCCTGAGACCATTGTCCAAACTCTTCTTGAACTCTGTCAGGCTTGGTGCTGTGACCACTGCCCTGGGGAGCCTGTTCCAGTGTCCAACCACCCTCTGGGTGAAGAACCTTTTCCTAATATCCAACCTCAACCTCCCCTGACACAACTTCAGGCCATTCCCTCAGTCTTGTCACTGGTCACCACAGGGAAGAGCTCAGTGTCTGCCCCTCCTCTTCCCCTCACAAGGAAGCTGTAACTGTGATGAGGTCTCCCCTCAGTCTCCTCCAGGCTGAACAGACCAAGTGCCCTCAGCCACTCCTCATCCGACTTCCCCTCAAGGCCTTTCACCATCTTTGTTGCCCTCCTTTGGACACTCTCTAATAGCTCAATGTCTTTCTCATATTGTGGCACCCAAAACTGCCCCCAGCACTCGAGGTGAGGCTGCCCCAGTGCAGAGCAGAGCGGGACAATCCCCTCCCTTGCCCGGCTGGTGATGCTGTGCCTGATGCCCCCCAGGACAGGGTTGGCCCTCCTGGCTGCCAGGGCACTGCTGACTCGTGTTCAACTTGCCATCGACCTGGACCCCCAGGTCCCTTTCCATGGGGCTCCTTTCCAGCCTCTCCTTCCCCAGTCTGTCCGTACACCCAGGGTTGTCCCATCCCAGGTGCAGAATCTATCACGTTCCCTCATTGATTTTTGCTGTTGGTGATTGCCCATCTCTGATTTGTCACAGTCTCTCTGCAGGGCCTCTCTGCCTTCGAGGGAGTCAACGGCTCCTCTCAGTTTTGTATCGTCTGTAAACTTGCTCAGTGTCCTTTCCAGTCCTGCATCCAAGTTATTTATGAAGATGTTGAAGAGCATAGGGCCGAGGATGGGGCCCTGTGGAACCCCACTAGTGACAGGTCCCCAGTCTGACATCACCCCACTCACTGTAACCCTTTGTGTCCGACCCGTGAGCCATTTGCTCACCCACCACAGGATGTGTTGTTTATCCAGCTGTGCCAGACAGTTTGTCCAGAAGGATCCTGTGAGAGACCCTACCAAAAGGTTTACTGAGACCCAGGAAGGTCACATCAGCTGGCTTCCCTCGATCAGCTGGGTGGCTTACCTTGCCATACAAGGAAATCAGGTTTGATAATCAGGACTTTCCCCTCATGAAGCCGTGCTGGCTGTGACCGATGGCTGTGTTGTCCTCCAGGTGTTTTTCAATACCTCCCAGAATAATCCTCTCCATAACTTTACTCGGCACAGAAATGAGACTGTCTGGTCTGTAGTTTCTGGGGTCCACTTTCTTGTCCTCCTTGAAAACTGGGACAGCATTAGTCACCTTCCAGTCAGCTAGGCCCTCTCCAGATTCCCAAGACCGCTCAAAAATCATGGAGAGAGGCCTTGTGATGACATCAGCAGCTCTTTGAGTATTCTCAGATGAATCCCATCAGACCCCATAGACTTAAGGGATCCAGCTGGAGCAGCAGTTCCCACACAACTTCAGAGTCAACTGGGAGTTTATCATTCTCACAGCCATGGTCCTCCAGCTCAGGGCACTGGGACTCCCCTAGCCTGTCCCTGGTATTGAAGAAAGAGGTGGTTGTTTCCATTCAGAAATCAAACATATGTAGATGTTCTAACATTTTAGATATGTTTTCTTCGCAAGTTACTGATGAAGAAACACTGTTTATGTGAATAATAGAAATGACAGAATTATAGAGAAAAAAATACCAAAAACATTTAGTCAGTCCACGTGTTATTGTTAATAATATCGTTAACAATCCTACTTGCCATAATTTTGGAATGGAAGTTAATGAATTAATTTTTCTACTAAAATGTATTTTATATTTTGAACAGCTTTGTCTGTGGATGAGAATTATAAATTAAGACTATTTAAAATTCTGATAAATATTTTTGTTAGGATCATTCCAATGACCTGGAGGATTTGGGGTATTTTTAATAACATGTCTGACATGTTCACGTCTGCTGTAGTAAATGTAGGGAATCTAGTTTCCATATTTAGTTAATTTACAAATTACTGTGTAGGCAAAGAGGGGAAAAGTCATTACAGAGGGATTTTTTCAAAGAAGCTATTAGTTCCTAATTGCATTGCTCATTTGAAACCATAAAGGCTTATGATGGTGGGTAACTTACTGAGAGGTAGCTCAATTAAACCCATTTATTTTATCTGGAGTTCAAGATGCTTGTTTTGGTTTTGGTAACAAAGCAGCCTAAAGTATAGGCAGTATATTCAAATTCTTTTAAGGGTCTGATTTTTTTCAAAATTGTTCGTTTTGATGGTAAGTTGCTGTGTAGATTTTCCTAGAACGGCATCTCCGAGTTTTTATCTAACCAGACATCATTGGTTTTACAGAGCCAAATGATTTTTATGCTGATATGTTTTTTTGGACAGCTCAAGAGACAGCCCTTTAATCAAATACAAAATATGAATGTATTCAAAGCATTTTGTCTTTTATAAAATATGATCCCAGACAGCCTGGCTTGGAATCAGACACAGCAGATGGGATTTTCTGTCTCTTTACTAAAGATGACTTTCTTTCCAAGTTAGATACAAAAGAAGGTGAAAAGCTACAGTAGAACTGTATTTTGTAGAGAAATTTACCCCTAGACAGCAGTTTGGCTTTAAGACTTAACGTCAGGAAGGCTTCTTTACACAAAGATTCATAGGTAAGTTTTGATACGATTAGGGCTTCCCTGGCTCCTAGGACATCTTGGGTGATTTTTTAATAAACCTTTCAAAACATTAGTGAAGTGAAGAAATCTGGTAAGGTCTAATTTTGGTCTCTTTTGCCTGTTAACGAGACAGATTCTTGACTAACAGCCTCCAGTCTTTCTGTTTGCATCCTTCAAAAACCTTTGCAGCCATGATTCATATTAGGTACAAGGACACCCACTTATGAGTCAGAACCAGCCAGAGACTATCCCACTGCTAAGGCTGACAGACGAGCTCCACATGTCAGCACTGGGAACCTAATGAACCAGGAATCTGCTCACTGCTCCCCGAAGGAAGAGTGAAGGGTGACTTTGAGCAAATGGTTACAAATGGCATGAAAGAAAACGGCCAAATCCAGAAGGTTAAAAACAACGTGGAAGCAGAAGATGAAAGGTTGTGTAGCTGTATAGTTAAATATGTAAGCTGGAAAATAAAAACAAAAATTTAGGTCTTCCCTGTTGCTTTGGTGCAGTGGTGTATGACTGGAAAATACATGTGCCGTGTGGTTTTTTGGTGGTTTTAGTTGTTCCCTCCTGCTTCCTTCTCAATCAGTCCAGGGCCTTCATTGTCTTACCTTCTACTTCCCACTTTTGCAGGTGAGAAGCAAAGATTTGGCTATGACCGGACAGGATATGACGTGGAGGAGTCTGATGGTGGAGATGAAGATGAAAATGACAACGAGGATGATGATGAAGACAGCCAGGCTGAGTCGGTGCTATCCACAACGCCCTCGGTGACAGCCAGCCCCCAGCACCACCCCTCCCGCCACGGCCTGCAGGATGCCGCCAGCACCGACGACGACATCAGGCTGCCAGATTGCTTCACTGGGGCTCACACGGACTCCATGGATGGTCTCCCAAAAGCTCTGCTGACCAAGATGACTGTCCTTAGCACAGTGCAGTCAGTCAGCAGGACCTCCAGGTCGCCAGCAGAACCCACCCATCAGGAAGCACACGAGGACAAAGCCCAGGAGAGAGGAGTGGGTCCCTGCGGTGCTGGTGCGGCACTGACGGACATCGCTCCCGCATCTCCGGGTCGCCAGATGTCTGTGGATTACCCTGATCCAGAAACAGCCTTGGGCCACTCCTTAATATCAACTGCAGCTCTTACAAAGGTAGGAGTGTCTTACTCCAGGGAGAGAGTGGGATTTTAAGTCCTCTTTCTAAAAAGATCTTTTTGGAGATTTTTCAAAGATCAAAATGTTTGCCTTTCCCTTCATACTTAGAATTCCTGGCGGATGAGTCTTTCAGAAGAGTTAAAATTAATCAAAGCACAAATTTCTAGGACTCTAGAAAGAAGGATGTTGTAGGAGCATTGCTTTTCAAGTTCCTTAATTTGATTGTATTCTTCCTGAAAGGTTTAATTGTAATGTGGTCATTTCAGCTGATGTTTGGAGCTGGTAGATTGTATTACAAATCAGAAGGAAATAACAAATTGGTGGAATGAACATATGGTGGTGGTTATGAAGTTTTCAGGGGAAAGTGATAGAATTCAGCAATCATTTCACTCTGAAATATGATGATACAATCATTGGTAATTCCAAAGGGAAATTAATCTAGTCCCAAAGTTTTTTGCCTTATCACTAAAAAAAAAAATGGTGCAATTGCTTATCTATCCTCCAAATGTGCTTAATAGTAGAACTAGAAAGAGCACCAGATGTTCAAGGAAACGAGGAGATTGCCCTTGCACAATAACAAAAGGAGAGATGAACACAGGACTGAGACCTGAGGTTCCCAGTGCTCTCAGCTTTTCTCCAAGCTGAAAGAAGATTTTAATCAGAAAAGGATGAATTTTGCCCATGCACATGCTAGACACACAGCTTTTCAAAGCCATGTGCAGAAAGATGAGGTCAGGCTGTGTGCAGGGTTGTGGGAGTGTTCAGTAATTTTGGCAACTGTTGTCTTTAAAACTGTGCCCATGAAATCACAGAGGGAAGTGGCAGGTGTTGAGCCTTTTTCTGTTCAGCACTGGCTTTAATGGACTGTGATGGGGACAGTAAAAGTCACTTACCCGACTGACCCTAAAGATATCTTTTGGTAGTTTTGAATTCTTGCTACAGACCATGAAGGCGTTCGAGCTTTTCAGAGTATTGCTCAGAAAAATTGCTCAGAAGTTTTCAGGGGAAAGTGATAGAATTCAGCAATCATTTCACTCTGAAATACGGTGATACAATGATCAAATGCAAAATAGTTTAATTAAAGGTGTAATCAAAGCACTGCCTTCTCCACGATGAATGCAATATTTAGAAATATTATTTAGTACCATATAATCATTTAGGTGGGAAAAAAATCTTGAGATCATCAAGTCCAAGCATAAACCTAATTTTGCGTGCAGTTATAGAAAAAAAAGTAGCAGAAAATTTTCCAAAGCATAAATAGTAAAAATTTGAATCTGTTCTAAGTACTTAGTGGCTTGGTTTTTTCTTTGAAAATTTACACTACTGGATTTATTTTTTTGCAAAGTTTAAGGTAGAAAACTGTTTACAAGGAGGAACAGTAAAAATTGTTGCTGCATTGCGTTGTTTGACACCGGTTCATACCTGCTTGTAAGAACTGTGAGTTCGTGTGGCAGATGGAAATTGGAGCGAGTTTGTAGTGTGACAGAGGATAAAATGAAGTGATCTCTGATCACTGTATGTACCTGCCACAAAATGGGCAGGGTGTTGTTACTTGGAGTTTAGGTTCCATTGTTGCCAGTGGATACCAGGACATTTGACTGAGTTTACTCCCTCGTTAAATAGAACCACTGAAGCCTCAAGTAAATATTCACGCAATTAAAAATGTTGAACGGTGCTCATTTATACAGCTCTAATGATTGTCTACATTAATATATTCAAAAAAAAAAAGAAGGAGAAGAAGGCATAAGGCATCGTAAGGTAATACAAGGCAGTAATTCCTTTCCAGATTTTCTTTTCCTTTCCCAGACCAAGAGAAGCATCAGCCTTGTGTCTCCAGTGGTTAATCTACAGCCTGTTCCTCTTGTGAATGGCTGTGGATCCCAGTTCTTGCAGTCGAGACAAGGAGTCAGCACAGCTCAGGAAGGCTGTTGTACGTTCCTTCGAAAGCATCCATACCAGTTTATCAGGATTTCTTGTGAGGTGTCAGTTCTGAGAAAGATGTTGGCTTCTTTCTCCCACCCATCTTCTCATGTAGACAGGTCAGCACTGCATAGTCAGTTAATCATATTCTCCCTTTCCCAATACATTTTCTACCAGCAGATTTCAGAAGCATTTCTGTCTGGTTTTCAGTTTTGTGCCTGCTCTGGAGAGTTTTTGAGAGTTAGGACTGTTTAAACTAAGTAAGGTTGCACCAGTGTGTCTGTGATGAGTATGGCAGAAATGAAAAGATAACCGTGAGATTGCAATTGCACTTTCAGACTACTCATTTTAGGAGGTTCTAGGTAAGGAGTTGCAAGCCTTGGTCAGTAACAGGCTGTAGGAGAGGAAAAGGGAGGATAGAAATAGGATTTTAAGTCCAGGTGTGTGCACCAAATAAATCACGGTGAGCTGAGGCAGCAATGGGATGTGGGTCCCACGTCCCACTCCAGTATCCACCCATCACCTCCACCTCTGCAGGAGCTGTAGTTGTCAGCCATCTCTTGTCATTGCGTGCCCTGGCTGCCACATTAGAAGCACCTATGACAAATGTGCCATGATGCTGCCTCTGCATGCCGGAGGCTGTAATGCCTTCAGGAGAGGAACATGATGCATCAAAAATGCCAGCTTATGCTTATTTAACCTTCTTGCCTGAAGTGATTTCCACATAAAACAGTTCTCCGAAGCCTTCTCACCACTTAAAACACACATGCAAAAGATATTCAGCAATGTTTTTGAGCATTAGTGTTTGAGAGAAATTAAGCAAGGGTAATTAGGAGAGGAAAATTCAATTAGTGGGTGAGGAAGGAGGTGGAAAAAGAAAGGAAGGAAATCAGTTCATTGTTCAAGCTGAGCACTATATACTATGAACCATTTTGTTGTTGTTCTTTCTTAAAAGGGGGCGTGGGAAGCACTCCCAGCTCCCTCGTGTTTTCATGTCACCGAAGGGCAGCAGTGGCTGCCACATTAACGCGCCTGTGTTGTTCTCTCTCAGAGCACGCCCTCCACCAGCTCCCCGTCCTCGCCGGCAGAGCACAGCATGCAGACGACGGCGCCGTCACCCTACACGGAAATCCCGGAGGAGAAGCCGGCTGCCGAGCCGAGGGCTCCCCAGACTCACCTCTTCAGCCACCTGCCCCTGCACTCGCAGCGGCAAGCCAAGGCTCCCTACGGCATGGTGCCGGTCGGGGGCATCCAGGTGGTCCCTGCCGGCCTGGCCACCTACTCCACCTTCGTTCCCATCCAGGCAGGGCCGGTGCAGCTCACGATCCCAGCCGTGAGCGTGATTCACAGGACTACCAGCGCCCTTGGCGAGACGGGCGGCACGGCTGCCGGCACCACCACGAATCCCGTGGGAGTCGCCGAGGTGAACAGCGTGGTGCCGTGCATTCCCATCGGCCAGGTGAGCGTGCCGGGCATTCAGGGGCTCGGCACGCCCAACCTGCAGCCTCTGCCGCCGCTGGGCATGGAGACAGTGAACATCCTGGGCCTGGCAAACGCCAACATCGCCCCGCAGCTGCGCCCTCCGGGAATTACCCTCAACGCCGTGGGCCTCCAGGTGCTGACGGCTGGTGCGGCCCCGCAGGGCACCCCCAGCCCGCAGGGACACCTTCCCGGCCTGCAGATCCTCAACATCGCCCTGCCGACCCTCATCCCCTCGGTCAGCCCCTCCAGCGCCGAGGGGCACGGAGCCGCCGAGGCACCCACCGCAGGCTCCAAGGCCGGCGAGGTCCAGCTGGAGCCAGCTCCCGTCGGCTTCCCCGCGGCCGAGGCTGGCCAGGCCGGCCGGGATGCTTCTCCTCAGGCGGTGGCTGGCGGCCAGCGGTACGGTGGGAAGAGCCATCCCGAGCCCACCCCGCTGGCCAACCCCGTTGGTCCGGGGAAAGCTGATCCTGAAAAGACCGACCTCGCGAACCCCAGCAAGCCAAAGCGTGACCTCCCTGCCCTCCAGGCGAAGAGAGCTGCCCCAGCAGAGCCCCGCTCCAAGGTGAATCCCAACACGTCAACCAAGTCCCCAGTCCACCGAACTGTCACCCCGGACAGACAGGTACCCAGGCCGGCCGCCCCGCCTCGGCGGCAAAACACGGTGCAGTTTAGCGATGGCAGCAGTGACGATGAGGATAGACTCGTAATAGCAACCTAGTTTTTGTTTTTCATTGTGTTTTTATTTTTAGGGTTTTTTGGGTTTTTTTTATAACACTTGCAGGTTTCTTTGCAAACCTTCCTTTCCTTAAAGCACATTTTTCTGACACAAACCCATTACTAATCTTCGTGCAATCATGAACTCTTGACCAATAATTGTTGTTTCTTGTCAGCTCCAGCCATTTTTGTACATGTTGTATAGACGATTGTGCCTTTTGGAGTTTTATGTTTAGAAACCTGTACAGATTGTTGAATATATATATATAAAATATATATATATAAAATATGTATATTAAAACCAGGTAGTTGCTTGTGTTTAGTAAGTAAACATCCTATGTCAGATAAATAAAGGATTAAATTATATGTTGCACTGTTAAATGTAAATTTTTATGGCTGTGGGACAAAGTTTCTGTGTACAGATCTAGTATGTAAAACTCCATATTTATTGTATCCATATTAGTCTTGGAAAAGGGTCTGTCCATCTTTCTTGTGTAAGACGGTAGCTTTACACTTCAAAGAGAAATACAGTATCTGTGTTACAAAATATTACAGTAAAATTTTGTTTACTGACTTTACCATTGCTTATGTTGTGCCTTCTTGATGCAGCCCGGTAGTTGGAGAGGTGCTTGACTCATTCCTTTCGGTGCCCTTCCAGCTGGTTCAGCTTGAAAGGATCTGGTGGTGGTAAAAGCCTCTGTGGTTTCACCTGCCATGGGAGAGAGAGTAACTCATCAGGCTTTACTTGGAGTAAAATCTTCCATTTCTAAACATCTGGCAATTGCAGAGTGGGGAGGGAGTCCCTCAGCTTTCCGTAGAGCGAGCATCCATCCACCTCGTGTTTTTTTCCTAACTAAAATTTGAAGACTTGCCTGAGGGAAAATGGCAAAAGGGTCAAGATGAAATATTTTTTTATTTGTAACCTTGAACTATAAAACCACTTTTTACTGACATTAAAATGTTGTTACACAAGAAAGGAATAATTCTTTGTGTGTTAATTGCAAAATCTGCCATACAGTTGGTGAAAATGCCGCTGCTGTAACGAGGATTCGGCATTACTGATTACCATCAGCCTCTTACAAGACTGTGTTTCAGGTGATCTTCATTGACAGGTAGACAAAGCCATTTTCTCCCTAAATACAACTGTGTCTTATTCATGCAGGGAAAGAAAAATGGACTAGAGGTCTTACCCCTACAGCTAATGTGGCGTTTTAACGACAAACCTGTCATTGTGGGCATACAAAACATGGATGGATCCCGGAATAATGAAATTTACCATTCCTGTGTTTGCACATAGTGAAAACAATGCAGGATTATCACTGAATTGTTGAGGTGTTCCAAATATGGCGAGAGACACATCTGGCAAGTTACAGGGCTACAGATTCCTAGAAGTTTCAAATTGACGTGGGATTCATGCTGTAATTTTTAAGTAGAGTTGGTTTCCTGCTGTGTCCTTTTATCACATTGTTACAGGAGTTTTTATAACCCCTTTAATAACCAAATTCCAGTAGGAAACTGGAAGGTGTAAATTAAAAGCACGATCACCTTTATGGAATTAACAAGGATGAGCACATATAAAACAACTGGAAGAAAAGGATGGGAAGCAAATCTGGAGGGAAAAAAAAGAGAGTGAACTTGAATGTGAGCTGGGCTGCATTGTTCACAGATTAACTCCTGTATCCATTTCAAGGAAGTAATTCATACCTTGCACTGCTCATATTCAAGAGCAGCACTATCCTAGATCCATTTTTAACTTTACACTGGCTTTTGTACCGTACTCACATTGTACTCATTACATTATTCCATTACGGTGTGTTGTAAAACTGTAGGCGATGTTGAATGAGCTTTATTAACTTTCAGGAAGAGCACTTCGGTCCCAGAAAGTCATTTCTATTACTGGTGATTATCAGGCAATTGTACTTATCCTGCAATGAGAAACGCACACACTAGGAAGGGGAAACTGCTCCCGTCTCTGACATGAATGTGCAGAGCCTCGCTGAGGGCCCGAGCACCTGAACCACCAAGCACTCTCAACTCGCATTGAGCTTAATGAGAGTTAAGAGTCCTCGGCTCCCCGCAGCGCCGGACTTCAAATTTGTGAGTGTCTTACGTGCGACCCCTGTGTGAAGCGTCACTGTGCGTTCGTATGTTCTTTTTGTAAGCGCGTAGCAGTGGTGTCGACGTGTCTCGTGTCATTATCATTTATACCTGTGTGAAATCACCCCGGCCGGCCAAAGCTAGAACCAAAACATCGCTGTGTTACATGTGCTTTGAGAGCCTGAAGCTTTTTCGAGAAGAATCAGGTGATGGTTTGCAGTTAATGGACTTGGGAAATTTTGCATTAGTTTTAGCTCCTTTGAAATGGACACCTGCCAGTAAACTAGAACTATGATAATTAATTTGAGCTTATTTGTCTAAAGCATGACCAAAAAAAGATGACAGAATCAGATAGTTTTACTTTGCTGTAAAGCTATCTCCAGAATTTTGAATGCCATCACAACTTACTACCATTTCTCTGATTTTTGTAAGGCAGCAGTAGGTAAGAAATTGCTGTTGCACATGCCCCTAAGTCCTGATTTTACTAAACTCCAGAGATTTACTGTATACACATCTTAAACACATACTTGAGGAGCGATTTGTGGTATGCTCATATTCTGCTCAGGATTAATTCCAGGAAGTCTCCAATTTAACAGAAAATTCAACCTGGTGAATCGGGTGATCTACATCTGTCTTTTCTATTCTAGGTGTTTTGAAGACGTCAAGGGCAAGAGATGGAAGCATATCTTGAAGAGTAAGAATGACATGACAACAGATGTGTCATAAAGAGGAATGCTGAGACATGTCATTTGGTAAGTTCATATCAGGACAATAGGGAGAAAGGACCAAGAGAATGGGCACTGGTTCAGCCATAAGGCCCAGAAGATGGGAGTTGCTTCTGGGGATGTAAAGCTGCAGGTCAAGAGATCTGAGGACAGATACTGAATCATCACTTAGCCAGGCAAAGCAGATAAGCCACGTTTGAAGCAGGAACTCTACTATTAGCAGGTAGTTGCAGATATATCTAATGTTCAAATCAAGGTTGGAGGACATCACAGTTTTCTAGAAGACTGTGGTCCTGAATATTACACTGTTTCCCTTCACTCTAGGATGTTTCCAAATGGATATTCCTTGAGGTGCCTCTACAGCTTGTGCAACAGGAACAAGAAAGAAAGACCTGAGAGAAGGTTAAACTCTGTACCTCTCCTCTGTTAGTGCTTGTAACCAACATCTATATATATGTCAGCACACAGGGGTGTCCTGCATCAGCACAAGCCTGTGACCACTGCGTTAGCAATTACATTTTCAGTCTGAATTAATTCCTTTTGTTTTACATTGTGTTGTATCGTTATTGTCTTGTCCAGAGTCGTGAGTGATGGGGAAATCACATTCCCCTTGCCACAAGGATCCTTCTGTTCAAAGCAGTAGCAAACTTCTCAGAGACCTGCCAGTGCAGGATTAGGCTGCTCTTCAGATGGTGTGAATTATCACAGCTGAATTGGAGTAAATAACACCGGGCTGTTTACTCAGGGATCAATTTTTAACAACTCTGTCAGACACCCTCTGGCAAATCCAGCGCAGCTGTTTAAACATTAAAAGGCCAGAACAAGTGTTGCTCCTCAGTATACCCAGGCACACTCTGGCATCTTCTCACAACCTATTCCCATCAGGAGGGTGCAAGCAGGTGCCAGCTAAAGGCTGGGTACAAATACAGCCAGAGTACAGACACAGCACGGTCAGCTTCTGTGGGATCCGTGCAGATGCTTCCCTGTAATCTGCCAAGAGCACTCACTAGAAAAAGAATCGACCAGTAGCCTGTAGCTCTTTCAACTCAGGCCTTGTTTGGTTTCTCCTTGCAACACATGATGTTTGCTGGAGATGTGGGTACCTGCTTTTGGAGGCAGCATGTCCATATAATAACAATAATAATGGCTTTGAACATGAACTCTATTAACTGTGTCTGTGTTTCCTGTTGGGACTTTAATAAGCTACAGCGTGGCCTACCTGTCGCTTCTTAGGTCAACAGCTAAACCAGAGACAGACACATTCCATGTACCTGGCCTCAGCTCTCTTGACTGTAGCATTACATCCCCAGATGCAGCTCCCAACTTCTGGACCACAGCTGGAACAAAGCAAACTCCGTAGGTCCGGGGATGCTCTGCCCTGCGTTGGTCACTGCTGCTGTACGCACCTCTGTGCCTTTCTTTCTCAAGTAATTTGCTGAGCTTCAGATTGCTGTAAATTATGCCCCGAGGCTAGAGCAGCCCACAGTTGGTCCATATCAGCCAGTCCCCTGCCAGAAAGTCTGACAGCAGTGTTTTGCATACAAATTCAAGTGCCCATCACATGCATTTCATCTCAGATAACCTACGTAGGCTGAACTCAATATGGCCCACCTCAAAGCCAAAGATGTACCATGAAACAAAGACATACCATGCCTTACACTTAGCTAAACATTCTGTATGGTTTCTTAACAGATTTATCTCGCCTTGAGTTTACTGACATGTGGTTAAACAGAACATAAAATTAATTTGTCACTATATAACTTACTCCAGAAGTCCTCATTTTTTGCAATATAATCCTCACTAAGCTTTCATAAACACTGCAGTTTAAACCTGTAAACTGCCCTTCAAACTTGTTTAACACTGGGACAGTTTCGTCAAAACAAAAAAAAAAATCCTCAGTTTTAGCACGAGTGACTTGCCAAGAGCCATGGAAACCAAACAATCCACAAGTGAGAGTGCTCACTCAAGATACCTTCAGCTGACTTATCTGATGGGCCACTGCTTCAGTTCCTATGGAAAGATCCTCTGAGACCAGTATGACCATCTCATAGCAGGGAATCCTTTCCTTGCTTTCCTGGTTTTTCATACAAACAGTAAGTGTCACCCATCTCAGGTGACTTCTGGCCAGTCTCTAGTTGTGAATGTTACGTTATGAATGACTGAAAAAAAACATGCCTGGAATTGTCTTCCTGTGTCTTAGGGAAACTTCCTTTCCCTGTAAGGAGTCTCAGCACCTACAGATGGTCTTTTTAAATGATGCACCAAAGACTTAACACCATTTCTGGCTTACATCTTTGAGGATGAGACCCCTGTCTTAGGTCTAGACGCTGGATTGCTGATTCTGTTACTGACTTAGGATGAAAACAAGCTACTTTAAAGTACTTCAAATTGATTATTAGGTAATTTTATGTGGAATGTCCGTGGGTGGATGAGCATACAGCAACAAGGGTGTAACAGCCTGTAATTCATTGATTTGATGTTCATGTTTTGTTCCAGGAATGTTTGAAAAAAAAAAAAAAAAAAGGTGTTGTTGCCATTTATGTTTGTCTGTACATTTCTCCTCTTTATACTGAACAGACTACTCAAAATGTTAGGAGGTGACTGGTGATTTTCAGATATTCCACGAGATCTAAGGAAACCATGCTAGCTGAAAGATAGCAAGGCTTTACATTCCTATGGTTCAGTCATGGAAACAAAACTTAGAGTTCTAAGATGAGTCAATTAGCTAGGCATGCTTAGTTTTCTTTGGTAATTGCAGGCTTGTTTTCCCCAATAAGGTCAAATGTTAAGGCTTGTTTGGTTTTGTGGCTGTGCTCTTTAGTGTATTTGAAATCCATTACCATGCGTGAGGCATTTGTGCTGGAAGCAGGCCAGCTGAAGGCTGTTTGTAAAGTCAAATGCCCCCAGCATTTCCTCTTTTTGTTGAGTTTAGGCAGTTACAACATCCCTTTGGGCTTCAGAAGTTCCATTTGCAGGTCATTCAGGTCTGAGGTGTTTTGGTGTTGGTACCTAAATACCTTAGAGTTGGATTCCTCCTTCTGAGAGGGAGAGCATTTGGCACAGGTGACAGTTCCATCTCGTATAATGAATAATAAGCTCTCCATTAAAGTCACTGACCGCTGAGAGCCATTCGCCACCCCGTCATCTTCCTGCTCCAGAGGCAGACATGGAAGTGAGTTCAGAGCCCACTTGTTGGCACAGGACTCATCCCCATTGCAGCCCCACATTTGTGAGGGGCTTTTCATGGAGTGTCTGTGGAAGGCAGGAGTGGTCCCTGGACGTGAACATGCAGTGAGGGACACAGTGTGGAGGGAGCATCACCAAGAACATCCACCCACCTCCCAGGAGCACAGGGACAAGGTGGACCAATAGGGATGGTGCAGGTGCAAATTTTTAAAAAGGACTTTGTCATCATTGCAGGGGGGGTTGGAATAGATGACCTTTAAAAGATCCCTTCCAACTCAAAGATGATTCTATGAACAGGGCCTACCCAGACCTGAGACACCTGAGTAGAAAGCCATCATCTTGACACTTAACCCTTCCCATCCCTTATGATCAAGGCATATCAAGTCAAAATGACAGATTAAAAGGCATCTTTTGACAGAATTTTTTAACAAATCAGAAGGAGTTTTGACAAGAAGCCAAAATTCCCTGTTTGAACAGAAAATTACTATAGCTTCTGATTCTGCTAATGCTCAAGCATTCCCCAGCCTGAGCAGCTGCCCTTCTGGCACCCAGCTCTCCTGCACAGGATCTAACAAGGTGGTATCTTTCAGGAACACTATGTCCAGAGTGATCATACCCTTTGTAACCCAATCACAAGGGCTCCATCCTGAACACGAGCGTGAGGAGGAGGAGATGGTGATGCTCATTCCTTGTACACTCAGCTACCGACACCGCAGTGGTGGCAGTGTCTGCCACTCAGCCCAAGAGGTGCCAGGGAAGGTTCAGTCACCATCCTCCAGTGCTGCACCAGCTCTCTCCTCATCAGCTAGGGAGGCGATGTCCTTCAGCTCCCTGGGTGAGAGGGCACCTCCATTAGTTAAACCTCCTTCCCAGGGGGCTGCTCCAAGCTCCTGTGCTCTGGCCAGGCACTTGCTGGCAGAAACGAGGCCAGGAGAGAAGAAAGAGGGAAAGATAAACCAAGCTGCAAGACAGAGGAAGCCAGGCAGAGCACGGCATTGTAACCAGGCTGTTGGGCTGTTTGGGCACAGGAAGGCAGCTCTTGTATTTCAGACCTGTTGCCCAGTGTTAGGTGTGTCCCTGGTTTTGCAAAGAACAGTCTAGGTGCCAGAACAGAAGCAAATGTTGAAACACTGCCTCTTTGCAAAACAGAAGTCATGTTTTCATCTGGACACCAGACAGTTTTGCTCCACCAAAAGATCAAGTGGGGGCTTCAGAAACCGTTTTTGACACTTAGGGGTTTAAATTGTGTTTCTCCCTTTGTTTATTCCCATACCTATAATGATCCGTGATGCTTTTCTTCTTCACAGTGTTTCAGAGCAAGAGCTCACACAGCTAATGCTGATTAATTCTGCTGGACTGGGCAACTGGCTCCCCTGTGGATATCCTCTTTTCCTGTGAATCATCCCTCCTTCTTGAGACATCCTCCAACTCAGATCAAAGATCCCGAATGTATTAGATATGAAGACATCAGGCAGCTCGAACAGATTAGAAAAGACACACACAAAGAAACGTGTCCCAGCTTCTCCCTCCTGTCCTGTAGAAAACTGGCACGGTGAACACAATCCTGAGCACTTGTCATAAAAAGTAGAAGGACAAAAAGAAGAAAAAGGGAGAGAGACTTTGGGAATGTAGTTTACCCAGAGACTTCTGCAAATTGCCCTTTCTAAGTATTTGCACTTTTGTACGTACTTAGTTCTCCCTTGCAGTTGGGAACGCCTCAGACTAGATCCTCATCTGATGGAAATGACATCCGTGAGCTTCAGCAAGACCTGCACCAACTGCATCAGTGGAGGACTTGGGACTACCCCTTTAAGCACTGAGCCTTGCCTACAAACACAAAAATTAAAGGAACATGAAAACCTGTGGTCTGTTTTTTCAAGTTTATGTAGTCTGTTGCGTCCTCCCTGGTTTTATTCAATTTTCCATTTAGCTACATGAACAACTGGAAGGGTCCTGTACCAGTGAAATGCCAAAACCTGAGGTCATGAGGTCAAACTAGATTGTCTTAATAGTCTCTTCTCCCCTTGCAATCTTTGCACACAGGTTTTATCTGATGAAAGAGTTATTTCAGCAACGTTTGATCTTGAAGATTACACAAATAATTAGTCTTTTAAGCTTCTGAGCTTTTTTTAAAATAAAATTTTAAACTCTCCTTTTAATGGACACCTTTTAATCCTTATGTTTAGGAGTAAGAGCCATGCTTGATCTAAGACGACAGACAATGTGTTTGGATAGCCAGAAGGCCATTTTTATGGGAGTGTTGGAACAATACATTGTGTTTTTTCAAGAAGCTCTTCCTCCAATCAGTGGAAAGAGCTGACTGAGGGACCAGAGGACAGTCCTTTTGCTGTCATTAAGCTCATATCAAAGGAAGATAGGATGTGCCGCTCTTACATCTTAGAGTGGACTGTGCCAGGCTTTTTTTTAGTCCTAGACTTCTAACTCTTCTAGTATCCTTCTGCACTTGGAAGGCAAAAGAAACCCTTTTAACCTTAGGCACTGTGAGTACTCGCTTGAAGGCAGTGGAGGAAAGAATACCCAGCAGGAATGCACTCTGCAAACACTCAGCAAAATCATTAGATCTGCATATTCTTAATCAATGAGGTCTTGGCAAAATAAAGGGTGGCGGTTTTTGTCCAGACCATAGTTTGTCCAAGTCCCTGGGTGGGGTTCAGCTGTTTATATTTTCTTTGAGGAAAAATGTCCTCAAGGTCTGGTGCTGAGTTGTTCTTTGCCTCCAAAAAAAACCGCAATGTGGGAGCATCGGCATATGGCAGGGTTGTGAGAGGCATGTGAACAGAGCCCAAAGTCTGCCCCTTGATGCAGCTTGGGCAGCCGTCAGGGCCACTGCGACCACCCAAAGGAGGTGGGACTGGGTTTGAAGGAACAGGGGCCAAATGACATGAAAAATATTAACCTTCTGCATAGAACCAGAAACCTCACTGCCCATTCCTGAGGACAAATGGATAATCTTTTTTATTTTCAGTATCAGTGGAATTTCTGTTGTTTTTGTGACCTTCCCTCTTTAATTGGAGCAGTGTATGCAATACACATATACTTAGAAATGCACTGGAAATAGTGATGGATAACATTGTTTTCCAACATTTGAAAGAGGAGGGGGGCAATTGCTGGTATGTCCAATCTGGAAGGCAGTAGGAATACCACAGCATGTTCTTGAAACTTTGCTGAGCATGTAGGTCATTATACCAGATGCTTCACCTCCCCCAGATTCCTCCCTGCCAGTTCATCCAGGGCAGTGATGAGGGAGCTGGGGACTGCTGGCTTTTTACCCAGTGCTACCTTGTTCCTCAAAAAGGTTCAGACTGTCCCTTCCTCCTACTAGGGACCATTTACTGAGCACATCTTTTGTTCTGGATGTGCCCGGTAACGCAATCTTGTCAGCCCCATTGACTCAGACGACAACTTGGGTTGGAAGGGACTCTAAAGATCATTTAATTCGAACCCCCTCTGCCATGTGCAAGGTTGCCCCTCCTTGTGGAATACTGACCAGACAGTAAAGATGTCAGAATAATGATCGTGCCAAACCATCACTTCCCAGGGGGAAGGGGAGCCGGAGGTTGTGTGTGTCTCACTACCAATTATCTTGTGACTTTCTGGCACGGCATAAAAAAGAGAGCTGTCTGAGAAGGGGGTGGAATTCAATGCTTTGGAGGGTGATGCGAAATGCTTTTCAAATATTTGTTTAGGCCAGAAAATTAAGACAAAGAAGACAAAGCCTGGCCTCAGCATTGTCACAAGAAGTCTCCTACTGCCTTCAGGAGGGCCAGGATTTTGCTCATGAATTTTTAAGGCTGGCGCAGAGACAGTACCTTACAACAGAGCTCGGGCATTTCTGGCACAATGGGGATTGCTGTTAATGACACTGGAAAGTGATTTTTTTTTCCTTTAACCTGGCATTGCTCCTTCAAGCAAATTAAAGTCTGATACATTCACATTTCTATGTGTCATTAACCCAGACACCTACTGCAGGGCCTAGAGCTTGTGGCTGCTGGAGAGACTAAATCCTACTAATGCGCTTTTCCTAACGCACTGAGGGAATCTGAAGTCTCTCCTTTTGAAGCTGACTTGCTATTTTGACTAATTGCTTCTGGTAACAGTTAATAGCGTTTTGCAAAGGCACTTCATCTGCTGACAGCAGATTGATGTAAGGAAGGGACACAGTTCACATTTCCAAAGGGAGCATCGGGAAACCCATTACCAGCTTCATTAATCTGTTAATAATAAAAGTAAAGTACAAATAAAATGTGACAAATTGAGTTCTGTTGTGAAAGTCACTTTAACAGGAGGCTCTGAATAAAGGTCAAAACAGACTCTGATTTCTGCTGGGTTCTAATAGTAGAATCAGAGGAGAGCATTGTAGAAACACTGTAATTAATCTGGCACTACCATAATTGTCCCCAAATGATACCGAGTTTGAGGAGTGATTTTTTTTCCCCCTTTTTCCTTGAGAACATTTACAAAACCTGGAACATAAAGCTCTGTCACACAACATTTAAGTGCTAATCCAATTTCACAGGATGCTTTCAACAATGTAGGTATGGTAGGTAGGCTTACTCTCACTGCCCGACTACTTGTGGCTGCTACCTCAGACAAAACTCAAGTTCACCCAGCACAGGAGCAAAAGAGAGAAGAGAAGCCCTGCAGGTGCAGATCGTCTGACATCAGTCAAAGAAATGAGCCTGACATTGCAAACAGGCTTCACCAGAGCCAATACGCCAGATCAGACATCCCTTTTCTGGCAAGGATGGGGTTGGCTTACCAGCCTTGTTTAAAATGGTTTTACTTTTGGGGTTATCCCCCAAACCTATTGGTAGCCCCTGCATCAGCCTCCCTAGCCATATTCTAGGTTAGCAGGATATCTTCATCTAGACTCTACTCCTAAATAGCCCTCCTGCTCGGATCTTCAGCTAATCTTGCAGAAACAAAACTGCCGAGAATGAGACTGATTCCAGTCTCTCCAAGGCACAGTGTGAATGGGTTCTGTAGAAAAATATCCAATTTATCTAAGTTCCTTCTTATTACCGTTGAGCAATTGCCCCAAAAGCACTCAGTCACAGAGCATAATTTGGGCACACAGCTGCAGTGAATGGAGGGCTTCCTGCAGCCTGGCAGAGCAGCCTCTGCTGGGAGCACCTGAACCAAAGGCACACTATTAAAGAACCCAGCCAGGCAAGCAAATACATAAACATGTTAATGTGAAGTGTTTGAGGAGAATGGCTCATTAAGTCAGGCAGGATAACGATACAGAAAACTAATGGCTCTATTTTAAAAATCGGCAGGAGGAAAAGGAGAATGCTGTCCTTTTGTTTTACGCAAGCCAAAAGGAGTCTGTAGAGCCTCCTCTTCTCCAGTCGTTTCAGGGATAATCCAGACACTGAAGAGACCAGATTTCCAGTTTGAGAAGCACCATGTGGAGTCAGCTATGTCAGGAAAGAAGCAAGGGGAGGGGGAGGATAAAGAATAAGGGAAGGAGAACACCGTTGTTACCTGGTCTCATAGAAGCTGTGAACAGCGTGGTGAGGAATTGCCCCAAAATTGATGGGCTGGGGGCTTGGGTAAGGCAAGAAGCCTGAAGCAGAGACCTGTCAGTGTGAAAACACTTCAAGGTTGGAAATGGGATATAAACTGGGCTTAGCAGCCAGAAATTTGTGTAGGTTGTGAGAGGAGCTCTTAAGCAGAGAGGCAGACTGTGGAAGGGAGAGAGGGCAGCAAGAAAGCTGCTGGCTCTGGATGGACAAATTTTTCATTGGCACAGTGGTCTCTCAGAAGAAGGAGCAGGACAGAGGCTCACAGGAGCAGATTTTTCTGCCACAATGTGTAGCAAGAATTATTCTTGTGCTCAGCCTGACTTCAGCTGCTTACTTTACACTCAGTTTCACATTCAATATCTATTTGTGATACCCATCAAGTCAGATCTCTAATTCTTGTGGTAGTGATTTGAGCACGAGAAGTGGAGCTGTCAGTCCGGTTTGGTTTGGGTTCACAGAGAGCTAAGTTGTCTATGCATGGGGGAAGATTTTGGGAAAAGCAGTGACGGGCAGCCCCAGGATTGCCACTGCTTTGGGAGGTGGCAGTAGCCTGATTTGAGTTTTCTTTGTCAAGGACTCTGTCCAGCTAAGAGAGTACTATTTCATACCTCCTTGTTCCCATTTTCCCTCAATCTTCCTATACTTTTGAAGTGGGTCTTTCTCATGCAGTGTTTGTATAAGGCCAGGAAGACAAGCTCTGCCTGGTATCTCTCTTTCCACCTGCTTTTCTCTCTCCTGTCCGGCAGAAATTTGTGCATTCTTGACCCAGCGTGAGCCTGAGGGATATGGCCACAACAACTGTAAAAGAACATCCCCAGGTCTGTTTGATACCCACTAAATTCCTGAGTCTTCCTCGAAGCCTTTGCTAACCACATCTGCTGCACCACAAGGAAGGAGCTTTGTACTGCTATTGGTTATGTATGGGATCCTGCAGCTGCCTGCTGTAAAAGCAATCATGCCCCGGGCTTTTCTTTCTGAATAATATATGTTTCTCTCATAATTGCTTTCCCTTTCTCCTTCCCCAAGAGTTCTGCCTTGTAAAAAATTAGAGAGAACAACCCTATGAAGAGAATTAATATCAAATAAGGAAGATGCCTGAATGCCTGAACACAGCTCCACTAGTCCAGTCAGTACAGTGTAACTCTGGGATCAGCATTTGCTCTAAGTCATTCCAACTCTGTAATTTAATTCTTCAAAGGCACTATTACTATGGCAAAAACATGGCCTTGATGGCAGAGCACCAGAGCCTCAGTTGAGGTAAACATCTATGTGCCTATCTGTTGTGCCAGGGTCATCTGCAGAAACAAGCACCACAAAAATTCCCATACAGTCTAAAAGGCTGCTGTCTCTCCTTCAAGAGGCTCTTTTTAAGCTCTCCAGGGCTTCTAACACGAAAATAAAATGATAGGTAATAGAAAATAAATCAGCTTTTAGCAACAAAATAGTAGCCTGCTCATGGAACAGTGGAGAGAAGTATAAGTGATGGTAGCTTGGAAAACCAAGCTATTAAAGCCCAAACGAGGGCTTTTATTTTTTTTTTATTTTTTTTTTTGAGGTGGGGGAGGTGGAAAAAATTATTCAAACTGGAGAAGGATGAAGAAGCAGCGAAGACCTAAAGCTAGAATATTAAGTGGGACGTGAGTTGTTACAAAGATAGAAGGCAACCAAGGATACATAGCCAATATGAGAACAGTTTAATACGGGATGTTCCCCATTCTTTTCAGTCTTATGTCAATATTTGGATAGCTTTCTCCATTGCTCAATCACAACTTCTAAGCTTGACACAGAATTTATTGAATGAGCCTCTTTGGCTCCAATTAAACAAAAGATGGAGCAGAGAGTCCTAATGCTCCCCATGGCTGTAAAATTTATAGGCATATGAATTTATGGGAATGGAGTTTGCTTTTAAGATCCCAGTGTCTGGCTGGTTGCCTGGTGTGGGGGAAGGACTAATCTACCTGTAGGGGGATATGTGCTGGACACTGAGCCATGACTGCTCTCCAGGCACTCAGTGTCACCAATATCTTCAGCTGAGAGCTGGACCCAACTGAGCATTTTCAACACATTTTCTAGAGGAGATTTTCTATCCTAAAGTCCAAGACTGAAACCTGCCATGATTTATGTACTTCACCCACTGCAAGCAGTGTCATCGACTGGAGGAATGGTTCCACACCAAATCCATATTTTATGTTTCCAGAAACCATAAAATCAGGTGTATATCAAGTCCAAGGGGCAGCTCCTTGCTACTAAACTAAAATTCAGCAACATGAGTGAGTGTTTGAAGTTTCAGGGCCCAGAAGGTTCAGAACAAGTATAGACAAGAAAATGCTGTGCTGTTTTGCAGTCCTGGGCACTGTGGTCTCTTAATCAGTTTCAGAACATAGATTATACCTTGGTTGTGGAAGCGTAAGGAAAGATCTATTGTCAGAAAAGATACTGATCATTGCTGGATGGGGTTTCCTGTTCCCCAGTGGAAGGTAGCATCTCCCAGGCGTGGCAGGAGCCCTGGTCAAGCTCCCCAGGCAGCAACACTGAGCTCTCAGCTGGGGCATGGGGACAGTCCTGCAAGGAAGGGACTGCCAGTGGCAGGCAGAGCCCTGAAATGCCTGTGTCCTTGTGCTTGGAAGAAAGAAGGTGTCATCAGTCAGGAGTGTAGCCAGAGGACAGGAAGAAAGGTGGGGCTGCTTGGGTCAAGAGCCTGGGGATCAGCAATGTTGGACATTTCAGAGCGGAGGAAATAAAACCCTCACTTGTTCAGAGGAGCAGGACTTTATAACTTGTCTCCTCTCTGCGAGCAAGTTCACACCAGGGACAAATGTGTGGCATTTATCTATAGGTCTCTGCCTCAGCTGTCTTCCTCTAAGGAGAAAGAAAGCCAGTAAGGCCACCAGGTTAGCAGGTGCTTTGGCAGCCCAACCAGCAGGAAACACACAGCTGGGATACAGCTCTAAAGCCTTCATCAGGACCACAGGACTCCCACTAGTAGGATTCTCTTTTTCCCTCCCTCCCCTCTCCTCTTACACTTGCCAGTCTTAATTTCATTTTAGCTGTAAGAGTCTCTCTGCTTCTGACACTTCCTCATGTCTTCCCTAAGTAAACCAATGTTTATGACATTAAATATATTCACTGTGTCTTGGTATTAAGCAATTGCTTTTAAAAGATAATCTTCCCCTTTCTGTTATTACCCCTTTATTTCTGCTGCTATTTTTCTTGGTGAGTTATATGTGGAAGAAATTACCGCTATTTTGTCTTGAGGTTTCCCTGAGGAATCTTGTCAAAATGAACAGTCCTTTTACTAAGCTTTCCTATACAGATTGAGCAGAAATAAAACAAAATAATTAAATGGCTCCTGAAAGAATCCAGTGCCTAAAACCCTGGGGAAAAATAATGGTTCCATCTGCACCATTGTGAAAGCCTTAACTGAAGCGCGGTGTTTACGTTCCGCAGAGGGTCTTGTAGCGTCATCCCCACCACCAGCAGCTCCGAGTGCTCTCCAAGCGTGCAGTTAAGTGACGTGACTAAAAAGTGTCGCCTGTTTGTTCTCGCAGCCTCTCCCCACTGGGAGAAACTCGCGTGGTTGAGAGCCTTGTTTTGGAAGTATATTACTTCTGTTTGAGTCATATTTTTATTCTTGTTTTTAGTATACTTGTTATCATCTGTATGTGTTAAAGAAGTTTAGTAGCACTCGGGGAATGAGTGGGTCTCCAGGCTGCCTGTTCTCCTGAGTGCTTTGTTCTTCAGTAGGAGATTGAGAAAAAAACGAGTGTTAGGAAAGTTTTTCTCAGAGGCTGAATTTCACACTTCTGATACACATAATTTGTGCCTACAAATCAGCATGACGAATAATGTCTTGGCTTGTTTTGCTGTGCAAAAATATCCTGCATCCATGCAAAGTTATGGTTGCCACATCCCCAAGCATGGTTGTGGCATGAAAACCCTGAAGTCCCTTTGTCTTTTTTTTACGAAGCCTGTGAGGTTTCCTCGACTTTGGAATTTGCCCTTCTAGTTGGATCAAAGAGTCCGAAGCTGTTTAGTTTTCTGGCTCATCTGTTCCCCCCGCTACTTCTCAGAGAGTGAGAATTAATGGGCTCAGTCCTGCAAGACACTGATCTTTCTGGCACCAGTTCAGCAAACCACTTATGCAAGGGTTTAAATTTTAACTGCCCAGGAGCTGCTGAGGTTAATGGGCCTGTACCAGGGACTGCGGTGGGATCATCTTCCCTGACCCTGTGGCCTGACCTGCCGACATCCCTCTGGCTCCCACGCTGCCATAACTTGGGGGTGACCTCAGCACATGTTTGTTTATCCTGGAATTAAATGGGTATGTGGGGACTTTACTGGATCTGCCTTACACTGCCCAGCCCTTAAGTTCAGATATCCACAGAGCAGTCACAAGGGGACAGCAGATGGGGTGGGATCGGCTCCATGATGTTGTCCAGTGGCAGCCAGCTACCCTGGCCATGAACTCCTTCAGGCACCCAGGACACAGGCAACCTCTGGGGAGAGCACCCTCCTTCTCACTGTCCCACTACATTTTCTGAGGGTTTTTTGCATTCCAAAGAGTTTCATGTTGAAGGGAGGTAGAGCTAGCACTCAGGTTTGGGTACCCAGGTTTCTGGGGACCTGGACCTCAGTGGTTCCCTGCAGCCTCATGTTGCAATGGTGAAAGGAGAGGCCACCGTGTCAAGCAAGGCCTGTTTATGAATAGGGGCTCTCACGAGTTCTTTGTTCCTCATAGAAACAACAACAACAAAATTCATCTCAGGCATGATCACTCACAAAACTTATGAACCTTCAGAGGCAGCCGAAATTGACCCATCCTTTTTTCTTGAGAGGGGCAGGGGAAGCAATCTCCACTGGTCCCAATTATTCTGTTCGCTAGAAAAAATATTTCCGTGTAATGACCTCAGTAGGGAGTGATCAGCTCCTTTTGTGTATTAAATGAAATCCCTGGGGGGACATTAGAGCCTGTAATTTGTATTTCTCAGATGCAATTTAAGTCTTTCATCAAAAAACCTCATAATAACTGAGCACTGCGATACCCAGTAGATTCATTTTCGTGTGGAGGATGAAAATAGCCAACAACATGTTAACAAATTCCATGGGGAGACCAATTGTAATGATATAAATAATCTAACGTGGGCACGAATTTGCAAATATACTTCTTTATGGATTGCTGAGAACAAAAAGGCCGTTTCAAACATTTTCTTTATATTAAGATAGAGGTGGGGGAAACCTCCCTAGCCTGCTCATTAAGAATGGAGTACATGAGCAGTTTCCAAAGGTCAGAGCTCCAAAATGACGCATCTTTATATCTTACTCAGAAAAAATTCCATGTGCCAGGAAGAATGCTCACATAGATTGTCATCACTTCTGCTGCATGAAATTGACTGAGGAAAGGAGAGGTCTGTGTGAGTAACAACTTTCACTTAGGGATAACTGCAGAGAAGAACATCACTTCCTGTGTAAAGAACTGATCCCGGATCAAACATCGCATTTTGAGGAGCACGTGTATAATTTCCAAGGTTTGGAGTCTTTTCCGAGAATTGCCTGTGAGTACAGGACAGCCCCAAGCCTCAAGATGCTTCCTCCACCTGCATCCTGTGAAAGCAATGCTATGATAGAAAACGTCAGCACAAACGGGCCTTAGACACAGTTTAGCCCCTGGAGTGGGTAGGCATTTTCTGATGGGAAAAGCAGCATTCCTCCCCCTCCAGCTGGACACTTTATCTAACACCATTGCTTATGACAGCACACTGATGGATGCACGTCTCTGTGGCAGTTCACCTCCTGAGGAGAAGCAGAGCCTTTGGTAGGACTCAGCCACGCTGCTCAGAGCAAGGGGGGTTTCTCTGCAGCAAATGCAAAGCTGCAGGATGATAGCCCAGGTCACGGAGAGGGACGATGTGGCTGGATGGAAAGAGGGGCGGCTGGGAAAACAGAAGAAAATGTAACAAATTATTTATCAAATAAAGAGATGCATTTGCAGTTGAAGTGACACTAAAACATCTAGAAGTCTCAAAGAAGGATAGTGGTTTTGTCAGTATATTAGGAGCTTTGCTTAAAATAATTTTAATTATGATTTTAAGCATAAAACCTGCTTTAGCAGGATTCAGCATCTGTTGTTGAAACATTTTCCACTGGAACCCTCAGTTTTTGCATATCTCTAGATATTTATTGCTATTAAAATAACATATGAAAAGATGCTTATCAGCCCCATCCAAAACATATTTTCTGGCATACATATGCTTTAATCTATTTTTGTATTTAATCATCTATAAATAAGCAAGCTAAGACACAGTCAGATAGTACACATGCAAGCCATGTGTACGTCAGGTACTAATTTTCAGCATGCACTCAATTTGTCGAAAAATAAAAAAATTGAGCAGAATAAGCTTCCTGAGCCCTGGTTAGTTCATTGGGCTGAGGCAGAGTAGAGTTACGGTGGCCTATGAAAAGCAGAACAGGAGATCATGCCTATTTATGTATTTTTTCTGATGGATTTGTGAAGAATAGGAGAATTTGCAAGGAGATGTGGCTGGTGAATGATGCAGCTACACTGGAAAAATCACCTGGGGTAGACACAGCTGTAGAGCGTGGGCTCAACCTACAGGCACAGGGCATTCTGCTGAGCAAAGGCAAAAACCCCCAAAAGTTGTGCTCTGCTAAAAGCCTTTTCCAGAGATAGTCCAGACTGAGGAGACCTAACACATGCTGCCACAGCCCAAGTTATGTGGTTAACCCTTTGAAGAGAGACCATGATTTATCACCACTCAGTCCTAAACTTTTTATGTCTTGCAAGGTAGTAAATGAAATTATTTATTTTACCCAATCCTGTCAAATCACTTTATCCCTGGAAAGCTGTCTGGGAAACCACAGAGGAGCTGTAACAGGCACATCCACAGGCGTGGGAGAAGCCAGCTCCCGTTCACTCAGGCCAAGCCACCTGAAGCCACAGAGAAAGACTGATAACAAGTTCTTATTTTTGTCCTTGCAAGGGCTATTAGCCATTTCTGTCTGCTCTCTTCTTTTCTCTGTCTGTGGATACCTTAATGCTGAGTTTATGTGGCTCAGTTTATGCAGAGCTCATCATCAGCCTGTTCCTGCTGCAATTCCCACCACCAGCCAGCTCTGGGAGAGCACCAAGGAACAAGCCCAAAGACCAAGAAAGAGGTGAACTGCCAGAGAAAAAGGCCAGTGTGTTAAACAGGAACTCTTTTGTAAGCAAGAATATTAAAAGGATAAAAATCGATTCATAATGAATTCAGGAGGCTCTCTCTACATACTTTAACTGCCTGGCATTATCTCATTCAAGAGGCACTCCAGGCTCACTAATACAAGTTGTTACACAAGCAAAGCACTCCAGCATTGATTTTTCTCTTGCTGAGGATTATGAATCAACCTGATTTAAACAACTCTACTCCTGAGAGTAATGACCAGCCCCTGAAAGTTTAGCCAAGCACAGGAACTTTCTGGACAGAGGCAGTTTTGTATCCGTGCTTTTAATTACATTTGAAGACATGGATTGTCCATTGATATTTGACCTCTAATTATGTTTTTAAAAGGTGGCTCTATTGAAAAACAGTTATATCGTGAAGATGCGTGCAGAAGCTTAAATGAAAGCAATTTTTTTAAAACTGTGCAACACTTTCTCTTGAATGAGCAGATCTGTTTTTACCAGCAGGCCAGAGGGGCCCCCCCTGCACCATCAGTCATGTCCTGAAGGCTTGTGAACCTGATGTGGGAGTTGTGGTTATGAGCTACGAGTGTCTAAGCTAAAATGCAAGTAGCTGCTGCCCTGGCTTGCATCTGGAGGCACTGAAAGGCTGTAATTGCACAGTGGTAGCCGTGAGGTGCAAGGGCTGCTGCAGGCTCCCCTCCACCTGCGTGCACATCCCGTGGTTTTCCTATCGATAGGACCAAGCTGAAGTTGCTCCAAGGCATCCAGCACCTGCCTGTTGTGCAATACTTCTTACTTAGGCAAGAGGGGGAAAAACCCCTCCCTGCACAGATCCCCGAGAGCAAAAATACAAACCGTAGCTATGGAGCAAGCATTTAGTGCTGGAATGGTGAATGAATTTGCTTGGCCTTGCACTTCCCACTGCAGCGATCGGCAGCTGTTTGCTGTCTGTGATGGCTGCCAAGTACAGCGCCCTTTTGGAGAGCAAAGAGCCAGGCAGGGCCCTCCTGGCGCTGGCAGAGTTTATAGTTCTCTCTCCAGGATCCCACCACTTACCCCAAGCTGAGAAAACCGTGAGTTTCGTTGCTGTTTATCATTTATCTCCTCTTTCCACTAAACCCCCTGGTCTCTGAGCTGTCCAGATGTGCTGATATCATCCAGGGCCTTGCATAACTTTCCTCTTGGGAAAAAAGGAAAAAAAAAAAAAAGCTGCAGTAGCAGTTCCTATGGAAATTTATTATTTTAATAAGATCCTCTGAAGCACTCAAAACCAAACTAACAGCTGTTCAGAGACCAGTTGTTTCCCCTGAATTCATTGAATTTCTGGGTGAGCATGGACTTTTGGGATATAAATTTGAACGCTTCTAAAGCTGAAACTCAGAAAACATCCAAACCAGAAACAATATCTTGATGAAGCTGAAAACGGAATTTAGCATTCAAGTCCCTGTTTTCTTTTCCCTCTGGACAGGAGAGAAAAGGTCACTGGTTTGTTGCTCTGTTACTAATGGCACCAAATAGTTTTAGATGTAACATAAGGAAGTCTCTCGTGTTAGAGTTAGGTCCAAATTGCAGGGGTATGCCAGAGTTTGCATTAAGAAACCACACACATCTTCTCTTCTGTGCTTCCTGTGCAGCCTCTGCAGACTTCACTGTGCTACTTCTGACTTACACCAGCACAGGAGAACGGGAAACCAGTCTCAGTACAGCAGGAATGACCGCGGGGTGATGACAGGAGTCTGTAAAACCTTGCTTGTCAGGAGAGAGGGATGTAAGGATCCTCCATGACGGGAACTAAGAATCATAAAGTAGATTTGAAAATGAACGAAAGGATGTATTTTCTTCACACCAAATTCAAGTGAGACACAGCAACTGGCTGTGAGATGCTGTGACCAATAAAGTTCATCTGTTTTCAGAAAACTAGGTTACTCAGTGGAATAGGAATCTATGGAGGGCAACTACATTCAAAAGCACCACTTCTGTCTCAGGAAGTCTTCTGTGACTCATGGGAGTGTCTCACATTATTTCCTTCTCCATTCTCCCGCTCTTTCCTAGGAACCTGCCTTGGACTGATGTTGGAGGCTTTTGGTCTAACACAGCACAGGTGTCCATGCATGTGGAAAGGGATTGTGGCAGCATGATATCCTTCCCATAACAAGGCATCCAGAATGCACAAGGGATTTGAATGGATGCACAAGGGATTTGAAGGGGATGCAGTGTAGCACCTGGGCCCTGGAGGAGGGTGAGCAAGGTGAGACAACTCCTATGAAAAGGAATTGACCCAAATTCTTATATATTTTTTTGGTTTTCCAACAACCGGTTGGCACAAACTCTCCAGGATCCCACTGAAGACCCTTGTGGCAGCTCAGCTGTTCTTGGGTTTTGACTTCAAAGACTTGCCAAAATTTCAGTGGTTTGGATTTGTTGGGGGTTTTTTAAATACAAACAGAGCTCAGGGTTATATTTACCATGCTTAATTTGACAGTATTTGGTGCAGAGGCTGTAGAAGTTTCTGGTTTTTTCTATACACAGGTGCCCCTTAAGAATCAGACTACTTATGCTACTGCCTGGAAAAAGCAAAGAACATCCTGTCTTAGGACCTTTTTGTGAAGATTTTTCCATGTTGTACTTTGTCTTGTTTTTCCATTTAACATGTCACTGGACATCATGACAGGTGTGAAAAGGCTGCTTCCTTTATCTTTTAAATTCAGATGGAATTTATTTCCCTATGCATGGCATGTGATTGAGCCCAAAACTTCGGTCTTCCAGCAGGTCTGGAGTATAATGCCTAGAGAACTCTGCCATCGTCCTTCACAGGCACGCAAAGGAGTGTGAGAACTAGTTACTGCCTTTGCTCACATGGAAAGTGAGTGTAAACTGTTCCGAAACTGTGACCCTGGCAGAGCTTTATTTGTAGAAGGAAAGTGAACAAACTTGCTGGGCCGTGTGGGGAAATACCCACCTTTTCAAGTCTGACAGTGGTGTCCTTGTGCAGGGGCATGGGATGAGCCACTGAGATAACTCTCTTCCTCTCTGATCCCTTGGGTGACTGTTCCCATACTGGGGTGGATCAGGCATTGCTGCCTCCTCCTTTGCGTTCGGCTCTTGCAGCATCAGACACTGGCAGCAGCTGCTGTCCTCAGGTTTCCAACTTCCTTTCTGTGCATTCCCTCTCCAACAAACTCTCCCTGGAAGAGAAGGGGAGAAAGCTAAGAGTCCCCAAAATGTTGCCTTTTCTTGTCTAGAGCCAAGGAAACACCTCTCTATATTTTGCCACCTAGTAGTCAGCCTACCACGAACTCACTCAGTTTTGTACACTGCAATCATGAGTGATGAGGGAAAAGGACTTTTCGAATTCCAACATGCTTAAGTCACCTTTCTTGAGAGAAAATCTTGAGTATATACATAATTTTAAAGGCCCTGTTAATTCCCAAGAACATCAGATACCTATAACCCTTGCAGGGCACTGCACAATTTTCTGAGCAGTCCCTGCCTTTCCTCTACACACGAGTTTAAAGAGGAACAGCAGAAGGAAGCGCATTGACCTCTCTGCCTAAAGACTTAAGCCCAGAAGAATAACCATTAACTAATTATTCCTCTGCTGCACCAGTGTGAAATGCTTTTAAAGAGCCACTCCTGACCCTCTTATTTTAGCCACTGATGGCAGAAGAAGCCAAGGAGACAGCAGGACATGGCTGGAGACAGTGTCTTACCCACCTTAGGGAAAAAACACAGCACGCACCCATCATCTGGCTAAAGCTGACCGAACCTCCCCATGGAGGTACCCATTAGTTGGGTTGCTTCTTTCAGAGCCTCAAAACTCTGTAAGCTGAATCAGGGCCTGTAAAAGACATTCTCACGCAGCTTTAAGTGACCATATGTGCAGTGGTTTTAGGAGGTTCTGCATCTCCCCTGCATTCCAGGTCCTTAAGATATTTCACCTCAGTTATGTGACCACCTCTGCACCCATCTCCTCCCAGGCCTCTCTCCAGCTTTCTTCTTTTCCTCCCTTTCCTATCCACACCACGACTATAGCTGGCCTCACTTACCAGCTGTAATTTTCTTTTCTTTTCTACAGGCTTATTTTCTTCCTCTTTTAGAACTGCATAACCCTTTGGGCCTGCCAGTTGCAGTGAGGGATGAAGAGCTTAAAATAAGGGAAAAGAAGTCAGAGATATTCCTTTTTATTTATCATAAAAGCCAGACTTTGGGTTTAGCCCTGAAAAACATTCATATTGGAAATCTAACACCCTTGTCCAGCAGCACCCTTAAATATGCACAGCCACAGGTACAGTCCAGTGGGAGGAAGGAGCCAAAGCTGCCAGCTAATTACCTGGCCCACTAGGAAAGCTGTGACAAGCTCCTGAAACATGTCCAAGGAAAAAAACAACAAAAGGAAATCTGGTGGGGTTGGGAATTGACAGAGGCAGGGAAGGAATAGGTTATTTCAGGAGGATTAAAAGGTCAAAAGACTCAGTGTGGAGAAGCCAGACCAAATCCACCCAAAGCTGTTAGTATGGGATCATCTGAAAAACAAATCCAGGGGCTAATCCTTCAGCCCGCTCAGGAGAGCAGTGCATGTGAAAGATGTACCCCCTCCTCCTGCTGGGCGTGTCCTGCTTCTGGCTGAACTCATGAGATGACCCTTCTCGGATGTCCATCCACCTGTGACACCACCTCATCCTTTGTCCCAGGTTTGCTCACTCCTGATATGCAGGCAAATGGAAACCTGCAGGGGCAAGTAGGAAGCCCAAGGGTGAATTCTTTGTCCCCATGCTAAACACAGGCACTGTCGCTCCACTCAAAAGAATGGTACCCCAGGGAAGAAAATAGCAAGCCTTGCAAGGCACCTCCTGTCTTGCCAAGTAAAAGTGTGTTCAGCTTCCCAGCTGCACAGTAGAAAAGAAGATGTGATGAAGAGTTGTGTGACCATCTCAGGGCTGCGAACCTCCCTGGTGGACGTCCCTCACCTCAAAGATGTAAAGAGAAATACCAAGAACCGCTTACTCCACACCTAACAAACTAAGTGGAGCTTTTCAATTCCAACCCTTAATACTGCCCTCACACAATATTGCCCTTAATAATGTCCTCACAGTCAAGGACAGGAGACAGCTCTATACCCCGCATGGAATCCTTTACCCCACAGATGTCTCTAATAGTTGTTCTTGCCATACACACCAGACTTTTCACACTGCTTAGGTTAGCAGAATAGGCTGCAGAGCAAAAAAGAAATAGGCACCTGCTCCTGCTGATGACCCACGAGCCTGCCCACTTCACTTTTAGCACTTCAGTCTGAAGGGCATAAACTTGGTTACATTTCCTTACAGACACAAATTCTCTAGAAGACAGGGCCTTTCTGCATTCTCAAAGCAAACCGACTCATGGTTTTCTTTGGGATGCAGCTTTGAGAGAAGGTGTCTCAGGCAGGTCTGGATGAAGCCTGTATGTGAGGTCTGGATGAACTGCAGACATGCCTATCGCTGTGGAGGGATCCTTCCAGTTCTAGCTGTGTCTCCTCTGCCTAATCCTTGTGTGAGAGGGGCCTGCTTTGCTGCCTCCGCCGCGCCGGGAGGGCACCGATGTGCGATGTGACTGGTGGCATCTCCCGCTGAGCAAAGCCCAGCCCGAGGCTGCGGCTCCCGGCTCCTGGCGCCAGGCGGCAGATCCAGGCACCCCCTAGAGGCACTCGGGCTGTAATAAGGCTGGAGAGGTAAGCCCGGCCAGCTCCGGCTCTTTTCCGCCACAATAACAATGTAGTGCGACGTCTATCACTAAAGCTAAGAGCCTCAGCACTCCCATTTTCCTGCTCCTTGTTTTAGCAAAACAAGGTGATTGGTTTGAACAATAAATGCAAGTCTGGAAGCCCTCAGGGAGAGAAAGCTGTGGGCAGATGTTCTGGGAGGGGAAATTCAGCCCACAGCAAAAAGAATACTGTGGGACAGTTTAATTGGGGTATCTCCACAATCCAGGCAAGATGCGCTCCGTTTACCAGCAGCTTGGCTTAGGCACGTTTTTGGTGAAAGTCTCAGCCTCGATTTTTAGCCATTAAACAAAAGCAGATTTCTGTAATTGCTTTTTGTGGTCATCCGCAACACCACAGCTTTTTAGTCTCGAACAGCTAAACAGCCTCCTCAGGCCAGAATGGACCAGGATTGTAGCACTACTGGGGGAAAAATCTATTTCTCTTTTCTCCTCCAAAGTCACTTCCTTTGGGAACTAGATACCGAGCTGTGGTACTGATTCCCTGCACTGAACCACCTGGGCTGCTCTCCTTGCATTCAGATTAGCTCTCCAGAACGTGGTGAACTAGTGCCTTCAGAAAAGAGATTCACATGTCTTAACTTCCTATCACCTTCTCATTTTCGTCTTTCCAGATTGTTCTATTTTTTTTTTTGCAACCTCTTTTTCCATTATAAACCTGTTGCTGGCCCCTCCCAAGTAGGAACTTAAAAAATAATTGCTAGGTCTACAAAGGCAGAGGTGGTTTTGTTTGTTTTATGCCACGGGATATGTGCCATGAAGTTTATTGCATCACCGAAGGTCGTTATTATAATGAAGTACCTCTCCATAATAATAACTGGAGACAAGCCTTGGATCTATTTGTGCCTCCAAGTTGCTGTTTTCCTACAGTTGGTCTCCCTGACCAGGGAGAAACTTTCTAAGAAATGTCAATGGCCACTTTTAAGATCCAGAACAGCATCCTGTCTAATACTTCTGACACCCTCAGACATGCAAAAAACATCACTAAACCCTTGTGGTGAGAGAACCACACCTCTGACAGATCTGAATAGAGAGAAGAAAAAATATTTCCTGAAGCCCGTTAGACTAAGATCGAACCTCCTGAAAAAGGAGAAATGCCCTCTGCTCAATGAAGCTCCTGAGCTTTGGATTTATATGATAGGGGCACGCTCCACAAAAGGTAAGTAGCCTCAGCAGGGTGACCATAAGCACCTGTGAGCTCAGAAACAGGAATTTCCTTGCTCCGTATTCCCAAGAATGCAATACCTCAAGAGATGTTTGAAATCCTTCTGTCACCTGCACTTTGTCATGTACTGGCACCCCACAAAAGGACACGCATCTGACCCTGATGCTGCAGACACTCGAGCATGTGCTTAAAGGTATTCTCAAAGCCAGTTGAGCTGGTCCTGCAGTTAACACCACTGAGCACAGGTTACCTGCTCAAAATGAGCACCACAGCAGGGACCTGGCAATTCCAGCAGCTACACGGATCTTCTGTTGGAACTGCGCCTCTTGAGTGGCCCTCCATATATGTGTGTTTCCTCCTCGTGTCCTGTTCTAGGGCTTGACTCCCTATTTTTTTTGTCTTTCATACCACTTTTATGGGTTTTTGTTGTTCTGGGACTAATTCAAATGTCAGTGTTACATTGCAGAGAGGATGCAGCACTTTGTAATTCCGTCATTGCTTAGCTGTATTTCTCATGCCATGGGCCAATGCATTTGCTTCATGACTCTGGGCTGTCAAATAACCTTTGAGAAAACCATGCCCTTGCTGATAAGACCAAAGAAATGAAAAATGACAAAGAAAAAAAAAAGGGCTTTGGCAGAGCAATTTCTATTGCATGCACTAATCAGTGCCTCCTTTTGCTGCAGTGTACTTTGCTACAAGGAAGTGCCTGGCAGGCTCGCTATCTCAGAGCAGCAGTTCACCCACTGTAAGTGTTCTTCAGGAGAAGAGTGAGGAGATGGAGCTGCCTTTCCAGGGGCCCTGTGAACTGGTCTCTTTTGGGAAGGTCTCCCACTGTGGCCCGCCACTGGGCCGAGTTGTCTGCCCTCCTGTTTGCAGCTTTGGAGATGGGCAGTGCTGGCCCCGCTTGCTGATTTCCCAGTATTTCTCACAGCACAGAGCCACTTGCAAGGTCCAAGAAGCCAGCCCCTTTATTGCAACTGAGCTTTCCCCCATTTACGTTCCGTACAGCACACATGGCAATGGTGGCACGGGCGCAGCAAGCAAGGCCTCGGCTGAAGATAGAGCCACAAAGAAACACAGAATGTTTGGGGTTGGGAGGGACCTTTAAGACCATCCATTTCCACCTCCCCTGCCACTTCCAGGGCTGGGGTATCCACCATTTCTCCAGGCAACCTGTTCCAATGCCTCACCACCCTCATCATAAATAATTTCTTCCTTATGTCCAATCCAATTCTACCCTCGCAGTACATAATTGTTGCCCCTTGTCCTGTCACTACAGGCCTTCATAAAAAGCCTTTCTCCATCTTTCTTACAAGCTTCCCTTATGTATTGAAAACACACAGTAAGGTTTCCCCAGAGATGAAAATATGACTATTTCCAGTAAAAGTCTCTCTTTTCTACCAGTGTTGGAAATCCCACCTTCTCATTGTAAGGGATACCATACACAATTCCAAGTAAACGTCAAGGAAAACAGGATGCTATTTCATTCAAGTATCACAACTGATAATTGTATTAAATGGAAGAGTGGAAAAATTGTGAATACTAATGGTAGCAAAGGGTAGGTGCCCTTAGGTGCCCTGCTTCTTCCTATTCTTATAACAAGGGTAAGTGGATGGAAATGAAACGCACATCTGCTAATGAACATGGCGTAATTTCACTAGAAAAGGGAAGTGAGGATTTCTTTTTTGCCTGATCCTAAACCATTTTCCTGTCAAGATAAGTGGGTTTTGAGAGGATCACTTTGCCTTTGCAGGCTTTTGATTTCCACTTTGCCAGGGAAACAAGCATGCTGCAAAGAAACAGACAAAGCTCTGAGCTGTGTCACATGGCCCAATTCAAAGAGGGAAACTCTTTGAATCATCAAAGGAAGCAAGGGGTTTATTTCTTTTTTCCATTATGCAAAATAACACATTTTCAAATTTACTGCCAGCTCCAATTCTTCTGGGAAAAGAGACAGTTCTGGTAACCAGTGGCTGAAGTAAAGTTAAAAAATTTGGTGTCGGGATCAAAATTCTTGGGAAAGGAGGCCTTTCTGTTCCTTGTATTTGGCCTGGATATCTACACAATTAAGTTTCATTGTCCTAGAGAAAAGTGTGATTTAAAAGCCCTTTTAAAAACTAGGAATAAAACTATATGGATGACTAATCACTTAAATGTGTTGAAAACACAATGCTTAACTTTGTTGCAGTCAGTCCTTACAACTCTGCCCTCCTAAAACTAAAATGAAACTGCTTTCATTCTATTTCAGATGGTGTGAAACCAGTTTAGCTTTTCAGAAAGATGCTTTTCACTTGAAAAAGGAAATGTATCTGCAAGAATTTGAAGGAAGCTGAGCTGTTCTGTCAGCTGATGGTTTGACCTATACTGTATGAGATACACAGTTCCTATTTTCAAAAGATTCATCCTAGACCCATTGTAAGAAGCTGGTTGTTCCTGTTGAAATTGAAACCAATGCTACGGTTTTACAGCATAATCCTGTTAGGAAAGGTGGAATGTGTTTGTCTTTAAATAAGAAGAAGATGTTATTAAAAACCATGAAGAGATGGTAAGGTAAATGTTGGGGAAAATTGGCACTAGGAAGCAATTCTTAAGGCTCACACCCAGTTGTGCCAATGGTAACAGTGTAACTCCAACTCAGCTAATTGGAACGGGATTAGTCAAAGGACGATGCATATACGGGGCTGGTAGCAATGGTGGAAAAGTCTTCATCATTCCCAAACTTTGTCAGAGCACAGACTGGCGTTTGCTCCGCACTGCGCTGCACCATCAGAGCAAAAGTCCCAGGGGATGCCTCTGCTACAGAGGCTTCCTCCATTTCAGCTGAATGCCTACAACTATAATGCTAAATGCTTGGAGAGAACTGACGAAACTGCATTGCCTTTTTTTGACATAGCAAGTAAACCTGCTTGAAACAGTAAGAACAGAAAGGTCTGGCTTCAGGCACCAAGACTGCAGTGGAGTTCCCAGGGGCACCAGCTCAGGCTCTGACAAGAAGTCAAAATGGAAATGGCTGGTGATAAATTTGTAATAGAGACATGCCTCAAGGACACTTAGTGAAAGCAGCCAGAAATGCTGGCCTCATTCCTATACGCTATTTGTCATATATGCCAAGTATCGACATACAGCCCTGTCAGGCATCTTAGTTTTTTAGCTGCTCTTGGGAACCTGAAGACATTTATAGCCCCTTCCCTTGCAGTGGTGCCTCATCCCCACACATTTCCCAGGCACTTTGTGGTGTGCTGGGGCACCATCTATGCTGCAGGTGACATGCACACTTCAGAACAGGCTCACTCTTGCAACTAAAGGCACGGAGTGGAGTCTGTAAGGTAATCTTAGCTCAGTGCTGGGGCATCATCTATCCTCAAGCTGCTATTCCTGTTTTCTTGGCCTTGACAGGTCACAAAATCTCCTTGTCAGTGTCACCAATGAGTAATTGCCATAACAAACCCTGGATCTGTGTGGTCCATATTTTGCCTCAGACGTGGAGGAGGTATTTTAATGTGTATATGTCCCTTGTAAAAGAAGAGGGTGTCCCTCTTATTGTCCCTTTATAAATAAGAAGGAGAGTTTCTGAATTTTGTTTTGTTTTTTTGTAATAACTGTAGTTAATCTGGAGTGTGTCTCTCCTGTCAGCTTTCGGTGTAATTTGTTCAAGCTGAAACCGGGTGCAAGAAACAGCTGGAGCATGTTTAGTGCAATGTTTCCTCACAAAGCTACCTTCTCCTGGGAGAAACAAGGGCAGATGAAGACCAGGAACTGCAGCTGGAGAGAGATGATCAACACTTCCTTTACAGGCAAAATATGATTTGGTTAAAAAAATAGACAAGCATCTGCCTAAATGGACAAGCAGATCTTTAGTGTTAGAAGCACTGGCTTGTAATGAGGCTGCTTTCCTGTCCACCTTCCAGGCAGTCACGCACAGAAGTGTAGGGCTAGGGGATTTGGGAACAAAGCAAGTACCTGGAACAAGTAACGGGAGAAAAACAAACCCACACCTATGGCTCAGGCCGCATCTAAACCCGTGGTGTTTCCTAGCTCATACTCATTTCTCTCACAAAGAAAAGACTGGAACCAGCAAGCCCGCTCATCGAACCCCAGGCTCAAAGCAGGAGAGGAAAAGCAGTCGCAGAGGGGCTACGTGTCCTTGGCCAAGGGACTGTGCTGTAAAGAAAGTTCAACACCCTTCTTGGAACAATGCATTTTTCTAATTACCTTCATTTCATCAAGGCACTCAGGAAAGGGTAGAGCCAGCCAGCTCTCAGAAATCTACTGATCTGAGTCTTTGGAGACTCATCCAAAGGTGGAGCAGGCCACATGACAGGTGGAAAAACTAGGCACCAAAAGTCAATTAAATTCATTAATTCAAAGAAGCATCTCTGAACAAACTGCAGGAAGACCTCACAAGCACCTTTTCTGAGCAAAGCAACATAAAATCCAAATGACAGACAAATCAAAACAGAAAAAAATGTCAGTTTTGACAAACAAACCTCTGTGTACTGGGAAGGCTGATAATGTAACAGGCAGGATACAGGACATGGTTTCGAGGAACTCAGCTCACTTCTCCACTCCCTCAGCAATTTCTGAGGGGACCCTGGAAAAGTCACCAACTTGGATTCATCCCCAGCTAACTCTAGACATTAAGAAGAGGATGGTGCCTAAACTTAGGACAGTCAGCACCTTAGGCCCTTTTCTGTACTCCAGAGGGCGATTCAGACACCAGGTGAACCAAGATGTTAATCTAGTTTAGAAACTATGTCTGCTGTCTGATGGCATGAATACTGTCCTCCGTGCTTCAATTCCCAGCTCTGGACACAGGGATGGCATCGCTGATTCTTTGCCAAGGCCATGGGAAAGTGACTATTGTTAAAGAATACGAAACTCTGAAATGCCCTATTGATAGGAGCAAGGTATCAGTTAGAGCAACTGCTCTTAGTGATTTTCTTCAGAAGATTTTCTAAGTGGAAGCATTGGGTTTGAGCTCCTTGCAAGCCAGACTTGCTAAGAAGTAAGTAAAGAAACCCGATAAAGCACATTTTCCACGAACTGTTATTTGCAAATAAGTGTTCTGTCACATGCTGCAGTATTCACAGAAGAGGCTGTATACGAAACTAGATCTGGTTTTCTACAAGTGACGCTTTCTGTTTTGTATTTTCCTTTTCTTTGCTAAAGCCTTCTGTTGCAGTCCTTGCACTAATCTCTTGTATTTATTGATGATAATCTTTATATAGTTAAACTCTTACCAGCATAACTCATTCTTAAGAGGCTGATTATCGATACATAATCGATGGCAACCTTTTACCATCTTTTCACACTTCTAGAAGATGTAGTTCATGCTGTTTGTATTTTGAACTTGAGTGACGGAATGGAGCTGAAGGCCATGCAGATATATTTCTTTTTTTCCAAAACAAACTTGAGAGTCCAAGCATAGCTATGAGAATATATCACAATCCTGTGGGATCAACCCAGCATTTTGTGTCTGACATGGCTGAAGGTGGACGTGTCGGCAAGAGACCAGGCATAAGACAGAGAGCTCCTTCTCCGGAATAGTTCCCAATCTAAGATTTTCTGGGCCAGAAGTAAGGTCTTTGCCTTACAACTTCTACTGATGTTGACACTAACATGAGAATTGGGTTAATCGAAAAACTAAATCCAGCTTAGGCACCACAGCAGAAATTGCTTGTAACACCAAATGGCTATGGATTGAATTCCTTTGGGGCCTCTGCGTGCAGGATCCTGAGCTACCACAGCAGAAATGATCACCCACCTGAGCCACCCTGGCACCTCGCAGGACACTCCCTTGGCAGTACCAGGCACCTCTGTCACCTACACAAGGCCTGGGTGGGAGGGCTCAGGTCACCTGCCCGTGTTCCACCCACAGAGCATAACCTTTTGCCTTGCTCCTGTTATTCTGCTTGCTGCTCCTGCACAAGAGCCAATGCAGAGTAAAAGATGGAAACAGGAGGAACTGCTACAGCTCACTGGGACAGGGGACAGCCGAGTGCCTCCATTGCCCCAGTGGGAAGTGGACACTCTTTCTCCCTCAATATCAAGGCAGAAATGGACAGCTGAAGTAAGGGAGAAGTTCCTGTTAACTCTCACCTAAAAGTTACATGGTTTCTTTATTCCCAGGCTATTTAGCCTTTCCNAAGTGCCTCCATTGAGTGCCTCCATTGCCCCAGTGGGAAGTGGACACTCTTTCTCCCTCAATATCAAGGCAGAAATGGACAGCTGAAGTAAGGGAGAAGTTCCTGTTAACTCTCACCTAAAAGTTACATGGTTTCTTTATTCCCAGGCTATTTAGCCTTTCCCTTTTCCCACCTGATGTTTCCCTCATTTCAAAAATGACTTTACTTCCAGTAAAATATTTCCCTGTTGCTTGCAGTTCTTTGTTGTGGAAAGTGTAAGTGGGAGGAAGGTTTCACAACAGGTTTCACCCTCTGAAACCTGAATGTCTGCAAACCATCTTACTTGTGTTTCTGGCAATAACAATTTTAGCCCTGGGAGAAACTGTGAACTTTGCTCAGTAAAGTTTGTTTTCTCATCTATCTCAGCTCTAAGCTGAGTTTGATTTTTGTATTTTAAATGGTATCTAGTCACTGCCACATGGTGTCAGGATGTTCATGGCCTGGAAGAGCTTTCTTTTCTCATCTGATAGAGGCTTTTCTGTGTCAAGGATCATACAGCTGCAACTTTCCTCCCTAGTTTAAATACAATTTTGTATGCCGAGGTGAATCTTGGAAACAAAATGATCATTGGTGGTATTGGACAGGATCCGTTTGGGCCACATGCTACAAACAGGTAGGGCTGAGGTTGCTGGATCAATGGCTGTCCTTACTCCTTTCCTCAGCACTTGAAGAAGTCCACAAGTGTATGGTGAGACAGGCACCCATGTCCTTTGATAAACCTCACTAACTGGAGATGGGGAGAAACGAAGAAAGTTGGTTTGCAAGAAATTAGACTTCTGCCCAAGGATTCTCACAGCTGTAAGAAGAATTAAATACAGGGGTGGGTAGTGACAGATGAGAATAAGGTAATTTCCAAGAGCTCAAATTATGGCATCCTAGAATGGTTTGGGCTGGAAGAGACCTTTAAGATCATTCAGTTCCAAGCCCCCTGTCTTGGGCAGGAACACCTTCCACTAGACCAGGTTGCTCAAAGCCCCATTCGACCTGGCCTTGAACACTTCCAGAGACTGGGCATCCACAGCTTCTCTGGGTAACCTGTTCCAGTGCCTCACCAGCCTCACAGTAAAGAATTTCTTCCTATTCTAAACCCACCCTCTTTCAGTGTGCAGCCATCCCCCCTTGTTTTATCACTATGTGCCCTTGTAAAAAGTCCCTCTCCAGCTTTCTTGCCCCCCTTGAGGTATTGAATGGCTGTTCTGAGGTCTCCCTGAAGCCTTCTCTTCTCCAGGCTGAAGAACTCTTTCAGCCTGTCTTCATAGGAGAGATGCTCCAGTCCCTGAGCATTTTGGCGGCCTTTTCTGTATTTGCTCCAACAGGTCCGTGTCCTTCCTGTGCTGGGGACCTCAGAGCTGGATGCAGCACTCCAAGTGGGCTCTCACCAAAGCAGAGTAGAGGGGCAGAATCACCTCCCTTGACCAGCTGCCTGCATTGCTTTTGATGCAGCCCAGAGTACAGCTGGATTTCGGGGCTGGAAGCATATGTTGCCAGCTCATATCAAGCTTCTTGTCAACCAACACCCCCAATCACTGAATCACAGAATCACAGAATATGCTGAGTTGGAAGGGACTCATCAGGATCATCGAGTCCAACTCCTGGCCCTGCACAGGACACTCCAAGAATCACACCATGTGCCTGAGAGCATTGTCCAAATGCTTCTTGAACTCTGTCAGGCTTGGTGCTGTGACCCCTTCCCTGGGGAGCCTGTTCCAGTGCTCAACCACCCTCTGGGTGAAAAAAACCGCAAGTCCTTCTCCTCAGGGCTGCTCTCAATCCATTCATCCCTCAGTTTGTATTTGGGCTTGGGGTTGCCATGACCCCCGTGCAGGATCTGGCACCTGGCCCTGCTGAACTTCATGAGGTTTGCATGGGCCCACCTCCCAAGCCTGACCAGGTCCACCTCCCAAACTTGTCCAGGTCCCTCTGGATGGCACAGGTAGCTCTTTGACTTGCATATTATGTAAAAAATTTGCATCTTGCATAGAAAGGGGCACCGGCAGATGGGACAGCCCCTGAGAGGAAAGTAAGGTGCAAGAGGGGCAGCGAGGGAAGTAAAGGGACAAGTTATACAACTTTCACTTAGCTGAGAATAGTGTTTCAAATCTGCAGAAAACAGCATGTTGCTCCCCTTGTTCCCTAGACAGAAAGGCACAGTTCTACAATCTCCTTTTATTGTTTTGCTGATAAGCAGGCATTTCACATTTCTGACACTAAACAAAATGTCCTTTAGAAAAGTCGGTGCCATGGCCTTTTCCAGCTGGAACATTACAACCACAGGCTGGCTGGCCAGCTAAGTTTTTGCCCCGTAACACAATGTCTCGGAGGTGGCTACCCAAGCTGCTCCAGCTAGAAAGGGACAAAGCCTGCTGCAGGAGCAGACAGCTTCAGCTCCTGCTTCCACCTTTGTCCACACGGGCAGCAGCGCAAATATGGTGCAAACTTCCCAGCTCTTGGGCTGATCTGGCCTGGCGTGCACCGGGATGACTCGTGGAGTACCTGACTTTGTATTTCCATCCTGCAAAAGCTGACTGCTGGCCAAAGTTTAGTCCTCTTCTGCGGATTTTATAAGGTCCCTATTGTGACCCCTATTGTTGGACTCCTCCTTTAAACAGCTTTAAAGTGAGCAAATTTCCCTTCTTTGACTCCCAAAGGGTATTTCTGCGTGGCACAAAGCTGAGCCCGGTACCTCCCAGTGTCCAAGCAAGGGTCAGGATTACCCCTTCCTGGGGAAACCCACCTCCTGGCCCGGCAATCCCGGCGGCCTTAAATGACCCACCTGGGCCACTGGTAACAAACCGAACTTATAAGTTTGTTTTTGCATTACTCAAGCAATGGGAACAGCTTGATTCTGGTTAGTCTCAAGATCTGAAAGTGGAGCTATCAAAAATCGCTGAATCAGAGGAAATGGATCTCTGACAACAATAATATTTATGAATTCTTATGAAAAATTGCTGAAGATGTTTTTGGGTTTTTTTTTTTTTTTTAAAGTAGAAAAGAACACCACCTTCAGAAGTGCCTGCGGTATGTTTGTGCCTCGTTACTCAGAGGAAACATGCATGCTGTTTTTGTCAGCTAACAAAATACTTTCTAACAAGGCATTTTGACAAAGCTGAAAATATCTTACACCAATGTGAGTCATTTTGGCTTCAAGAGCACATCTTAGAAAAAGGAATCTCAGGAAAAAAAAGTCTAAATAAGCGCTGGCATGAAAGACAGTCTTTAAGTGACAGGCCTGGAAAGGCTATGCATATTTGTACTCAATACAGAACGATTGCTATCTTTCAACCCACACAACTGCCTCACGTTTTTTCCTTTTTTTTTTTTTT
>VZTA01012058.1:156006-177640 GCA_013398855.1 Mohoua ochrocephala
CTCTTCGTGCCCGGCCCGGGGCTGCTGCCGGCAGGTAGGTGCCGGTCCGCTGCCGCTCGCCCCCGCCCGGGTCCAGCCCCGCGGGGGGCTGCGGGGTCGCAGCCGGGTTCCGGGGAAGGGTGCCCGAGGGATGCAGCGGGAGGGGATGCGCGGGTGCCTTGCCTTGCCTCGCCGCGGGTGCTGAGCTCTGCCGCTCCCTCCCGCAGCCCCCGGAGCCGAGGTGGACGCCGCGCCGCCCCCCGCCGCCGCCGCGCACCGCCGCGCCCGGCGCTGCTCCTGCTCCTCGCTGATGGACGAGGAGTGCGTCTACTTCTGCCACCTCGACATCATCTGGATCAACACCCCCGAGTGAGTGGACTGGAGGGGTTTCGGCGGTTCCCCAGCTTCGGGTTTCCCTTTGGTTAGGAAGAAAGGGAGGGAGGTGTGAAGGCGAAAATTAAGAACCACAACTCCCCTGCAGAGATGGGAAGGGGAGGAAGGAATAGTTATTTGCACAGTTTCTCCTACTGTTTTACCTCCCCGCTCCCACTTTTCTGACACATTTGGCAACGAGACTGTTCACCAGGAGAAAGCAAGCAGGATTTGGCCACCTAGATTGGGCAGATAGCTCCTAATAGCCCTAACACACCTGCCTTCCTAAAATCTGGGCAGCAGTATTTCCTTTAGGTGCTGCTCAGCAAAGGCTGCAGGATACTTTTCACTATGAAGCAGACAGAATGCCAAAGGCATGATTTTGCCAGCCTGAATTTGAGTGGTTTTCTTTCTGACAAGTTAGGAGGTTGGAAGGAATACTTTGACACTGGCTGGCTCTAGCTGCCTTTTACTGCTCTCTGCTGCAAATTAATGCGTCCCACGTGTCAATAGGATTATGCACAGTATCCATTTCTACCAAAATGTAGTGAGCCGGAGGCTCACCTAACGCTGCAAACACTGACTAGTGATTTCTTCTGCTGCTGGGTTTCCTCTGAACACAGAGGATCTGTTCCTCGCTTTTACTGCTTGTTTCGGTGTTGGCAGTAGCCAAAGTTCAAAGAGATGAGGTTTTATTGCTTTCTATTGCACAGGGAGGCACAGCAGCCTTGTGAAATCACAATTAAAAGGTCATTATCCTTGTCAGTAGCCATGCTAATGAATATGTTGCAGGGTCATCAGAAGCATTTGTGTGGAAACTGTGACTAACAAGGCATTCCCAATCCCACAACCTTTGCTTGTGCAATCAATGCCATTGATAAGATTGCCCAAAACACCTCACAGTGTTTTGAAGCCACAGAATTATTTGAAAGACTTTCATGTTGTCTCTTTGATCGTAGGAAGACTGTTCCATATGGTCTCGGAGGCCCTTCTCGACCCAGAAGATCGCTGAAGGACATGGTGCCGGAGATGCTCGCTGAACCAAGCGGCAGATGCCGATGTGCCAACCAGAAGGACAAGAAATGTCTGAACTTCTGCCAGGCGGGCAAAGATCTCTGGTGCGTCTCTTGTTGCTACTCTTTAAAAGGCAATGCATGTGAAAGGGATGGATTGTGGTGCACTTACTCATTTTGGCACTTGCTGAGCGAACACTCTCCCCAAAGCCTTGCCTCCTACCTGAGTGCTCACACTGCTATGATGCATACTATGGCTTGGCCCAGAAAGATTGCTTATTACATGCCTTGAGAAGTGGTTGATGAGATGCCTCACCTTGCGGACTGCAGACTTGGCTTTTTTTTTTTTTTAACGGCAGCGCCTTTTCCCTTTTGACAGGGCTCAGTCCACAGTGGAGAAAACCTCACGGCACCGCATCAAAGCCGGCAATTGCATCGGACCCAAATGCATGAACCGACAGCTTGTTGACAGCAAGAAAATGAAGCGGTGAGTTTCTTCTCATCCTGTTGTAGTTCCCCGGAGCAGCAATAGAGAGCACAGTTCACCTGCCTTCGGGTCATCCTGGGCTTGGCTGGTGGTTTCAGCCTGAGAGTTATGGAGGAGTCGGTGAGGATATTTTGAGGGCTTTTCTTCGTGCGCTGGGTTTTCAGCTTGTGAGGACACGGGTGCTGAGCTCAGCCCACTGCCCTCCGCTTGCATTCAGTGCTCAGCCATGTGCCCATGGAAATGTATGGAACACAGAAATTTGCCCGTACTAAAAAAAACCTCTTTAGTGCTACTTTCACAAGCAGAACAGAACTTATGGGAGCAGGGCAGCCTGATGATATTGAATGAGACTTAGGCCCCGGAAGTCTTGAATAACTTTTTGAAAGTGGGGCTTGCTTACTCACTTGAAAAATGCACCCATTCATTGGAAGTAGGATCGGGTTTACCTGAAAGAAACAACACAGATGAAACAAAAAAAACCCACTGGAGACCTCCTGACTGGCTACTTAAGGAAGTCTAGGGCATCTGTATTTGAGTGAACATTTTAATTTAATGTTTGCATTGAAATTATGAATACAATATTTCAAGTATCTCAAGTTAGCCTAGTTCTAAGACAGCTGTAGCAAGCAGCAGTTTATTAGGATCTCATGGCAGAAATCTAGACTGAGGTTTATTTAATAAAAAAACTAAATTTTTGCACGCTGGAGATGCATCTTCATTATCACAACAATAAATGTACATTTCTTGTTTTTGCAGGTTGGAAGCCATTGGTAACAGCATCAAAGCTTCCTTCAGTATCGCAAAGCTGAAGGCTGAGCTCCAGAAAGGGCGAAAGCTCAAACATAACAGGGCGAACAAAAGGCAAAGTGTCCGGGAAAGCCTGAAAGCATCCTAGTGGGAAGATCACCCGAATCTTTCTCCACAACGCTTGCTGACAAAGCATCACGAAAACTCTGTCTTGACTCCAACATTCCATGATGGCGAAGGGCCCCTCTGTCCGAGTGTTTGCGCAGCGGAGCAAAATGCTAAGGAAATCCTGTATTTGGAGGTATAAAGACAAAGGATTTCATCATTTTGGAATTCAGGTGGATGGGTAGAACGGCTGAAGGGAAACCTGCAGTAACATACATGAAAAGCCATCTGTCTGAAGAAACATTTGAATACTGCTTCTGGAATGTTACCCATCAATTGAGCAGCTTTCAGGGTCTACATCAAAAGCATCTTGCAAGGAAGACCTCACAGATGTGCTTAGCAAGGACAAAAAGCAAGATCTGAGTGTACAAACTTCAAAGCAGAGAACTCTACCTTTTGATTAAAATGCAAAAATGAAAGCCACAGTGCTACTTTAATCAGGACTTACTGCATATCTACATGTCTACCTCGCGTACTGTTTGTTGCACTCCTGCTAGAGTATTTTTACACCTTGTTATTGCCTTTACTAATCAGCTGCAACCCTTTGCCTTTTTTCAGAAGTCTAGTTTACTTGTACAACCAGAGTTATCTGAATGTGGGTTAGGCACCCTGGTTGTTTGCATAGTCAGAGTCCTTTGGCTTTGGATACCAAAGGACTCTTCAACATAAAATAAAAGTTAGAGCACACTACTAAGTTTCCCATAACAAGGATATTTGAAGTTCTAATAATAGAGGTTGTTGTGTCTTACATGCTACCAAAAATGCACTGAAGTGGGGATGTACCAGAGGCTGTTACAAGATTTATTCAGGGCCTTGTTTGGTGGAAAGGCGTTGAGACAAAGGGTTGTTTTGAATTAAGTCAAAAGGCTAATATTGGGTGAATGTTTATAGCAGTGAATTTGTTCACATTGTTGAATTTGCAGACAAGTTGAATCTTATGTGCTTATTTTTGTGTCTTGTATTTATATTCACACAAGTTCCTCATTATATTTACCATGTTGAATACACATTGAAGTAGGCCATATTGGTCTATGCATGTTTTATATATTTCTGTATGAAATTGGGAAATGCTTTATGCCTATCAAGGTAAATATCTTCAGAAATAAATATTTTTAATTACTGTATTGACTTGTTTCTCCTTAGTCTCCGCGATCATGGAGGTAGATGGCCCCACGTACAAAGCTGACCTGGGTGAAGTGTGTGCACATGATTGCCTTTCTGTCAGACAAGCCAGATCACGGCAGTGAAAGTTTGTGCCAGATGTGAGACAGCAGATGATACTTGCTCTAGCTGCAAGCTTGCTTGTCAAATCTTCACGGCAAACTCTAAATTGGACAAACTCATTTATCCTGGAGCAGTCTTCTCACATGTCTGATGTGTTTTTCACCCAGCAGTACAAATTCTAGTGTTGGATGTACTATAGCATTAAAATATGGGCAGTAAGGGTTTGGGCATAGATGACCTAGAGGGGAAAATGCACACACTGGAAAATCTGTGGGCTGTATTGAACTAGGGAATGTTACTTATTACTATGCTATGCTAGAAATTTCAGCTCATTCCATGCAAGTTAAAGATGGAGATCTCAATGGGGCCCCAAGCCCAGGAAAGAGCTAGATCAATAGTTAAATTTTTTCATGTTTCCAAACATTGGCTTTAAATGGTTGTACCCAGAAAGATGCTTAAAGCAAATAAATGGGTTTAATAATCCCTGATCCTATAGGGGAAAAAAAAGCACAAGTGTTAATCCATGGGTAAAACTGCGTGGTTTGGGTTTTTTTAAAAACAGAACTTAACAGAGAAATACAATACAAGGAGTGTGACCCAAACACTGAAGTAGTCATCATTGAAAATTTCTGAAATTGTTCTGGATTTCTTGTCAATTTTCATAATATTGACAGGAAAGCCCATATTGTGTTTCCTTCACACTGTTCTGCTATGCTTTGGAGTAGTAATTGAGCAGGGAAATGACGTTGCTGGCAATCCTGGTCTGACAGGACTGCCTGGCCCAGGCAGCGGGAAGGAACTGGGAGCCCCTGTGCTTCTGCAGGGCAGGATGCAGCCCCCGGAGCTGTCCTTTGATCTCTGCATCACCCGCACTGACTGCTCGGGATGCGCCTGGATCAGTGACCTCTGTCAGACGTGAAGAGACCTCACTAATGCTCCCTGGTTTTCCATTTCTTGCCCTACCAGTGGTTGCCTTTGGCAGGGAAAATAAACAAGCAAGTAGTTGAGATGCTGCCTCTCACTCAGCCAAAGTGGCAGGCGAGCAGCTGGTGTGGGATGTCCCTGACAGGGAAGGGGCTGCGCATCAGCATCCCCATCCCAGTTGCTCCTGTTTCCTCTCCTAGGAAAGAGTGTGGGGAGAGGATCAATTCTGGGAGTGGAGGAGCCTTGTAGCAGTGTCTGTGCTGTTATTAAGGCTGGTTATTTGGATTTTGTAGGCAGCTAGCCTAAATGTTGCCGTGGGTGGGCTTTAGTAGCCCAAATTCCTGGCTATCTGCTTAAGAGATTCTTGAGAGACCATCCTAAAAATAAACCGGTTCCTTCTAAGGTTTACTCTGTTCATGCCTGGAGTCAAAAGCCAGCTTCCATTCTCCTTTCCTTCCCAGTAAACTGCATCTGCAGCGTGCTCATGCTGCAGCTCTGTGTGGTGATGGGCACTCACTGGCCTTTCGGCATGCCATGGGTTTGGCATGGTCCCTAGAGTCGTGCAAAGTCAGAGCCTGAGCCTCAATGCAAAGAGCACGAGGAGGGTAAGATGCCCTGATGGCAGGGGCTTACAGGCTTTGGGAAGAGCGGCAGGAGCTGTTTCATGCTGTCCAGCTGGCTCCAGGGACCCGCTGGTGTGCAGCAAGGGTGGAAAGGGATGCACCGCTGCTTCTGCACTTCCTCCCCCCCATACGCTATTTGCCTTGTGGCATAGGAGCACAAACTGCAGCTTACCCCGGTTTGCATTAATGAGCTAGACAGAAAAAAACAGAGTTTAGCAGTCTGTTTGTCTCATTGAATAAGCAAAAGGGGAACATGAAGCATTTTATCTTAAGTCTGGCTCACATACAAGTACCAGGGTCTGTCCCAGACGTTTGCTCCTTCTCAAAGCTCTGTGGCAGAGAGAGATTCAGTAACTTAGGCTAGAGCCCCTGGTGAGAAAAGAGAGGCATAATATGTGCTGGGATTTATGGCACCGAACACAGGGCAGTGTAAAAGTACATTCTTACTTATAATAAACGACCTGAGTGAAAAAATATTCTACCTGAAGCCAAAGGAAACATTGTGCTGACTGCAGAGGCAAGGCTCTTGTTCTTCTAACTAGAACTAATCTCACTTCTCTGAAAAAGGGAACCTTTCATGGCCATGATCTATCTCCTTTTTAAGTGAAGGGAGTGTATAAAGGGAAGTGTATAGGGAAGAGGGACACCGCTTTCCATGTGGCCCAAAATACACCTGACATATGACTGAAATTCCATCTCGCACCAAGAGCAAGGAAAAGCTCCATTCCTGAGCCATTATCAAAGTGAAACTCCCTCCTCTGATTTTTCCTGAGTTCAGTATGGCCATTTCTGGAATTGGAAAAAGTTTCACAGGAAAGGACAACTGTTCTCCAAAAGCAGGCTTGCCGTACTTATTTTTATTCAATGCTGACTGTAATTCTTTCTTTCTCAGCTGGTTTATTTTCATTTTCTCTGGATAAAGGCTGTTTTGACTATAGATCAAAACAAGGTATACAATAAAACAAAGCTTTGACGTGTGAGTCAGGCTTCAAGTCAGGAAAATACTACAATGCTACTGAAATTCTTTCCATCTTATCTACATAATTCTGACCTAATTTTTCCAGAAATGGCAACTCTAATCTGTACCACATTATCATGAACTGCCCCCAAATAATTCTTGCAGGATGTCCTAATGTTGCCTATAGAAGTTACCAAATACCAGCCTCTTTGTTCATGTTTCCTTACATTAGGATAAATTTAGCCACCACAACACATTTTTATATTTACAAACACAGAATGAGCCGGACAAACCACTGTTTGAATGCTATCTGATGTTTACTTTTTTCACACTCAACTGTTTGCCTCTGTGTATATAAAACCATATCAATTTTTTACTTGGCCTGCATCGAGGCACTATTATTAGGCTCCTCGGGTAGAAATCCAGCTTCCATCCTCAGCCAATATCTTTATTTAATGTACTGTTCTTCCTTCGTGACCTAGGAAACAAAAGGACCGACTTTTTGATTAATTAGAGGAGAATGCTTGGAAGCTGTGGTGCTAAGTGTAAGTATGCAGAGAGACAGAAAACTGCAGATAAAGTACAAGGATAAGTGGCCGGATCGTTTTTCCTGAGGTAAACATCGTGCGAACGACATTTCAGAACCATAGCCAGAATGAGTGTTCATGTCTGTCTTTATTTTATATCTCTGATCAAATCTGAGCTAGGTGAAAAACGATAGGGAAGCCTATTTTGCTCAATATGGTTAAACAATCAGTTGGTATGTCTTAGTGCCTGGGACAAGCGCCTCTGCTCTGATCAGGTCAAGGAGACCTGAATTCTGCCTGAAGTCCACTGGGCCGGCCAGCCAGCCAACAATTCCCTCAGCTTTAGAGGCATCATTTCTGCCAGTGCAAACGAGAGCAGAATTTGATCCAGAAAGGCTTCCTTCTTTCTGGTATCACCATGCTGGGGACAAACAGACACAGGTTTGTTGATACTAGCACAGGCCTTTAGTGGCTCTTGGTTTTCTTGGTCTGGGTTTGGAGGAGTTTTTTTGTTGTTTGGTTGGGTTTTTTTTCCTCCCTGCAAGCATTTGCTAGCAATAAATTAGATAAATATCACTTTGGTAAGCAACAGGGCAGTTTGCCTCTGGCTCAAAAAAAGCTGCATTCAGAAATGGATGAGCCCCATGGAGTTTGTGGTTTCATTGACCTCTCCAGCTATTTTGGGGGCTACAGAAATGATTTGAGTTCATCAACTGTAATTCAAGCCCACACTGTTGTTGTTGTGTTTTTCCCTCCAAGGAAATAAAATGAAAAAAACAACCCTAAAACTAACTTTTTTCCTAGCTAAAGGAAAAATGTACGTTATGTGCCAGTCACCAGAAACAAATCCAACTTCTAGTCTGGCAAGAAGAAAGCAGCACTGTATTTTGGTAATATAGGTTGGATTTACATTTTCCTCTGCTTTCTCCGTCTCTCTTCACAAACACAGTTCAACCCAGGACCTGATGAAGTATCCATCGTGAAAAAAAAAAAAAGAGTTCTCTAAAGACTTCTTGTGCAAAGGTAGCCATGTGCCTTGAATGTTTTGATGGGCCAGAACTTCTCCTCTTGTCATCTTTCTCATCTTTCTTTCAGTCCTATTGTTGCAAGAGATTGTTTTTCTTTTGCTTCTTATTTCAATCTTCTCATATCTCTAACAGGAGTATAAAGCAGTGATACTCACAAACTAGACAGCAAAATAAAGTGGGCAGAAAAGCTGGACAAATGGTGCATGCCGTATTCTCATCAGAAATGTGCAGGCCTTTAAGGTGTGTATTTGCCTGTGGGAGGATTTCCCTCTAGTAGTGTAAACAAGCACAGAACGAGAACCATGACATTATATGCCGGAGAGGTGTCTTGAGAGTGCCCTGTGGGTTTTTCCCTCATGATTGTACCTCTCGTGTGACCTCAAAGGAGACTCTCTTTCCTCATATGTGGACTGTCCAGCACATCCATCAGGCAGTTTACTTAATTATGTGGCAAGGCAAGCAGGGATCAAAGAACCCATGCTGCCGAAAAGAGAGATCATCGCTGGGCTGATCAGAGCCTGCCGTGCTCAATGCTGCTGCCAGAGTGCTCTTTGGGGTGCAGGAGACAGGCTGGCTGCAAGTCACAAGCCACACCAGCAGTTCTGATCAGTCCCCTGGAAAAGTAAACCTCCTGTCCCACATGGCTGCAGGTTCACCACAGGTAATGCCGTGCGGGCCGCTTTGCTGTGCCAGCTGCTTTTCCCACAGGAACCATCTCAAAATGACCCCACGGGCCTTATCAGTGCCTTACAGCAGATTTTTCTGAGAAAGCATCTCAGCCGGGAGTGCTGTCCAGTCATCCCAGCTTCCCTATGGATGGACTAAACTGGCATTATTCAGGAGAGTTTGGAGGAACACCACTGATTTCACCAGCAAAAGGTTTTATTGTATCAGTCGTGTAGTGATAGCCTACAGCAATGAAATCTGCAATGAAATCAGATACAGCAATGAAATCTGCAGACACCTCAGCAGAGGTCCATGTTTCTTCCATGGATTCATAAGAAGAACATTTTTTTGGTTTTCCCAGAAATTTTACTCTACTCTCTTTCTAAAATCTTATGGCTTTTCCTGAGGACTTGGCCTGCTGTTTTTCCTTCTGGGTCTCTGCTAACCATGATGTCATTCTCGGTACACATCCAGCTGGACACTTCGCAGCTATGTGTTTTCCAGTGGCTTCCAAATGTGCATTAAAGCTGTTAATTTAATTTTACTTCACCCTCAGTCTGCTTCATCATGAGCACAAGGACGTCTTTCACCTGGCTGAAAAGCAAATTTCTCATGAGTGCCGTCCTTTGCCCTGAATTGGCAATAGATTATAGATTGCTGGTTCCAGTGTTGACCCTTTAGGCAAGTCAGAAAGTTGGCTAGATATTACTATACAGTAAAAATTTATTCTTTGAACTAACCACTTTCTGCTGAGTAATTATTTTTCGCCAAAGACGTTTCTATAAATGTCTATACATGCACAGGCTTCAACTTTCTAAGCAAACTACAGTCTTTCCTTTATTTTTCTTTACAGACAAGCATTTCTGTACTGTCCCTGTGACCAAACAACTTTTGTGAGCTGCTTCTGTAGGAAGCTCTGATAGTAGCTGTTTTGTCAGCCTAAGTTCCATGAACATCTAGAGAAACATGAAATGTGATTAAGGGATGCAAGTCCATATGTGCTTTAAAACAACCTGCACATGTGAAATTCCTGGAACAGTTTGCACTTCCACTGGAAATTCTTTGGTGGCCCACATTACAAATTAATTAAACGGGTGGTTATACATGGAAAGTAGATTGGAAAAAAAAAGTTGCAAAATGAAGCTGTCAGCATAGGAAAGTGCACGATTGAGTCCAGCCACATAGCAAATAAGAAAGGTGCTGTTCTTTAAAAAAAAGTGACTGTATAAATACATTATCAGGTGTATGCAATCAGGTACATCGGGGAAATTTGATGCATTTACCAATCGGGCATATGTACTTGTAGGCATGGAAATGTGTGCACATGCAATGCAATGTATTGCAGTGAAGGTCTTTTCAATGTCGTACTACACATTTTGGATCTACTTGCCATTGTCAGAAAAGTCCAGAATCAAAGAGCTCTCTGGCTTGATATCTGCCTTTTTTATCTCCATTTAAACTAGAAGAGCTCTGGTCAGTACAGCCAAATTCTGTAGGTGCCCTTGCAAAGGATGCTTTGCAAAGGGTGCAGCTGTTCTTAGACCAGGCACTGCTGCACAGAACGGTTGCTTTTGCTCAGTTTTCTCATCTGTTCAAATCAGCTCTTGCTGTTTACATGAATATTTTTTTTTACCATGAGGTCTACAAGGAGAGAGTATATTAGCCCTCAGTTTTCCCTCTCTGGATGGACAGCACAGTTGGGAAGCTCTGAATGGTTTATGGGCTAATTAAAAACCGACCATGTTGGTTTGGTTGGGTTTTTTTCCTTTTTCCTTCTTTTTGCTGCATTCCAATTTGTTTAGCTGCTCGGCAGGGATTTGACAGGGACATTGTTAAGGAGACAAAGAACCTGTGGCTGGGGTGACATTAGTGTGCTAAGAGATGCCTCCTTTTCAGCTGACAGCCTAACCAAATTGGATCAGGTATCAGAAAGACTGATGGAACACTGAAGGACATGAAATATTTAGCAAATGAGTGACCTGCACGTCCTACCTGGCCCTGGCTACAGTCACAACTTTGCAGGGGAGCTGATGCAGAACTAGCCTTCTCTCTCCACCTGACAAGCTCAAACAACTGATAAATTACCAGAACTAATTGTTGCCTGACAAGCCTTTGATCCCTGGAAGAGTCAATTTATAAATGATGAGCTCTTTTTACATGCCACCGCTGATGAAGCTGTTGAAATAGCTATAAAATCAATAATCCCTGCTGTCTGGGGATCCTTTAGTTTTCTTCCATTTATTCAGGAGACAGTTCAAAGTGTCTGCAAATGCTCATTTCCGTCTCTTCCCAGCACCCTGCCCAGAGAACATCAGGCGTTGCTGCAGAAATGAGGCTTGGGAAGGGGAGACAGGGAAAGCATCTGAGAAGCAGGTCAGTCTGGATGAACATTGAGTAGGAAGCAGGACAGTCCCCAGATCTTACTCTCTGCCCCTTGGGATGGTCTCTCCAGGAAGAGAAAATTGTTAAAAACTAGGGCAGAAAGGCAAGGTGGGAAAATTTTGGATGATAAGCAGCATCAGAGGGAATGGCAGCATTTTAAAAGTGGCAGTGGAACAGAAATCACACTTATGGCTCCCAGTGTCCAGCCTCTACGGGGAGCCCAGCTGGTCTGTTTCTGAGGACGTGTTGCCTCTGCCAGAGACAGAGCTCCCCACTGCCAGCACACACGTTCTTCACCTGCTGCCATCTGGTTACAGCACAGTGGAGAGCTGGGGTACAAAATTCTGCTATGGCCTCAGCTGCATGTGGCCAAAAGTGGCCAGAGTTTACCCTACTCAGCAACGATTGTACTTTATAGCTGTGTTCAGCGCAAAGCTGGTTCTGCTGATCTGAAGGAACGAGCCAATATTTATCCAAATAGAGTCCCTTACAGGTGGGATCTCATGTGCAGAATTTGGTCCTAGACCTGTCCTGCAGGAGCGTGTTGTGACCACAACACGATGATAGAGAACTCAATGAAACCTCATCTTTGGGCTGTTTGAGCAGGTGGCTGATGCTTTTACAGCAGACGCCTGTGCAGACTGGTCAGGATGCTCCAGAGGTCATATTTCCCTCACACAACCATTTGACAGCTTCCTTTTCATCTCTGATGAGAACAGCTAACTAGAAAAATGAAACACCACTACTCAAGCACGTGCACGAGGCTGGATCTACAGGAAGTGTTGGCTGATGCTTCACTTTCTGTTCTTCCCCGAAAGCTTGTGCACAAATACGAGGTTTTGCAATAAGGTTCAGCGTGGTTACTCCAAAGCCGTCTGTGGCCTGGTCACCAAGGCTTGTCCTCACCATAGGCAGAAGAGGTGCTTCCTAAGTGAAATTCCTGTGTGGTGTCCTCCAGACTGAGGAACACTTGGACTGTGTCACAGCACCAGTTACAGAAGGAATAACGGAGACATTGTTAGCTTTAACTAGCTATGAGGAAATAGGTAAGTGCAAAAGCCTAGGGGATCTTCTCCAAGGAAATGAGATTGTTCCCAAGACATTTTGCCATGTGTAAGTGATAAAAGAGGTGGGCATGAGATAAGAGGAGAGGTTGACACGGAGAGGCCAGAAACCAGATGGTGGGAAAAATATGCAGGAACCATCTACTGGCAATCCTCATGGAGTAGCATTTGAGAGATGAAACCATACTAAACAGAGGAAAATGTATTCAGTGTCTAATTTGTTTAAGAGAAGATGAAATTCTCACAGAAGAATACCAAGACAGCTATTTACCAATTGTTTTCCCATAGATAAATAACAAATTAGAGGTAAGCAGGAACGAGATGCCCTGTATGACAGCGCTACCATAAACTAAAGGTGTGGTAAAGAAAACAGCATTAAGGAAGCTCTTGGGAGGAAAAACTCCTCTTCTTAATCTGAGCTTCTAGGACAGGCTTAATTAACTTGAATTAACTCTAGGTTATCCTGAGGAGGTAACAAGACAAAGGGAAGAAAGAAGCAGGAGGGAACCTAGGCTGAGGAGAATTTGATTCCCATGAAATTTTGAATGAGTCTGGCTCCTGCAGCCTGGCCTACCACCCTCACATAGCTGGGCTGACTCAAGAGGAAGAGATTACCAGTTTTGACTATCATATTGAGAAAAGAAAAAAAAATAAAATTCTTCGTGCTCTTTTCTGTCTTGGTCAGCTATTTAAAGAACTTGTCACACCCAGATGTTATTTATATCTCTTCCAGGACAATTTTTCATTGGGAAATCTCCTCTGGAAAAAAAAAAAAAGGGAAGAATAAGCTAACTCAAGGACAAATTTCAAGAACAGAATTATCAGAAAATGGTAATTTTAGTGTAGTTAGAAAGGATGTATAAACAGCACTGAAGCTGTTGGTTTCAATATCTTTGGAGTGCATGCCAGGATCTCACTGTAGATCAGTTCTCGCTGTACTCACTCCCAGTTTGAAGAAACCTTGTGAATGCATTCCATGTGTGACTATCATCAGAAAGCCAGATCATTTAGACAGCACTGGCAGTCCTTGACTGAGCTGGTTTAAGACTATTTCTCAATGTGAGTTTGACTGGGGAGAAAGTCAGGATGGGTCAGCTGAAGTTTCTTTATGTTATATCAAACACATAGAAAGAAACAGGTCCCAGCCCACAGTGCTCTACCCTGAAATCTGTAGGTGACATCAGTGAGTAGCTATGTGCTGTCTTTGAGCCAGGTGGGTACTGAGTCAAACCTAATGAAGTGGCTTTCTGTGCTGAAGAGGGAGAACAAAGTTGTGGGATGGGGCCACCCTGACTTGCATCAATTTCTCATAAATGTTTGACAGCAGAGGGTACCGCCTGATGCAAAAAATCCCTATTGTAATGGCAAAAAATTGTTCTCCTTGGGTCTCTAACATTCACATCCAATCACATGTGAGATGTGTGTCTACTGTTCCTTTGGGTAAACTGAAATATTGTTTTTCTCTTCACTGGATCAAGATACAGGTATCTTCTAAATTGATTTTGACCTCTCACTACAGATTAAAACAAGGGAGAGGAAAATAATCTCTCTTTCGTGCTCTTACAAACAACTGCGCATAGACTTTTGTTGACTTGTCTCCTAATCCAGAGACCTGTATACAGCTGCAAAGATGGAGCAGGCTTAGCTCATCTCCTATTTGTTCCATGAGCAGTTTAACTGGTAGAGATGCTGCTCTCAAGTTCACTCGTGTTTGTGTTTTGCAGCATTGCAATGGCACAAAAAGCTCTGCTGAGGTACAGGGAGCTCTGCTACTCCTCGTTGGTGGTTTTTGTTGAAAAGGTTGGGGCACTGTCTGTGGACTTGCATGGAGAGTGACAGTAAAGATGGCACTTGCCAGAAGTGACTTTACTGGTCAGACATCACCTTCTAACACGTCCTGGGTGAGTGGTGGCACTACCACTAAAAGCAACAGGAGGTGGTTAGAGGGATAAAAGACATGGTCAGCATTCATGTCCAACCAGCCCAGCTTCTGCAATGTTTACAACTGGGGGAAAGAGCAGAAGAGAAAAGTAGACAGGGATGGTGTGGAAGTTACAGACCGTGATTCCAGATATGCTATGAGAAGTCCAAGGTACCTGAGGTATAAGGTGGCTGCAAATGATGGGACTAGAGCACCTTAAGCAAGCCCTGCCCCTGTTGTATTCTTCAAGCCCCACTGACATCAGTGGGACTTTGGCCTGTGCAAAATAATATCACAGGTGACTTTTCATGTGGGCTTCAAGAATTCATTATAACTAGGGTGCAAAATCATGGGGAGAGCTAGACAGACCCAGCACCACCGTACATAACTCCCAGTGAAAAGCACAATTGATAAGAATTTATGTCACTGTTTTCCAGCTGCTCGTAAGAAGGCTTCCGTACTTGTGTGAGTAATACCAGCATTTTTTCAGTGTTGATACATCTCTGTTTCCAGGTCTATTGATTTATCTTTCAAGGACCTAATTCTGCGAGCACATTCCGTTTGTCATTCAGTTCCAGATACTAACAAGTGACAGGGATAGTCAGTTAAATTGAAAGGGAAATTTGAGTCTGGTTTCAAGTCCTCATTCTTCCTCCATGGCTTCCCTGGCTTGCGTCACAAAAGATACATTTCACGATGTAATTTCTCATTCAGACATGTGTGAAAATTGATGTGCAAAGCTGAGTGAACTGAAACACTTCCGTGTTGCATCTCCAACAAGCAATGGTGTTATGGGAGAGAACTGGGATGAAATGGATGCTACTGTAAAAGAAAGATTTCAGTACCACAGCCCTTAATTTGGAACAAAGTAATGCTGACATAAGACATAAAAATATTTTCCATTGTGAATCAGGTGCCTTGGCCAAGTCTGGAAAGAACTGAATTCTTTCTCTCTTTATGTTTGAAAATGAAAAAATGTACTGTTATCAGGACTTGACATAAAAATAGACTCGTTTTATTTAATGTGTCAGCACTCACTTCTTTTACAGCTCTGCAGAATTCTGAGTGTGTTTTTTCTGACTTGCTAACTAAGTTTCCAGTGCAAATGAGTTACAACTCAAGAACTTGATATTCAAGGTTGCTAAAATTTTGCAATTTTGTGGTATATGAATGCACCATCTGTTCTTCCTAATAAGTAGCTATTTTTAAATTATATTTTGTGTGGTTTCTGCTGCTCTTTGATGGAGGGTCTATGAAACAGCTTAGTAAATTCTGACACATCAGACAGAAATAACTTCAAAAGAGTATTGATGCATGTTTCTCTCCAAATACAGGACTATTCAGTCACGTTGATTTATTCATATTGTATGTTGTTTAGCAGATATTGACACATTTACAAGGTACAGAACTCATTTTCAGCAGTTTATTTAACAGAGCTGGTGCACGATTTCAAATAAAATACTTTTATTAGGTATTTGAACCTCTAGGAAATTAATTTTTTAAAAAAAAGATGCCTCAAAATTTGGGTTTCAAAACACTTTTCTGATTTTCTTTGATGAAACAGGCCTTTTTCTACCCGAACCCTCTCCTATGTCATTAGTTTCCTGTATAGTTTTTGTTCTTATTTTCCTCTTTGTTTCCAGTCATTAAATGGTTAAGTGTGGGGAGAGGAGAAGAGAAGAATAAAAGTTGAGAACAGAGAACAGAGAAAAGTTTCATTCCTGGTTTGTTGTTAAAAATAGGACAGCTCATTACAATTGTTATCTCCCTTGTTGCAATTGCTGGTGTAGCAACAGCAAGTTTTTAGAGAACTGATAGGAAAAAGCCACTGTATTGCTACCATGCCTCAAGGACTCTACTCCTATTTTAGGCTGCCTTGATAATTTTACCTAAATTGGTGAGGGACCTGAGAAGTTTGATTCAAAATAGCTATGTAAAATTCAGCTTTTTGAAGAACTCAATTTTCAGGGAAAATGAGACAAACTGAGGGTTCAGTCTTGCCTCTCCCTTTTTCTCAGCTGGCCGTGTCTCTCTCTTTCAGTCTTTGGGAAGGCACCATTTCTCCCCTACTGTGTCCTTCATCCTATGCCTTGTCCATCTGTTTGGGATAGAGTCAACAAATATGTGGCAGCTGGATTTCACATGGAGAAAGGCCTTTGCCCACAGGTCCTCAGGGATGCCCACAACCAGCAGATGCTGCAGGCAGCCCATCACACCAGCAATGGGACCTGCCCAGGTCACTGTTTGGGGACATCAGAGGAATGGGACCTGTGTGGAGGAATAAATCAACAGACCTCAGAGAAGTGGAGAAGTGAGGCGGGGATGCGAGACACCCATCTACACATTGAGCTGCAGCACTGATGGGAACCGGAGGTGAGGAACTTGGGAAAATTAGGGCACAGAGCATCTATCTCTCTTCAGCTTGCCTGGAATATGCCATTTCCTCCTCATCCTGCCATTTCACAGCTGTGACTTTTTCATAGTGTTTTTTTCAAAAGAAAACAGGTCTGGCCCCTCAAGGAGACTTACCACAGTCCAGCCCCAAGTGCCCCCCTCTAGCTGGTCTCTCTCTCTCTCCCATCTGCCCATCTCTTGGTTTTAATGAACTGAAGCCATAACAAAGTCCAGACAACACAAGGGCAATTCAGTACTGGATTTCTTTCAACAGTGCTAATTCCTCTGGCCTTTACAGGGGCATTGAACCAGAAACACACCTCAAATGGGTAGAGGGTAAAACAACCCAAACAAACAAGTAGGGGAAACAAACTGGAAGGTTAAAGAAAAGATAACCTGTGCCTATTCTTGGGAAAGTGGAGTGTTTTCTTCCATCCCAATTCACCCCATAGCCAGGCAGGTCAGGACTGCTGGTACTGGGTATCTCACCTATGAAAACAAATATTCCCTTGTTGGATGAAGTGCCACACTGTTGATATTCAATGCCTTTTCAGGTTTTAAGGCTCTCCAGACCAAGTAAAAATCAACCAGGCTAATTAGGATGTGCAAGTCTTTTGTCCTGGTTGTGTTTTGTGTACCAATGTACATATAAGAAAGCAGGACCTCCAGGAGGGTGCAAGAACCTGAGAGAGAAAGAGACAGACAGACAGACAGACAGACAGAGAAGAGGAGATGAGCATGAGAATGTGCAACAGGCAAATAAATGTGTCTATGTGAGCAACAAAGAGAGACCAAGGAGTCTTTTCTTATCACTGAAGATATATTAGAAGACTTCTTCTTTTAAAGAATGACCAGGATGAGACATGATTAAGAAATAAGGATAACGGGGCATTTAATTTCTATGACTCATTCTACTGAGCTATATAAATCATGTTGCCCGTGCATGACTTAATCTGGAAATGATGAAGAGAGATAACAGATAAGAACACAAATCAGCAGCTTCTGCAAAGTGACACTCAGGGCTGTCGATTTCCTTCCCAGCTGGAAGTCCGGCATACCAAGTGACACTGCATGTGCTGCAGGAGATTCTGTCTTACCCAGAGGAAAAATGCCACCAAACACAGCACGGGTTGAGATATAGCAGCTACAGTGCTCTCTCTGCCTGTGTGCAGCAGCTCCTGGCTCCCACCAAATCCAAAGCTGACCAGAGGCTGGGAAATAAAAGCTGCCATCTCTTAGACACCAGCCGCGAAATACCGTGACTCACGGAATGCTGGCCCTGCAGGGTGCTGCGCAAACTCTGGCCAGCCTTTGGCAGCCCTGTGGCAGGTTGCCTGCTACTGCAGGGCATTATCTTCAGGCTACCCATAATTTTTGGACAAGAACTGACTCAGTTGTAAGATATGCTTCTGTAATCTGTAGGAAATCTGTCTTGCCTGAGATCATCGACCCAGTCTACACAGTCGGACAAAGAGCTCTTGGGGTAACAGTTTAACTCTTTCCCAGTAAAGCTGGGACCTGACATAGTATCACGTAAGGAAATTATTTCTAACGCCACTGCCGGGTTTCCACTGTACTCTTTCTTGCCAAAAGAGGACTCTCCTGGATATACAGGCACAGACTGCTGTATAAAGATCAGCAGTTTTCTGGAAAACAGCACAACTCTTCACTGGTGAAAAATTCTGGTCTCCTTCCCTGGACATAGTCAAAAGCCGTCTAGACACAATCCTGAGTAATGTGCTCTAGGGGACTCTGCCTAAGCAGGGAGTTTGGACTAGGTGACCTCCAGCGGTCCCTTCCAGCCTTGCCCATTCTGTGACTCTTTGACTATGAGCTCGCCTATGGACTCTTTAATGAGCCTCTAAATCTAGGGAGCCTACATGCAAAACTAGAGGGTACAAAAAACCAAAATCACTTCATTACAGTGCAAGTCTACAGCTCAACAAGGACTCTAGGTTCACATGCAAGGAGGATTCATTCATGCCACTTACTCCATTTCTGGGAGGCATGCACTGACCAAGAAAAACAAAACCCTTTAAAAATAGGAAGGAAGCTCTTTTTCTAGAATGAAATACACTATTTTGATGCACCTGAAATTGATAGGAAAAAGTCAACCTGAGTGCAGAGAATCGCCAAGGCAAAACAGTATCCACGTAGTCACTGAGCAAAACAAACCGAGATGTCTACTGCTTTGTTTCTAGCAGTGAGTGTTTTTACATTGATAAAATTCTTATTCAAGGGCATATGCCAGAACTGTGACCCCCATGACACTCCAGTTTTACACATTGTGTACTGACAGGGGTCTGCACTAGCAGGATGAAAAAAATAAAGCTTTTCTTACACGGCCACAAGTTCCTACACAGCTGGCTCAGATGGATGGTACCACAAAAACATAAGGGCCCTGGCAAGGGAGACTCAGACCTGTTTCTCTTCACTGTTTCTCCAGAATGTGTTTGATAAGCACATCCCAGATGTGTTTCTACTGAAACACTGGGGCTGGTTGAAGGCCCAGCTGTTACCTTGCCTCCTGCTGTCTGAAGTGAAGCTGACAAATTCACTCGGCTGTGCCAACCGGGGGAGCTGCAAGGCTGCTGTCAGGACAGCCAAGCACCGATCTGGGATCTGCTGGGAAGACAACTCCTAACAACTTCCTCCTATCAGGAGCCTCAAACCCAAAAATCTTCTTGTTTGTGAAGTGAGGAAGTGTAGCTTTTGGGTTTTGGTTTTATATGTAACAGTGACCTGATTCTCCATTAAAAAGAAATAATTATACTTTGTTGAAATGCTGCTCTCAAGTGGAAGCCAGCACTGTCAAGAAGATGCACAGAGCATGTACCTAAGCACAAACACATGCATGAATACATTTGCATGCATTTATAGATATTTATGTGCATGCATACACACTCACACATATATATGTATGTGTATATTACTGCTCTGTAGAAAACCTGGCATAATTTCAGCATCAGCTAAGCACACACCTGGCCCACGCTCAAAGAGGCCACTTGTGTTCTGCACCACAAACATGGTAAGAATGCTTTGACCTTCCTGTGTCCAAACTGGGTTTATCCTTGCAGAAAATACACACATGAAAAATAGAGGCAGAGAAGAAATACGAAAGAACGGAAACAAGATGCTAATTGGGAGAATGGGGATTTGCATAGTTGACACACTTCTGGGGCCCCCTGACTGCTTTCTTAACCTCCTAATTTTTTTCCTCCGAAATTGTTGCCATTTCAGCACAAAAGCTCAGTCTGGGCCCTATTAATGACATTGAGCAATTTTGGCTCTGCTTAAACTTCAAATTCTTCACCAGAGGAATTTCGCTCTTTTGCAGAAATGACAAAATGTCATTCTTGATCAAGGATACAAGTTTCAACAAATGGTGGTGGGAGTTTTATCCTGTGTGAATGGCAAATATGAGAGCCTTGCACACCGTCAGAGCTCTGCTGTCATTCTGATCTGTTGTGTTGCTTCTGAGAAAAATGTTATCTGTCAAGAGGTACCTCAGCTACCTTGTCGGTCTCACCTGTGTGGCTGAAACAGCTGCTGTATGTGGTTTTCTGCAAGAAAGCAGCACATGTGTTGAGGGGTTTTGTGCTATTTTGCCAGAAACGGAGACTTTTCACCAGCTAACTGTCCCTCCCAAGGAATGTCAGCCTCAATTTCCTCGTGGACAGCTTACACATACAATCAGGGAACTAGTCAAAGTTTTCTAGTTCTCTGTTTCACCCCCTGAGTATCCTCGATCCTATTCAAAATTATACCAGTTAGCCAAGCCCTCTGCTACTACTTTTCCAGGTATTTTGAGACTTCCAACAACACCTCCTTTCTTCCCCATGGTGCATAAGGCTCACAACACAGAAATTTCTACCACCTCCTTTGGGGATTCCCTCGTTTCAGGAAGGTTCCCAGAAAACTGCTTTCTTAGCTGGTGTTGCAAGAAAAGTCTTATGGTACCAAACAAAAATCGGAAAGAAGCAAAGTTGGGATTCTTCTTCTCTGTTTCTGGTTTTTAAAGCATGAGGTCACAGTCAATGATTCAGACATCGTTTTGTATGATTTCTTTATTCGTATTTGTAATTTTTATTTGTATCACCTTTAATGATATTTAGTTGTATGATTTTTAGTCTTTTAGCTAACCTTTGCCTTACAGTAATTTAAATAAAAAATAAAAACTAAATTCTTTGTCCAACACACATGATTTGGTAATCTTTGGTAATTTGGAAGTGTTTGTGACTGTCATGTATGACCTCAGCAAACTGCCTTGGGGAGAGCTACCTGAAGTTATTATGCTGGGGCTTGCACAGGTAGAGAGCCAGCTCTGCTCTCTGTGGGAGGTCTGAAATGTGTTGACTCAAAGGCCGTGATGCAATAGCCTCGAGGAGGAGCAGAAAGCATCCTGCTTGCCTGCACCTCCCTGCTGTCACCCAGATCAAGTTCCACTCGGAAAGCTGAATCCAGAAAGGCACACAGGTACCCTCAGAGCAATGAGAACAAATATTATTTGCTGGGACAGCCTGAATTTGAGGTGAGCCTTTTTGCCTACACCCATGATAAAAAATCTCTGATTTTCTGGCTTTTTCTGTGCTGCTTCCAAAATGACACAGATTACGTGTGGGTACAGGCTGACTGCCTATCGTTGCACATGATGACTTATGCTGAACAGGACGTGGCGGCTAAACTGCCTAACTGCTTAACAGAGTAACGGGAAGGACCTTTTCCAGTTGAACTTTCTGGGGGAAACTTGGTATACATGGGTAAAATGTGATTGCTTGAGTTGATTTGGTATTTAGGTTAAACCCCAACACAATCCTAAGGCACCCCTGAACACCACTGCAGTTCTGCTGACTTCACACACAGATCACCCTCAAGGCAAGTAATGAGACATGAGCAACAACGAGAAGCAGTGAGGATCCATTCCGGGTTGTATTTTACCTGAAAGATGGCTGTAAAATAAGGACATGAACTTGTCTTGTGCCGTTAGTTAAATCACTCATGTGGCCAGCAGCAAATGTTCAGGGAAAGTGTGCAGAACCAGGCAAGCGAGCACACAGCTGTCTGCCTCCTATGCTGGGATACTTCTGCCTTCAATCAATTCAGTTTATAGTGACACAGCAGGATTCATCTTTGAAGCCCTTTTTTTTTTTTTTTTTTTTT
>VZTA01012058.1:177660-191746 GCA_013398855.1 Mohoua ochrocephala
TTTTTTTTGTGAATTACTTTTTCCCTTTGTCTGTCACCAATTCCAGAGTGGTAAGGAGCCCTAGAGCTTGGTTTTGCTTGTGCAAGAGAAGTACTTTCTTCTGTTTGTCTTAAACTCCTGCTTGGTAAATTGGTGTAATATCTGATACCGTGTCAGATACAAGCTCGTCAGGAAGTCTTTTATGGAGGTTGAAACACCACAGACCATTTTTCCAAGTTCTACCCTCAGATCTGCACATTTGCAATGTGGTTTTGCCATCGGCAAAGTGCATGGTGGATGCTAGAAGTCAATTTGTCAGTGTGCACACACACAACTATACATGCTACACTCACAGGTGAGAGAACAAACAAAACCCATTGCATAGTAAACGCAGTGTAAAGCAGAGGTGAACACAGACAGTCCCTTGCCCGATGTAATTCCTTGCATGAATTCCTCCTCTGAGCTGCTCTGTCACTATGCTTTGGAGCCTGGATATGTTGAGATGAATTTCTTTCCCTAGGAACAGCAGACAACAGGATAGAATCCACACCTGGGGCAGTTTTGGAAAAGTGAGCAAAGGCAACTTTGCTGAGTTGAGTGCTGTGCTCTGAAAGAGTATTATTCCTTGTCCATAGACATCCCTAGCCCTAAGCACACTGGTTGATAGCTTGTCAAATACCAGATGGATGCACCCAGCTAATCATAGCTGGTAAGAAAAGTTCCAAAATACAAAAGCAACTGAGACACCTCCATTAACTGTTATGCACTAAAAATTTGAGATACCTGGGTTAGGGAGTTCAGTCAAAGCTCAGCACAGCAAAAATATTGGCAGCAGGTGGAGGGGACCCTCGTGCCCAAGCACAGAGACAAATACTGTCATCAAAATCGATGCAGTGGCACTTGTGTCTTGCATGGTGTCTGTCCTCACTTTGAAAACTGCCAGTGCCTCATGGACCAGGGCGACGGAAAGAGTGGTGAGTGACAGCTGATTCGTATGTTCCTCTCTTGTCAGATACCATTCTGAGTGCCTGAATTTATATCTTTTATTTGTGCTGCCCATGCAACACTTACCTCTCCAGAGAGAGGGAAGGAGTGCCCACGTTCATTAGATGCCGATTCCATGGCCCACAAAGACAACACGTGCACCCAGCAATCCTCTCACTAGTATTTCCAGGATCTCCTGTAGCAGAGTTCATCTAAGAGTCTTTTGCTGGAGGACAGGGAGCACTGCTTTGAGACTCTGTGCTCTCAGGCTAAGCCGCTCCTCACTACAAAGGAGGAGTGGTGCCGACAGGGCTGGTTTCCCAGCTGCTGAAATGCACAGCTTTGCCAGTTTGCATAGGAAGAGAAGACCAGCCAGGTCCCTGTCATCACAAACAAGCCAAGCAGTAAATGTTTAATCTCAACAGGGCCCTAGAGCATCACCTCCACATGCCATTGACTGTTAGAGGCTTCAAAATAGTTTCCTAATACCCTCTGACAAACTAAGAGCTATGGTAAAGACTGAGAGCCCATGCAAATAATGCAGCATGTAAAGGGAGGAGACCCATGGGAAGCCCATGTCCAGAAACAGATGCACTAGGAAAATGTTACTTAAAAGTCTGAAAGAGCCCTAGGAAGCAGGTCGTAGTTTACACACTAGAGAAGAGAGCAATATTCCTCTCCCAGCATGGTCTTCCTTGGCTCCCAATAAAGTATTTGGCTTAATCCAGACATCATGAACAACATGCAAAATACTGATGTTTCTTTCAAAAGAATGTCTAGCAACTAGTGGCACTTGCAGCAAAGCGCTACCCAAAGGCCCTTCTTGGCCCTTGGTTCAGTGCCTCTCTACACATACTCTGCACCTTGACTGCAGAACAGCATCTGGGGACCGGCACGCCGTGCAGCGGGAGGCACTTCTCCATCAGACTGGTTCCAGCTCGTAAGGAACCTCTCCCATGATGGCTAAAATCGCATTCCTATAGGCTCCCCTCATCTGCAGGGGCAATCTTGTGTTGGAACAAGCAAATAATGGGAACGCCCTTCCCTTGACTCCTGTGCCCTCTGCCTTATTTCTGTGCTCAGTCTTTTTCTCAGCCAGGGCCAATGAGGAAGTTAACCTAGGGAACGGGATGCACTCCGTGCCCAACCACAGCCCTCTTCTGCGCCAACACCTTACACTGATGCCGCACTTGTGAGGAAGAGAGATGCATTCATACAGCTGATACGTGTCTTTTTAAGCACATTCAAAAAGAACAGACATTTTAGAGTGTTACGTATAAAACGCCTGAGCTGGGGGAAAGTCACAAGTAGTACTTTTCTTTTTTTGGGTGTGAAGAGAGAGAACAAGCATTCCCTTTTTTCCTGCATTTCACAGTCCATCTAGATTATCCTGTAGTCTTTGCCTGTTAACTTCAGCCTTGGCTGCAGCACTCCCACACCACAGTGACAGCCCAGCAAAGGGCTTGGAGACAGAAGGCAGGGGATTGACATCACCTCCCATAGCTGGTGTTTAACATATGCTTCATTCAGCTCCTACTGCTCTGCCAGACTTTTTGAGGATGCTGGGGCCCATAAGCACTTCTGCTCAAGGCTGAGTATCTCAGTCATCCCCAGCCCACCTCAGCTCCTCTACAGAGGTCTTAAAAAGCAAGCGAGCTTTTACCATGCGATGTTGCTGTGGAATAAGCATCTTTATTCCAGTTGAACACAGAGGGAAACCAAGAAGCAGTGGAAACATTTCATTTAATGGAAGGCTGTTTGCCTAGGGAAGCATGCCTTAACTTATTCCAGGTTTGACCTGCATAAAATTCTTATAATGGTGGGTTTTCAAAGTATGCTGTAATCTAGAGGCCAGAGGGAAAAAAAGTTGACCAGTGGCAAGATCTGAATGGGAGCTGGAAATCTTTTAAAAGGTGATTTTTTTTGTCTTTGAAGAGATCTTTGCAGTGATCTTTGGTTCAGACAATTTATAGCACTTTCACAAGGCTGAGCATTTTTGAAAATGTCTTGCTACCTTTACAGAAGTGACATTCCCACCTTTGCTGTAAAACACCAGGGAGGAGCCTCAGAACACTGAATTCCCTGGGACACCTTGTCACAGTGCACAGTCTGAGAGAAGGTATCCCTTTGCTCCATATCCATATGGACACCAGGTTATGTTAAATTACAAGTGATTTTTTCCCTTAGTTGACTGCTTTTTCACATTTTAGACTGACCTACATTAAGGAAAGAAAAACAAAAAAACCCCAAACCACAAAACCTGGCACATGATCCGTTATAAATAATTCAGAACAAATCTGCACAATTGTATTAAAACCATTACTCCTCAAACAAAAATAGGACCAAAAAAGGTCTAAATGTCTGATCGTATGCTTTCGCAGTGACTCTCTGTACCATATCTTGTACTACAAGTTCTCTCAAATGCATTTTCCAGTGTACTTTATCCTGACTTGTCACTTTTTGATAATTTGCTGGTTCATTCCAAGACCTTTCTTTCATCTTTTAATATATATGTGAATTTCCTGGATAAAGGCAAGTCACTATTAGATCATCATCTGTCTCCACATCATGAAAGCAAATTCCTTGCCAACGCCAGCATTAGTTGTCCACAAGCCATTAATCCAGAAAGCTCAGAAAAGGTCAGTTTTTAAGCTAATAGTATAAAACCCACATAATATAACATTCAGATAGAAAGTTTAGGAAGTCTCTTTTGCAACTTAATTTAAATCCCCTGTAGACCACAACGTCTGGATAAAGCCCACAAAAGATTAAAGACACTGGAGGACCTGATTTTCTAACCCATTGCATTTTCTATCCCCGTGCAAATCCACACAAATCTTTACCTCTTTGAAGTCGCTTGCAAATCTCTTGGTCTTTTCAATAGTACTTACAACTTCACTTCTGGTAATTACATCAGCCTGCCACTGTGGAACATCACTCCTGGGAAATGTTAATAATATAAAGCTGGCCACTGCCAGATCCTCTTTGTACCAAAGCCATTTAATTTAAGTAGTTTTTTCTTTTCCTTGTTAAAGACATGAGGATGTTACAGGCTTCACAGTTGCACAAATCGTTTCAGAAAGGGACAGGCTGATCCTTTTAATAGGAGTTCGAACCCTTACAATATGTTTCAGAGGGCAGAACGTGTCTAGTCAGTCACCCCAAATGGATCTTCCTTCTCCAAGGTATGGCTTTCCTCACACTCTTGGGATTGCTTTAACTCTTTCTGTGCACCCTCTTGGCTCAGCGGTAAATGGAATACAAACAGGGGAAGAAAGTAGGTCACTTTCTATCAGCACCTGGTGAATCTTTCCTTCACGAATTTCTCCCAGTTAATACTATGCAGTGGCAGGTTGAGTTGGCCAAGGAGCTAGTGCTCATCCAGGAGTACTTCCCATTGCTCACATTATGAAAGGCCATCTTCTCATGGCAGCTTGACAGACAAGGAAAGGGAAACAGAAGATGAAAAATTAGCTGCAAGGGAGGGAAACGCAGTGTTGAGTCCCCTGGTTTCGCTGAGAAAACTTTGAGGCAAAAAAAATTCCATTAATGGAAGCATTTTGAGTTGGGTTTTGCTTGTTTTGTCACATATCTCCATTAGATTTAGATACAGACGCAAATGCATAAAGGAAAACCAAGCCAAATTAAAGACAAGGTTTCACTAAACTTCTGAGGTTTCTGGTGAGAAATTTCTATTGCAAACACTGAACTCTCTCCTATCTGCATCATCAAGCTGCTGTCCAAGATGGAATTCACAGTAATCCCATTGCTGAGCATTGCCCAGAGGCTATCTTCTCCCGTAACAATGTGCCTTCCTCTTTAAAATGGCACCTTTTTGTGGCCTGGCAGGTTGCTAAAGCAAAAAGCTTCTTGTGTGCTGGAGGCTGCTTTTACTCTTGCTATTGCCATTTCTTTTCTCCATGGGGGAACTGTTGACAGAGCAGATGATAAGTCAAAGCCCAGATGATGATCTAGGTGTTGACAGATAAGATCAAAAGGTTTGTTGTCTCAACCGAGGCGCTGTTTATCCAGTACAATGGTGGGCTAATTTCACTGGCACGGGCTCTATGCTAATGCCCTGCCATAAAGGAATTATTACAATTCCACCTGAAAGCCAGGGCTGCTCCTCCCTCTCCCCTCTCCCTCCCACCATTCCTTCCCCTCCCTGCCAGGTAAATTCAGCTGAAATGCCAGATGCAGAGATTGCAGGCTTTGTGGTTTGCTTTGACCCATATGGATTTGCTTGGAATATTAAAATGATGCCCGTCTGCCACTGTTTCAGCTGCAGGTACTCCTCAGTGAATGAGAACCTCCCTGTGAGATGTAAGGAATATCTCTCCCGAAGCATCAGGAAAAGCCCATTGTGATATACTAATAGAATTTGAAGCTAGAATTACTCTAAATTGCACATCAAATCATATGTTGTGCCAACACCTTTGATGATTTTACAGTGGACATAGGCTTTGCTGCTGAAGGTAAAATCCGGCCTGTTTTCTTCTCATTAATCACAAACACAATCTCTTGGGAACTGCAAATCATTTGCATGTCTGCATGACAAAGATTTATTACACAGAAGAGATTATTAACAGCATTGCTTCATAATTCTCATTTGAATCACTCAATTAGTTTTGCTTCCAGGTGATAAATGAGGGCTTCGCCAGGAAGGAAACAGTGTTTTCTAATTCATCACCAGAAAACATTCGCTGAATTATGTCAATTCTCTTACTAAAATGTTCTTTAACAAGTGCTTGTAATTTCTTTGCTTCCCCCAAAGACCCCTGCCTCCCTGAACCCATTGGTGCGAGAAAAGGTCTGTTCCCCGAGTGCCTCCCTCGCACCTCTCCGTTCATCACATCGCTCTGAGATCTACACCCTTGGCAATACTCCCAGAAAGATGCTCACTTCTTAATCTCAGCATCAGAAGTATATCTGAAGCAACATCCAATCCCATCAGCAGTGAAGTCAATTAGGAAGTAGCTGCTGGAAAGTAATGAATATGTAGAGGTGCTTTCTGTAACAATAATCAGAGCCGAAAGGAACGTACGAGTAGCTTGCTGAGGAGGTGAATTTGCATTTTCTTAATGAATTCCCTCTCAAGGCATCTGTGCTTCTTTCTAGTGTTTGTGGTGCACAAACACCTGAGTGATAAGGATTTTTGTACCCACACAAGCCAAGGTTTGGTGAACCATCATCAGGATTGCTCCTCCTGTCTAAAGAGGCTTAAGGGGAGACAGGGAAAGTATCTGCCCCTCAGCAATCTATCCTGCTGGAGGGTGCTGGGCTTCCAGCCACCGTGGTGGCAAGTGCCAGCTCCAGAAAAGGTACAGCAGTGAGTTATGTATAATCTAGTAGTCCTTGAGGCTCCTCTGAAATACAGGGGACAATTGTTTGGGCAACTGCCCTAACAGGTAAGATGCAGCTCTCCTGTTTCCACTCCTTTCTCCATTCTTGTGCAGTTCATGCTAAGAGGAGCAGCCTAATTTTGCAGTCATATGGGAATTATGTCCTTTTTCTTGTATCGTCCTGTTTTAGGTTCTGTGAGGCATAATTGTCTTAAACTCCTAAGATAAGAGGTAATGAATTCTTGTTACTGAATGATTATCATTAATGCTTGTTATTTTATTTATAGAGTTATTTTGCAGTAACTTCTGGTAAACTTTTTCCCTTCCTTTTATAACAAAAAAATGGAGAAGAAGTCTGCTTATGTTAACAATCCTAAGGGTCAGCTGTGTTGGTTTTTTGTAATAAACATTGCTAACTGAAAACTTAGACTTCTTTTATTTATCGGTCTGAGTCAGAACTTTAAAGCAGAAACCAGCTTTGAAGTGGGGCCCAAAGTAAAGAAAAAAAGCACAACAAACGTTTAATGTTTTATCTGCAGGTTTGCTGACCAAATCCATCTGCTTTATTTGACAACTGATAAAGACTGGCAGGTGCTCTAATGAGATGGCTTTGGCTGCACTTGCAGATCATCCTTTCGAAACCCGCAGCAATGTCGTTCTCCAAATAGCTGAAAGACATGATTGACCTCGATGTCAAATGTGTCAGTGGATGTGTGCATGACCATTCTTGTGGGTATGTGTAAAACACCCTCCCGCACCCCGCTCACTGCAGCTCGCTGACCCCTGCTCCTGTCTGCCCCGTATTTTGGTTTTTTCTTCTTCCATTTTGGGTCTGGCCTTTCCTGCAACAGGAATTTATCTGCAACAGCCAACATCTGAATGAAAACTTGCAAAATGGCCATATCACCCCCAGGTCTGTGCCACAAGGGGAGAAAGGAGCTGACCGGTGCCAAGCTCTCTGGGTGCTGCTTTTACTCAGACACCAGAGCTTTGTCATTTAAAAGGCAAGATTTAGGGGAAGAGGTGGCATAAAATCACAGATCTCCGAGAATAACTGAGGCTAGAAGGGAGCTCTGAAGGTCATCTGCTCTGTCCCTTGATCAAAGCAGGCCCAGTTTCAAAGTTAACATTTTCAGTATCAGTATTGTCTGAGAGCAACTCATGCACCTTCATCTCTCCGCTTTGTAGGTACCAGCTGGGAATGTCTTTTCTTTCTCATAGACTATGTGAACAGAATAATCAGGTTAAAATTAGAGCAACAGTTCCAAGCTTGTATCTATCTTTTCAGCTTCTATTTTTGACTTGAAGAAGGACTTTTGTACGCAGACATTTGTTTGCTTTTTCAGATGTATCAGCTAGTCTGATAAAAATATTACCCCCTCCTGCAAATCTTGCTAGTATTCTTAGACTCTCCCAGCAAGAACATTATCTGCAGTCAAGTTTTGACTCAGCAGTGACCAGAGAATTTTTGTCCCTGAGATTACATACAATTTATCTCAAACAAGCTGCTGAAGCTGTTATTCAAATAAGCAGATTAATCCAAGAGTCAACAGTGCTATCTGAAGGCTTAAATGGTACAGAATTTAAAAGAGAAACTGAAGTAGAATAGCCTGTGCAAAACCAGTGATTCTTTGTTCTTAACATAGTTGAAATTCATTAGTCGCAGTTATCCAGCCTCTTTTTTGCTGCTAAAGTTGACAACATCTTTGGTTTGCCATTCCAAGTGAGAGGCAGGGGGGAAATCAGGAGAGCGGACTAAAAGAAAGAGGGTTGGGCAGAGATGTCAGTAGCAAGATGTGCTTTGTCTAAAGTTCACTGATCTTAATTATGGTAAAAGATTAAGGGACATTACTTCATTCTAATTCCTGTACTGATAGTTCCCTCTTAAAAGTTAAACAGCTGACACAAAAGCAATGCAATTTCCTTCAAATTAGTCTTCACAACCAAAAATAAAATAGGAAAACCTTGTCAGTTGTTGATTGTTTTACTGGGTATATTATGGGAAGCTAAGAGTCAAGGTTTTGCTACACAGTCCAGCTGTTTGTGATATAACTAGGCACACACACCAAATTTTTCACTGTAGTATAATCTTGCTGTGTTGAATCAAGTTAGAAACTTAAAAAAAGCTCCAACCATATCACCCTGAGCAATCCTTGACCTTCGCAATTACATTTTCATATGCTTGGGGAGAGAAAAAACTGGGATGAGCTGTTCAGGCTGCTTTGAAAGGAATGCAGATTCCATCAGTGTCCATTTGCATCAGTCAGTGGAAATGACCCCAAAAAAATGTTCTCAGAATTAATTCCTCAAGCTTCACTTACTGGATTAACCACCCTTTTCCCTGATGCTATGTTACTATTGGTTATGATTTAGGCCAGTGGATCCATCATGGACACAGTCCATCCTCCAAACAGTTCATAGTTCGACCACAAGAAAAAAAAACAGACAGAAGAAAGGACTTGTTATTGTCATTTATAGATAGAGATGTGAGGCACAAAGGGAGATTAATACCTTGAGGGGAAATTTGTGATGGATTACAAAAATCGCAGAATTAAACAGTCTTGTGTACTGAAATGCCAACCTCTAGAGCTCTGCCCTGTGCCTTGCACCGGGAGTACTCAAGGAGCACCTGCTTTGGAGAGAATGTGGTACACAGGACAAAGTTGCTCCTCAGTCACAGATCTTCCCTCAAGATGGCACCTCTTGAAATATCCCATCACAAAAGTGGGAACGTCAGCAAGGAAAATGCTTTCGGGGTTTCAGCAGGCCTGTAGAGCAGGTGACCGGCGAGTTCACAGGAGGATTGTCAAACAGCTTTTCATTGCCTGTTCCACCAAGTACCCCTCTTCTTCATGGTGACAGTTCCCTCTAGCCTCTCCTCCTTCCTCTCCTTTTTGCTCTACTTCTCCCCAGCTAATGCTGATAGGGAGGTTTAGATAGAAGAAACAGGAAAACAATTGTTATTTTTCAGAATAAGGCTGCAGAATTTAGGGAGTTGCCTTTTGTACATGAGAAGATTGAAGATTGCTCCTCACAATTTGAAGAGCAAGGAGGGGAATGGAGCTTCTTCCCTTAGTTTCCCCTCCCACATAGTAAATTTAAATATGCCTAATAAGTGGAAAACTTATAATGCAAGTGAGTTATGATCCTGAAGGACAAGGGAGAACAAAATACACTGCTGTTCCTGGAAAACTTAAGTGTGAGGGCCAGATAACCCTAAGAAGTTCCATTAAACCATTTGAGCCGTCACACTCAATGTCTAGAAAACTCTTCAACCATGAGGAGAAGAGCAGTCCTATCCAGGAAAAATAATTCATCTCAGACAAAGAAAGCAACAAGTGTGGAAATGAGTACCTGAAATCCCACCACAATAGAAGTGTGATTATAATGCTATGGCTTTAAGATCTATGAATATGATCATAGATCGAATTTGTCCAAACAATGGTTGTGTTTTCCCCTTCAGATTTTGGCTTACAAATGTGTGGCAGGACATTCCTGCTTCGTGATTAAAAGACTCAGGCCATAACCACTTGCTGTGAGCAGGAGGCACAGGCACAATGCACAGCCCCTACCCAGTCGCAGACCTTCTTTCAGCAAAGGCAGCGTGTGCTGAAAGAACTCCCTGCGGATCCCACCGATGGTTCCAACGCCGATTCAGGCTTTAAATGCTGTCCTGGTGATGACTGCATTGCCACAACTGACCTTACTAAACACAGGGACTGTATTTAATGTGGCCGTCAATAAATGCTGTGTCCTCTACTGACAGAACTATGTTACCAGCCAGCTGTTAGTTAGTCTTACTTTTCAACTAAAGATGGCAGTGTGCTAAACCTGCATTTGTTGAGTTAGTGAGATGCTCTTCTATTTTATATAAAAGCTGTGTTTTAGGAGAATTAGGCTCAACAATCCAGCTGTAGCTCAAGAGCAAGAAAATTATAGACTATGTAAACCTTTATCCGAACAAATAGGCAAACCAAATAAACCTCCTTCTCTTTAACTGAGTAATCAAACTGCAGAAAGAAGTGATAACAGGGTAAAGGTAGTAGAAGAAAAGGTGCCTGCTAAATTATACCTTGTCAAACAAAGAAGGAGACCTGTGAGTGGCTACGTTGGAGTTAGGAGAATTGGATGAACATGTTTGCACACATATATGGAGGAGTAATGTGAACGGTGGTGAGGGCCATTTACTTTGATGTCTACTGGAACCCTGAACAAAAAGCAAAACAAACAAGAGATGCCAATCTGAATTTCCATACTCCGAAGTAACCTCTTACTATAGGACTTGAGCCTCCTGTGGTGTAATTCTGGCAGTAATTACATAGGAACAGCATTTGTGGTAGCGTCAGGACAAATATTACCTCCATTAGGTCTTGAACAAACACGAATCGAGAAGTGTAGGTGTTCTCCGACTTACCACGTCCACATAGCACCGGTTAATTGATTTTATTGGGTGCTATGGGCACCCAACCATTTGGGAAACTTGTGTTTGGAATGCCCTCTAGTGGTCCTTCCCGCTGCAGGAGCCCATCCTCGGGAACCCTCCGTGGTCCCCGAGGCCCGTGGAGCAAATAGAGGGAGGGTTGGCCAGAGGCAGTGCCGGGTCGGCCATCGCACCGAAGGCGCTGAAGGAGAGGGCATGGGGCTCGATTTTGTGTAAAGAAGTTAGAGCTGGCTTATAATGATTTTTAATAATTCATTTAATGCTTGCAGTCATTAACTTTTTTGGAATGGGATTTGTCATAGAGGAGAGCTAAACTCTCCGACTGTCTCCTGGAAGGAGGAGGGGCAAGAGGGGGAAACGCTGTGGGCTGCGTTTGAATGTGTCCAGCCATGGTATTTACTCCTACACCCCCTTGTGTCATTTACCTTGCGGCAATTCTCCTTGGATTTCGTACAGCTCCAATTTAAAGCTTATGCCAGCAAATTAGCATTTCGGGGGCAAGAAACATTCTCAGTGAAATCTGCTCCTCTCTGGGTTGCACTTGTGTGCAAAGGCAAACCCAGCCTGGCTTGGTGCTGCGTGCTGGGCATCTTTGCTGCAGAAAGCAACCAAACTATCCCGGGAAGATGTGCTCAAAACTCGTGCACAGGCACAGCCTTCGAAGCTTTTCAGAGCTGGCCCTATCAACTCCTTCCAGTAGCAGATGCAAAATCAGTCTGTACGCTTTAATAGTTAACAGCAGTCTACAAGGTATTTCTCAGTTAATGTAGCTGCTTAAATAAAGTTTGTAAACTAGACCTGTGTTGTTCCATCTGCTTTTTGATCTAACACCTATCTTAATATAGTAATCAGCAACAAGCAGGAGGGTGTGTTAACGTGTTACATTTGTTAGCATTGCTACAGGCGAGAAAATACTTGAACTTTGCAAAAAGAAGCAAAACCAAAACAATCGAGTAAGATCAAAGTGAAATCTCTGATGATTTTTCTTTCACAGAGAGTTTCCTTCTTTTCCTCCTCACATTTGCTGAGATGTTTCTGCTCTCTGAGGTTGTCCTGAGATATTTTTATGAAAAGGACAACACTGAAATGTAGATAAAAGCATTAAAGCAACCCCCAAAAAGGACTTAATATAGAAGCAGACCTGAGGACAAAATTTCTGCCACAATCGACACCAGTTGTTCCCCTTAGCTTGTTTTGCACACAGGAACTCCAGTTGTGGAGCCAGTGTGGCAGAAACAGCCCAGCAGGAAAGGCATGTGAGGCATCTGCCATGTGCACTGGAGAGCGTCGCTGAGGGTTCCATTTTTTTCTTCTTTTGGATACCATACAAATGATTCAAAATTTGAAGGACAGATCACTTCTTAACCCTGCCTGGCTCCTTAGCAAAGCGGATCAATCCAGAAAAGCCACGATTTCCACTAAAGCCAGTTGTTTCCATGCATCCAGACTGGATGTGTAATCATTCTAAGACTGGGCCCGCAGGCAGATGTGATCACAAAACCAGTGGATCCTAGGTGAGTACCATGCACTGGCCATCGATGGTCCATCTTGATTTTGTTGGAAAAGTGGAACCAGTAAAATAATTATGTACAAAATTTTAAGGTAGAAGATATTGGTGGTACCTGTAACTGGGATACTGACTTGGCAAGAGGAAATCAAAGTTCTTTTTTCTCTGCTCTTGGCCTAACACGAAGGGAAGTCATTCTAATTCTGTGCACCAAACAGGTGCTGTTCTAAAAATGTATACAACAAAACTGTCTCCTTCTGGAAAGGGCATGGAAATCTGCTGAGGGGGAGGACAGTATCTAAATGCTAAAGGAGATTATGATTACATAGTAATCTGAGGGCAAGACTTGAGCTGATGCCCTGGGAAACACAAAATGTGATTGGTCCCATGTTTCAGATCAAAATGTTTTGACGGCTAAATATCAAATACTTCAAGTGCCCACAAGTACTTTCAAACTAGCTGTCATCTGAGAAGTTACAAAGCAAACAACTCCAGTAAAATTCAAAGAAGGAATACATTACAGAGTCCAGCAATCTGGTCAAACTATTCTGGAGAGAGCAAGGTAAAAATCAATTAAGTAGGCTGTTAATTACAAGGTACATGCTTAACTCCAGATGCAAAACAATGACCATGCAGCAGTAAATATAGTCCATGTGTGGGCCCTGAGCAGCACCCAGACCAGGTGAGTCACATCGTGCCATGCCACAGTAAGTCTTCAGATAAGTGTGGCTGCTAGTAGGAGACCAACAAGTCAAGGGTGTAAAGAGCAGCTTTGCTTAAAAGTGGAACCTGTTAGAAGCAACTCCTGCCCCCTCAGCTCTCTGATCACAGAATATGCTGAGTTGGAAGGGACTCACAAGGATCATCGAGTCCAGCTCCTGGCCCTGCACTGCACCATGATGGGCTGTGCACTGCAGCTTTCAGGTACATGAGAGGTTTGCCATGGTCCCTGAAGAATCAAAAAGGTTGGTAGTGCCTCTCTATTGACCAGAGGGTGTTACTTGACATAGGCTGGGACAGAGGAGATGGTGGTGGTTGTTCTTATGCTATGGGTGGAAACACGAGGCTTGAGGGGATGTACCCAGGAATGGGAGTTGTAAAGGTGAGAGTCATCCTGGTGCTGCACTAACAGAAGTGATGGCTGGAAGCCTTGTACATAGCGTGGCTCAGTTCGTGGTTTCACCTGCATGTCTGCAGGCCTGCATCTGCATGTTGGAGCTAATGACCACAGTCAGCTCTGATTTACAGAGAGCTGATACAGTTACTTGGCTCTTGCTGAGCTGAAAATGCAGGCTTTGCCTGAGCAAAACTGTCATTTCTGTGTGCTGTGAAGACTGTGAGAGAACCCTAAAATACAGAGACCATACACACCTATATCCTTTCCTACTTTCTGTAGGCATTTCCTCTGGTTTACTCAAATTAATGTTAGGAATTTTTTTCTTTCCCATCCCTACATGTCTGGCTAAAGTATATTGCAAGGTGAAATTGTTTCATTCAACTATGACTTAAAAGTAATGAATCCCCCCAATATTTCATCACACGCTTAATCTGGAATTTATCTTCTAGAATCTCATTATCTTACTGTGTATCATGGTGAGATTTTGATTCCCCTGTCAAAATAGAGCTGCAAGGACCTACCATCTGTTTAACTTTTCACAGAATCACAGGATGGGTCAGGTTGGAAGGGACCTCAGAGGGGTCATCTGGTCCAACCTCCCTGCTCAAGCAGTGTCATCCCAGAGCACATGGCACAGGATTGCAACCAGACAGTTCTGGAGTCTCTCCAGTAAGGGACACCCCACAACCCCTTTGGGCAACCAGTTCCAGTGCTCG
>VZTA01012059.1:4525-19668 GCA_013398855.1 Mohoua ochrocephala
CTTTCCCTTCTCCCTCTCTCCTTTCCCCTTTCCTCCTTCTCCCTCTCTCCCTTCTCCTTCCCCTTCTCCTCCCCACCTCCCTCCCCTCCCCATCCCCATCCCCGCTCCCTCCCCGCAGATGCTGAACCTGTTCGTGGCTGTGATCATGGACAATTTCGAGTACCTGACCAGGGACTCCTCCATCCTCGGGCCCCACCACCTGGACGAGTTTGTCCGGGTGTGGGCTGAGTACGACCCCGCAGCCTGGTACGTGCTGGGACACGGGGGTGGGGACAGAGGGGACACCGGGGTGGGACAGAAGGGACACTGGGGTGGGACAGAGGGGACACCGGGGTGGGACAGAAGGGGACACTGCTGTACTCAGAGCCTGTTTTAATGGGATCAACTCCAGCATTTGAGGTGACATCGCTGTGAAATGCTCCAGCTCCCTGAGCGCTGGAGAGGAATGAACCCGGTGTCACTGCAAGGGCGTTTCCTTCACACACACCCAAGGCCTGAAAGCAAAGCACAGCCCAAAATTAACAGATTAGCGGCCTCAATTCCACCGATCCTGGCCCAATGGCCACGGAGAAAAGCTATTTAGCACTTCCAAAAGGAGCTTTAGGTTCCTGCATCCCAGGCCGGAGATGAAAATCTGCAAATCTCTGGCTGTTGGCAGCGCTTGAGGGAGCGGGAGAGGATCCACCTTGGTGCTTTCCCAAACGCTGTGCAGACACCTCAGGCCACAGGAGAGGATGTGCTGCCTCTGAGTCAGGTCCTGCAGGCTCTGATTCCATCATCCCACCCTCTCCCACAGGGAATGATGTGATGCTCCTCAGCGTTAGGGTGGTTTCCTGAAAATACTGGATTTTTGGGAACAGCCTTTCCTCGTTAAACACAACATTTCCCACTTGGAAGCCTCCTTGCAATGACATCAAACTCGACAAGGGAATTTTGCTCTTTTGAGTAATATTTAGCCCTGGACTTGCAGTTGAAACCTTGGGACGTGCAAAATGATCAGGATAAAATGAAGTTTGGAGGTGTTTCGTTCTTAAAGAACTCCAATCAAACATTCCTGATTTTAAAGGAGGGGATGGCTCTCACCCACTGGACAATGAGACGTTTATTTTATGGTGGGGTTTTTAAATTTCTTTTATTTCTTCAAAGACAAAGAGGAAGCTGCACGCTGGGCTTAGGCAGGGGAGCAGCAGCACAGACCCAAAATTCAGGGATTTTTATTAAACTGAGGGAATGGCCCTGCCCAGTGACTACTTCTAGAGCAGGACTGATTTAATAAATCGCTTTTCTGCCTTGCTGCACCACAGCCCTGGGGACGGGGTTATTCTCATTTCTGGATGCTCTGTCCCAGGTCCCAATAATTCCCTTGATATTCTCTTTGGGAATTTGCCTTTCTGTTGATTTAAAGCTCTCCCTGGTTTGGATCCCTTTTCCTCCCCGTGAGTTCCTGTGCCACGAATCTCCTCTGGATTTGTGATGCCTCCAGCTCCTCCCATCTTTCCCCTCTTTTTTTGTTTCCCTTCAGCAGAGACAGAGGCAGGAAGTGTTTGGATGATCAACCTGTCAAACTCCCTGCTAGGATGCAATTAAACTGCTTTATAAACTCTCGCTTAAAATGATTTAGGCCAACTTTAAATGGCAACTTGTTCCAAAAAACCTGCATTTCTCTGAACTGTGGGGGATTTAAACTGCTCCAAGCCACCCCTACTACCAGCTTGAATATTTACTCCACAGTTACTACCAGCTTGTAATCTCCAGGCAGGTTTTCATCCCCACGAGCTCTGTGACACAGCAAATCCTTTGTGGGGATTTAGCAGGCATAAATAGCTTTTCTTTTTCCCCTTTCCCCAATCCAGTCCTGCCTCTTCCCACTGGAAAAATCTCAATGAGGCTGAAAACTCGGGAGTGCCTGGCTGCTCCTTAAAAAAACCAGCCTTGGCTCTACATCCGTGGGAGGAGGAACACACCTGGCAAGGGAAAAAAACCCTGGGATCAGCGTGGGGTTTTAATGTTTGTATGCAGGAACTTTCCACCCCGAAGAGGCAGCAGCGCTGAGTTTACAGGAGGATTTCTCGCTCTATTAACTCCGAGCAGAGCCTGAGTCACTCAGGGGCCAAACCTTCCCCCTCCCAGAGCTGTTAATGCAGAAAATGTCAGATATTAAGATGCTAATTCTGTTTTTTTTCCCCTCTAAGCCTGTTTCCTTTTCGCTCTGGTGGGAAGTTATTGAGTGTGAATAGTTCCACTGAGATCACATTTTCACAAGTGGGACGGAAATCTCCACAAATCTGAAATCCTTGCACGCCTTAAGGCCAGAACTGATCCTTTAATAATTTTGATTTCAGACCTTTCTGACCTTAGAGGTCTTTCCCAACCCAAATGATTCTCTGATTTGATTATTCCATGATTTGAGCTGAATCTGGTCACTCATTGATCCCTCCTCCCAAGGTGATTATCCCAAGGAAAAGGGAATTACAATGTTTATCCACTTCCCGTAGCCTGAGACCCTTAATGGAAGATGCTCCACAACTTTGACATTTTTATTATACAGATAATATTGTAAACACAAACTAATGGATATTTTACCCCCATTTCTGATATCACCTTTGGTTTTGTTACAAAATCCAACTCCCTGGAAACTTTCCTGGGGAAAAACATTCAAAAGGAAGTAAAAAAAGGCAGCTGGGAGCTGTTATTCCAGCGGTGCCACATTCCCTAGGGGTAAGTGTGGGAAAACTGCCGGATTCAGGGGTGGCAAAAGCCTTGAACTCACAAAAAGAGAGGGAATGAGAGAAATGGGGAGCACAGGGTGGTTTGGTGGGGCTGAGAGATCATTAAGAAAGGAGGGAAAACACCATTTAAAGGATGATCTGGGAAAGGAAACATAATTGGATTTCTAGAAACTTTTGTTCAACATAGAGTGAGTTCTTGATCTGTTTTATTCCTCTCCCAGTGCTCACCTCATGGAGATACTGGGAATGTCACTCTGGCCATCCCATTCCCATCAGTTTACCCCCAGAACACTCGGGAGGAGCTGCAGGTGCTCCCAAGGGAGCTCTCTGGGATTAGAGGACACTGAGGAAAATCAGATTTAAACAAGAGGTTGTGGCTGCCCCTGGATCCCTGGCAGTGCCCAGGGCCAGACTGGATGGGGCTTGGAGCAGCCTGGGACAGTGGGAGGTGTCCCTGCCCGTGGCTTTAAGGTCCTTTCCACCCCAAACCATTCTGGAATTCTCTCAACCTGGCCAAGGATCCCTTTTTGTCCTGATTTTGTGCCACCATCTCCCAGTGCAAAGCATTTGTTGGTTTTCCAGCCTGCCACGGACTCTTAGAGAGCTCAGGGAGGTGTTCAGCCGTCTTTTCCACAGCCTGGTTTTCCAAAATCCTTCTGAAATCATAAGGAAAGCAAAGTTGGTGCCTCAGTGAAACCAACACCTTTTTAGACCCACAGTTAGGCCTGGAGCCAAGAGTTGACCTCCCTCTCAATTCATAGTTTGGACTTGGCTTGGGGAAGGCTTTGAACAGACCCGAATTTTCCACACCCCAAAAAGCAGCAACATCGGAGGAGCTCTCCCAGAACATTCCAGCCTTCTGTATGGAAGGCACCAAAATAAACACAGGGAGGCCAAACCATCCCAAGTTTTCTTCGGAGGGGATTTGGAAGTTGGGCTCTTTTCGCCTGGGACTTGGTCACTCACAAAAGATTGAGGAATAGAATCCTGCTGTTGGATTAGCTGGGAATTAATGAGAGTGACCATAAAGCTCCCACGAGGGGTCTGGTTTCTCCTACTGCCAAGGAAAGCTGGATTTTCCCAGTGCCAGTGCCCAACACGGCTCTGGAGATGGCACCTTCTGCTCTCCCAGCAAACTCCTCATCACCCAGGAACGGCCCTGCCTGGGTTATGTAGGAGGTGAGAGTGCAAGGGAAATATTCCCAGGGTTTTGAAGCAGCTAATTGGAATCCTGGGAATAATCCACTGAAGACCTGTCATAAAATCCCGGGAATAACCCATTAAAGAGGCTCTTTGTGGGCTGCAGGCTCTGGGTGTCGGGCAGCAGAGTCTGGAGGTTGATGCTCAGGCCCAGGGAATTAAAACACAAGTGGGAAAGGAAACCAAATGTTTGGGAAGCCCTGCACATGGCACTGAAGGCTTCCCAGGGGAAAATCCAAGGATATCAAGTCGGGTGAGCAGTTGGACATTCCCTCTGTGTGCGGAAGTGGCTCCTTCTTTTCCATACTAACCTTTCTTTTCAGCGTGTTCTGCCCTTCCAACTCCTCCTGTTTGCCTGTGGAAAAGCTGATTCTTCCCCATTTGCCTCGGGAAAAGCTGATTCTTCCCCCTTTGCCTCGGGAAAAGCCGATTCCTGTCGGATTTTGCTGTCATAACCTCTGGTGTTTCCTTTCCAGTTGCCGGATTCATTATAAGGATATGTACAATTTGTTACGTGTAATTGCTCCACCCCTGGGCTTAGGAAAGAAGTGTCCTCATAGGGTGGCCTACAAGGTTTGGAATTTCAGAGATCCCTCCAGCATCTCTAGTCTTGGTTCTGTTTCTTTTGATCCCCTCTTCCCTCCCCCGAGTGCAAATGCAGCCGGTAGAGAAAAGAAACTGGAACGTAACGAATCCCTTGCCTGAAAACAAAAGGAATGATTGACTGACTGCCTCCTTTCTCCTCCATGCATCCCTTCCCTGTCTCCTCCCACACCCCAGCTGGCTGGAAGAGGCAGTTTTATGAGACAGGGAACCCTCCAGCTTCCATCCTGCCGGCTCCAGCAGGGAATTGTTGGGGAAAAGCATCCCAGCACCCCAGCACTTCAATAAATACCAGAGCAATGTCATCCCAAGGTTTCCAGGGAGCAGCGAGTTTGGTTTGGCTTCGTAGCGTTGTTGCTCCAGCTGAGTGATCAACTTGGCCTTTCCTGAGCTGGAAAATCATTGGATCTGGGCAGAGATGAGGGATGAGCTGCTCACGGTGCCACAGCCAGAGATTGCCCGGGGGTTACATTATGTCCCTAAATTGTGGTGGACACCCAGGGAAACCTCCTGCTCATGGCACAGGGAGAGTTCACTGGGCTTGGGAGCCCAAGTGGGGGATTTGGGACAGATCTGGCCAAGAAATCAGCACAGGATGGGCTTCAGTGGGGAGCCAGTTCCAGGCAGGGAATTTCTTGGAAAGCAGAGGATGAAGAAGGCTGGAAGCAGCCAGCCCTGAGCTTGCTCCTCTCCCCCACTCCAGCCCAGGTGTTTCCCACACCTGACTGAGGATTAAGAGCTCAGAGGAGACCCCACAGCCCAGCCCAGCCCAGCCCAGCAGCAGGACAGGAGCCAGGGCAGGACTGGCTCCAGCTCCCATTTGTGTCTCTCAGCAGCCTTTAAATCAGCTCAGGGCTGGGAAAGCTGGGTGGGATTTAATCTGCAGCAGTTACCAGGGACAGGAATAGATGTTTTGGGCTGGCTGAGTTCTCTCCTCCTCCTCCTCCTCCCTCTCCTCCATCAAAGCTTTCCATAGAAACTGAGATCTGTGTCAGGACATTGGGCTGGTGGGAAGGTTCCTGCTCGGAGTTTAGATGGGTGCTTAGGTTTTCCCTGCTGGTGTAGAGGAGATGATAACACTGTCCTGCTTTTCCAGGGGTTAAACTTTAATTAATAACATCCCTGGCTCTCCTCAGATGCCAGGCAGCACGGATTTGCACATCAGAATAAGCAGGCAGCTCGCTGGGGAAACAGAAGGACATTGTCACAGTTCCAATGGTCACAAAAAGGTGGAGCAGGGATTTCTTGCTGGTTTTCAGGGCAGGATTTGATCCACCACCACCGTGTGCTGAAGGGAGATGTCCTCAGCGACACTCTCAGCTGCTCTGAGGGCCTTTTCCCAAATCTCTGCAATTCCCAGTTCTCTGACCGGGAGGAGACACCCAGTTGAGGTTGGCTCGGTGAAAGACAGGTCCCACCAAAAGTGAGGGAAGAACAGATCCCCTTCCCACCACCTGCCAGGGCTGGGCTCTGGTTTTGCCAGCCCTGAGTTCAGGCCGGAGCAGGAATTTGCAAAGTGTCCCCCTCAGCTTGGAGTGGGAGCAGTCCCAGAGCGTCCCTCAGCAAACCCCCCTCAATTGGCTTCTCCTTTATCTCATCGCCCACCCCAAACCCAAAGTGCTGCTCCCTGGAAGGAAAGAAAGCTGGCTGTGTTCTCCCAGCCCTGTCCCATAACTCTGCCTCCCAGCTCTCCCTGGCATGGTGACCTGGCTGCTTTGGGGGGGTGACGAGGGGATCCCTCATCCCCCACCCCGCCAAGCGCCAGCCAGACCCAGCCCTGCCACCCCCTCTCCCCTGGGGGACATCGAACATTCCCTAAGGGGACATCGAGCATTCCCCAAAGGGACATCGAGCATTCCCTAAGGGGACATCGAGCATCCCCCAGGGGACAGCAATCATTCCCCCAGGGCCACGGGCCGCCCCTGCAGGAGGAGGAGACGTTGGGCGCTGAAACAGCAACGGAAGCGGAGCCACCTCTTCTCCTGCCCCACCTCTTTGAGTTTGGTTTTGTTTCCCGGAGAAATCTGATTAACCAGATCTCTGTTTTCTTGTCTGCTTTCCCTTCTCTCTCTCTCTCTCTCTCTCCTCCTTTTCATTTGCTCCGTTGTGTTGCCTTTTCCCCCCGCCCCTTCCCCATTCTCCCCTGCCTCAATCCGGTTGGATTTCTGTGTCCCGGTGCTTTTGCCTCGGTCCCTGTGGTCCCAGCGGGCGCATCAGTTACACAGACATGTATGAGATGCTGAGACACATGTCCCCACCTCTAGGCCTTGGGAAGAAATGCCCAGCTCGTGTTGCCTATAAGGTAGAAAACCTCCCCAGGACCTCCTGCCCAACCAGCAGCTTTTTGTGCCGTGGCTGAAGTGGGGTTTCTGTGGCATTGGTGTTGTTCTTCTGGACTTTTCCCGGTGCTTTCTCTGCTTTCCAAGCAAGATTTTGGATCTTCTGATTTTTTTGTTGTTGTTGTTGGTTTTTTTTAAATTTTTTTCTATATATATCTATAATTTTTGGGGGGTCTTTGAAACTCTGGCACATCAGTTTGTCTCTCTAAGTATGTCTCTGCTCTCTCTATCAGTGTTTCTCTCTCTTTTCTCTCACCCTGCTTCCATTTAGGTTAATTTGGGGAGGGACGGTGCTAATGAGCAAATGGCCTCCCCATTAGATCCCCATTTTTCTTCCTGGAGCTCTTTGTCTCACTAACCCCGCAGTAGAATGTTGTTTTTTCCTCCTCTTAATTAGATTGGAGTAATTAGAGTAGGCAGCACCGTAGGAGTGAGCAAGCAATTAAACAGAGACAACACCAGAAGGGCTCCTTGAACACCCTCGTGGAAGAAATGACTTTAACAGAAAACGTTTAGGACGGGGAGATGAAGAAATCGCTCCCAACCTATTGTTGATTTGGCCAAACTTTTTAATTGAGCCACCAAAATTAATTCTACCCCAAAGGCCCGGGTGGAAATTCAGATGGAAACGGAGCAGACCCAGTAAAGGCCAGGCTGCCCTTCCAAAAACTCTCAGGGTGCTTGGGAACTTCCATTTCCAGGGCGATTCTCCTTGGAAGTTTTACCACTGCAGCTCACAGGTTTGGAGGGAGAGGTTGCTCAGAACCATTCATCACCCAAAAGGGGTTTTTTTTGGGCTGTCGGTGTCATTCCAGCCACCCCCAAACCCCAAAACTCAGCTCAACCGATCCAGATCACAACAGCCCCTCCTGTGCTGGGGGATTTTTCACTGAGACCAAATAAACCCAAGGTTTTTGTGAAGAGGCTCAAGCTGGACCCAAACCTGGGTCTGATGCACTTAGTAGCAGCAAGAAGTTGTTCAGATAAATCCTCCTACAAGATCCTTCCTCAGCGTGCCAGGATTCCAAATAAAAGGAAAATGAAACATAACCTTAAATCTCTCCAGTTTGGGGGCTTTGCTGGATTTGATTTGTTTCTGGCCACCGTAACTGAGCTCGAGGAACCCAACTAGATGAAAAATTCCAGGTCTCAGCTATTTCAGACACCAATCATCCATGGAAATCCATGGATTTGCCACCTGTGAGTTTCCATTGGTTTAGCAGAGCTGTGTCCTGCTGAAAGGAGGCGTTTGCAGGTGGGCAACCACATCCGCTCTGTGGCTGGACCAGAAGGAGAAAACTCCTTTTTTTTTTCCCCTAAATCGTGTAGAATTCAAAAAGGAACAGAACAAAAAGGGGTTAAAGAGATCACGAGTTAAAACAGGAGTTTTAAATAAGGCCTTGGGCTGCTTTTCAGAGCAGACTTTGTGCCCGCAGGCACTTCCCCAGCCTGGCTTTTCCCTGAGAATTTCCTGATACCTCCTTTAATTTGTCTGTCGCTGCAGAACAAACCCACAGAACCTGGGTACATAGGAGTGAATTCTTTTTAAAGCCCAGACTCCTGATTTTTTGAAGACATCGTTAATTTCTCCCCATCTCTGGAGAAACCTCTGGGCTGTGTCCGTGTGCCAGAGATGGGTTCAAACAGCTCCACTCGAGGCTGAACATCAGATCTCTCTGCCTTTGGAGATGATCACGTTCATTTTACACCTCATCAAAGAGCCCTGAACTCCAAAATAATGGATTTCAAACCAGATCAGGATTTTCCTCACGCATTAAAGCTGCGGTTTGGGCTGATCTCTCCCTCAGTTATTGCTGATCAAATTAAACCCTCATAGTTTAGGACTGGTTTTTGCTCTTTTCCCTCCTCCACTTCTCCGTGCAGCTCATCCATGGATTGGTGCTGGGCATCTTCCCCCCATGACTCCGGTGGGATGTGGCACCCCCTGCCCTGCTCCCGCCAGGTGTCCCCACGATGGTGTCACCCACGTCCTCCCAAGTGGATGAGGGACTCAGGAGGACACTGAAGTCCCTCCCAGGCACTGACCCCTCCCCGGAGCCTGGAGAGGGACATCCACCCCCTGCTCCTGCAGGTGTAGCTCAGTCAGTGCCAACAGCAGCCAGGGCTTTGTCTCTGCCCTATTTTCACCCTCTCCCTCTGATTTTTAACCCCCCTGACTGTTCTGTCCAGCAAAAGCTCTTTTGCCCCACACATCCCCCCTTCTTCTTTCCGTGTCTACTTCCCCCAGTCCTCTTCCACAGTTTTGTGTGTGTTCCCCATGTCTTCGTTGCCTTCTCAGTACGTCCACGCTGGTTTTTGTTTGGATTTCCCCTTCTTTGCAGCCTCCTTGGCTGCTGTCCTTCCTTTCTGCTGTTTTCTGGTTCCCTTTTCTCAACTGTTCTCCTTGGTCAGCCTGACCAGCCTCTGCAGCTCCGTGTGCGTGGCTTCGCTGCTTCCCGGAGGTGCATGCCTGGGATCCTCGGGATGTGCTGCTCGGGCACCAGGAGAGCTCCATCCTTCACTGGGCTGGGGGAAAAAAGGCTGAAGGAACCCAAATTCCTGTGTTCAGTTCTGGGCTGCTCACAGCGAGAAGGGCATTGAGGGGCTGGAGCGTGTCCAGGGAAGGGAACGGAGCTGGGGAAGGGGCTGGAGCACCAGGAGAGGCTGAGGGAGCTGGGAAAGGGGCTCAGCCTGGAGAAAAGGAGGCTCAGGGGGGACCTTGTGGCTCTGCACAAGTCCCTGACAGGAGGGGGCAGCTGGAGGGGGTCGGGCTCTGCTCCCAGGGAACAGGGACAGGAGGAGAGGGAACGGCCTCAGGCTGGGCCAGGGGAGGCTTAGATTGGATATTAGGGAAAAATTCTCCATGGAAAGGGCTGTCCAGCCCTGGAAGAGGCTCCCCAGGGCAGTGGTGGAATCACCACCCATGGAGGGATTTAAAACCCTACAGATGAGGATGTGGCACTTGGGGACATGGGCCAGTGGTGGCCTTGCAGTGCTGGGTCAGTGTTTGGGCTCAATCATCTTACAGCTCTTCTCCATCCCAAATGATTCTGTGATTCCATGAATTTTGAAGTCTTTTCTATCCAGTCAGATGCAAAGAGGGAAGAAAACCTCTTTGACTTCACTCTGATGTCTTAGGGTTTGCTCACTGTCCCTGCCCATGGCAGGGGGTGGAACTGGATGAGCTTTGAGGTCCCTCCCACCCAACCCATCCTGGGATTCTGTGATTCCTGGGAGGATCCCAGAGCTGAGCTGCTCCAGCAGGAGGCAGCGAGAGGGAGGAAGGCCGTGGAGAGCCTCTCCAAAGCCAACAGAAGAGTTAAACCAGAGTAGAACCGTTCCAACTAGGTCGGGGTGAATTATTTATAGCAAATAATTCATTCACCAAACTCAACCTCATTTCCCACAGCAGCGCTCCACTGTCCCGAATTTATTCCCGACTGGGGATCATTCCCAGAGCAGCTCCCGTCCCAGAGGCTCACGGGGTGCTCTTAATAATTCAAATCCGTCGGGGTGCCAGTAGTTTTCCAGGCATTTTGTGCTCCTCTTCCTGCTCAGGGAAGAAGATTTAGGGTGAAGCCGCTTTTTCTGGGGCAGGCTGGGAGCCAGCAGGACACCTTTGATCCCGGGATCAATTTTCCCCCTCTGGTCGTCGGGCTATTTTCCAAGGAGTCGCTGAGCTGAGCCGAGCGGGAATTTATCCCTGCCACAGAGCTTTGGTTCCTCGTTTGTCTCTGGCAATTAAACAGCGCCGGAGCCGCGGGGGGGCCGCCGCCTCCTGACCGCGCACGGACCCCGCGCACCGAGCGCTGCCTGCCGACCCCGCTCCTCATCAGCTCCCCCCTCGTTATCAGCACAGCGCTAATTAGGAGGCTCGGGAGACAACGGCGCGGCTCCTGCCTCTGGGGCCCTCTCTTGCCGGAGCATTAACGAGCTCCAAATCCGCCTAATTAAAAGCCGGGGCCGCGGGAGGGATCCCCACGCGCGGCCGCGAAAGCGGAGCGGGGACTCCACCTGCTGCCAGCCGCCCCCGGAGGGGAGCGGGAGCTGGGAAGTCCTTCCCTGCCAGCTCAGGGCACCTGGGAAGGGTTTCCGATCCTTCCTGGGAAGGATTTCCACCTTTTTTTTCTCCCCCCCTGCCGCCCGTCATTAATTCACCTGAGCGCCCCTGGGTTGTGGCTGGCGATTCCCAGCGCCTCCCAAGTGACGCCCGTTCTTTATCAGGGCAGGGAAGGAGCAGCGGGCTCCTAAAATTTCCTTCCGGGCTCCGGAAAGATGGAAAATTATCCAAATTAGATTTGGGGTATTTTTTTTCTGTTTGTTTTGGTTCAGGTATTTTTGTTGCTGTTGGGATTTTTTGGTTGGTGGCTGTTTTGTTTGGGTTTCCCTTTTCCCTTTCCCCTTTTTCCTTTTCCCTTTTTCCTTCCCCCCCTTCCCTTTTCCCCCCTTCCCTCTTTTCTTCCCTTTCCCTCCCTTTCCTTTCCCCCTTTTTTCCCCCCATTTCCCCCTTTTTTCCCCCATTTCCCCTTTTTTTCCCCTCTTTCCCCTTTTTTCTCCCCTTTCCCCCTTTTTCCCCCCTTTTTTCCCCTTCTTTTTTTTCCCCCCCTTTCCCCTTTTTCCTCCCCCCTTTCCCCTTTTTCTCCCCCTTGCCCCTTTTTTTTTCCCCTCGCCCCTTTTTTCCCTTTCCCCTTTTCTTCTCAATTTTTTTCGTCCTGTTCCAAACCATGGGCCACTGCTCTGAAATAGCCTCAAAGCTCAACTTCAGCCAGAACAAACAGCAAAAAAAATGGGGGGAAAGTCAATTTATTTTTTAAATGAGTACACTCTAAACAAGTGGTTCAACTTTTCAAATTGATGTTCTTGTGCCTAAATCTGTGAGAAACATTGAGAATTTCTCTTCTAGCCTGGTTCAGGATAAAAATCAGAAGTTCTTGATGAATTTTTCAAGGAGAAATTTTGGGCCGAGAGGAATATTTTGAGTTTGAGAAACGTTACCGATTTCAATTGGATTCCTTTTCAATGGATCCTCTAGAAATGGAGAGGGATTGAATACAGATAAAATTAGAAAGCAGCCTCTCCACAAGGAGATACTTTTATCTCTGAGGTTATTTTGTAATACCGAAAGGAAAAAAAGTAATATAACCTTTTATAACTTTTTCTTTGCCATTTCAGCCTTTCAGCTGCGTTTGTGGCATTGGGAAAATGCCCCAGACAATGCTCAGGGATCGAACCCCTCCTGGCTGTGCCAGTGTCTGGCCGATTCCTCGGCTCCTCTGGGTGCCCGCGGTGATTTGGGGTGTCAGGGTGGGGTGTGGGGTGAGCGCTGCCTCACCCGACCCCCCCCTCACCTCCCCAGCCACGCTGGCAAAGACCAAAGATGAATCAATTCTCGTCTTCCCACTGCTCCATCCTCAGCAGCTCCAGAAATGCCAGATATTCAGTTAAGGAACAGATTTTCCTGAGCCGGGGCCTTCCAAGAAAGGAATTTTCCCTGCTTTTGGGAGGGATCTTGGGTGGATTTTAGCTGAGGCCTGTTGGCCTCGGCTGCAGCGGGTTCTTTCTCATTTTATGGCTTTTTTTTGGCCAAGAAATGGGCAGCTGGAAGGTGCAACTTGCAGCTCACCTTGGCAGGGCAAGAACTCCTCAAGTGCTGTCCAAAGGGAGCTGAACTCCAGTTTGCCACCCCGAGAGGATGGAGGGAGACATCCCATCACAGCCTCCCTTCTCCTGCCTCCTGGAGCTGCCCATCCCTGGCCAGGGGAACAACCCAAATCCCCCTTTCTGCTCCTTTTGGAGTTCTCAGATTGGGATTTGCAATAGCCAGGAGGTGTCTGAGTGACCCAGTTTGGATACTGGGATGGAGAAAATGGAAACGCAGGGAGGAGGGCGAGGAGGTGGGGTAGGGAGAGCCTCTTCCAGGTGCAAAATGTGAGTTTTAGCCTTCCTAAAAGTGTGAATCCCCTTGGAAAATCTTCCCCTAAATCCTCCGTCCCTGGCTAAAATCGAGGAGGGAAGCACTGCTCGGCACAGCCGTGGCGTGGCCTGGGTTCTGCATCCAAATCCTTGGGGAATTCAGCCCGGAGAGGCAGCTGGGGAGCCCTGGGATGTGTCAGTCACAAAGTGGGGTTTTGGTGGTGGTCTCTGTGAGGATCGAGCTCTCCTGTGGGGAATTATTCCTCATCTGCCTGTTCTTCACTTCCATGCATCTTCTTTCTCTCTCCATCCCTCGCCTCTCTCCCACTCCGGTGGGATTCTGGGGCTCTCAGTGGTTAACTGGGGACTCTCATTGATGGGTTTTTTTGTAGCTTTTTGTGTGCTGAGGGCAGAATCGGAATTAAATCCTGACCCCAGTGAACAGAAAAAAACCCGTGGTGTTGCCAGCACTCGACAGTCACCGAGTGAAAAGGGAGGAAAGGCTGGGCTTTGATTTCCCTGGCTCTGAGGCTGGGCAGACATGGAATAACCTCTGGGCATGCTGTGAGGGAAATCTTGGAGATCACAGTGGTTTGTCCCAGACTTTAGGTGACAGGGATGTTGTTCCAGAGGTCTCTTGTCCCTGCAGGATGCAGTGAGAGCTGAAAATGTGTCAAGATAAGATAAACAAGGAGATTTCAGCTCCTCTGGAGCCCATCTGAGCAGATTTTACACTGGGCCAGCACCTTGTGCCCTTTGTCTGCTCATGTCAACACCACCAAGTGTCCCCTCGGGGGGGGGAATTGTCCCCTTGGCTGGCAGAAGGTGCCAGAGTTGGAGTCTGGAAGTGTCCAAGGCCAGGTTAGACAGGGCTTGGAGCACCCAGGAATAGGGGAAGGTGTCCCTGCTCATGGCAGGGGGTGGAATGGGATGATATTGAAGGTCTTTTCCAAGTCAAACCAGTCTGGGATTTTAAGGCAGCTCAGTTCACACATGTGGGAAGTCGGGAGCTGAAGTCGGGAGCTGAAGTTGGGAGTTTCTCTAAGCAGGGAGATTATCCCAGGGGTGGAAAACCTGGCCAAGTCTTCATTCCCCAGCTGTGGCTTGGCTGGGGCAGGTACCAGCCCCGTGTCTGGGTGCTGCAGACACCTCTGGAGAAATGGGATGAGCCAGGAAATGGGATGGGAGCCTCCCACCCGGCTGCTTTCGGGAGAGCTCTGTGGGATGGCAGTGCTGGCAAACCCCCTATAAACCACTCAAGTTCTACCCCACACCTGCTCCTGGGCAGGAGCTGCCGTCCGTGCGCCAAGAATTCCAGCTCAGCACACAAAAAGTTCCTTCCTGTTTGTATCCTGGGTATTTTGGGGGTTCGCAGAGGGGCAGGGGAGGGTGGGGGGGAGGCCTCCTGGCCCTCTCACTCACAGCCAGCCCTGTCTGTCCCCAGCGCCTGGTGAGGATGAACATGCCCATCTCTCCCGAGGATTTAACCGTGCACTTCACCTCCACGCTGATGGCCCTGATCCGCACTGCCCTGGAGATCAAACTTGCCTCAGGTGAGAGGGACGGGCTGGCTGGGTCACCTGGAGATCAAACTCGCCTCAGGTGAGAGGGACGGGGTGGCTGAGGGAGTCTCTGGGTCACCTGGAGACCAAACTCACCTCAGGTCAGAGGGACGGGGTGGCTGAGGGAGTCTCTGGGTCACCTGGAGACCAAACTCACCTCAGGTCAGAGGGACGGGGTCTCTGGGTCACCTGGAGATCAAACTCACCTCAGGTCAGAGGGACAGAGTGGCTGAGGGGGTCTCTGGGTCACCTGGAGACCAAACTCACCTCAGGTGAGAGCAATGGGTGCCTGAGGGGGTCTCCGGGTCACCTGGAGATCAAACTTGTCTCAGGTGAGAGGAACAGGGTGGCTGGGTCACCTGGAGCTTGAACTCACCTCAGGTGAGAGCAGTGAGTGCCTGAGGGGGTCTCTGGGTCACCTGGAGATCAAACTCACCTCAGGTGAGAGCAATGGGTGCCTGAGGGGGTCTCTGGGTCACCTGGAGATCAAACTCACCTCAGGTGAGAGCAATGGGTGCCTGAGGGGGCGGCTGGGTCACCTGGAAAAGGCTGGCACCGAGGGCAGCTCAGCCCCTTGGAACCCTCGGTGCTGCCCTGGCTCTGTCACGCAGGATTAGGGAAGCTGAGCTCACCTCTAGGCATGGATTTTGTTGTGCTGCAGATTTCCTGTGCATGGAAAAAACAAACCCCAAAACAGCACCGAGAAGAGAGCAATGCCCTGCGTGGCCTCTTCCAGAGCTGCTCCCCAGCTCTGGCAGCCTCCAGCCTGTGTCCTGCAGGATGGGGGAGCAGTTTCT
>VZTA01012067.1:0-12026 GCA_013398855.1 Mohoua ochrocephala
TCGAGGGAAGCGACGCGGCGCTAATTTAGTCTTCTTGAAAGGTATCAGTAGTGAAGGTTGTAACGTAGTAAGCCATCAGGCTACACCACAAAGAAATGTTGTGGATCCTTTCAGGAATAGCTGCCTTTTTCCGTTTCTCTTTGGTGTATACTGCAAAACAAACCAGCAGCGAATTACAGACCCCAGTTTGCCACCTTCAAAGCTTATCTGAAGAGGCAGCATGCCAGTGTCCCTAGGCAACTTCTGCATCAGTTGCAGTCATGATACCCTTCGGCAATGTCATGAACACAATGTTCAGGTATATTCAGCCACAACTGAGCTCAGGAGATTCTATCACTCTTGTGAGACCACCCTGGGGAGGCACTCCAGATTGCCCAAGCCAAATTCCTCAGTGCTGCTTGCCCTGCTACACCGAAGGCCTGGAGGGTGCGAGACTGCACCCAGCATGTGGACACTGCTGCTGGTTATCCAGCCATTCCACTGGCTGCAGGAGCACGGCAGCTCTTAAAGTGGCAAACTGAGTTAGTCAGTGTACAAAGGGAAAAGTGAAAGCAGCTGAGCTACCAGAATTTTTCCAGTATGCTTAGCTGAATCTGCATTAAACACATTAACCATTAACCACCCGCTGCCTACTCACTTTTAGACTAAGCGTAAGATCATTAACTTCAACCTCTGTGAAGACAGCTTAATCCCAGCTATAAAGCTTAATCCAACAGGTTTACTGTACATGTGTAACAGACAGTGAAAGCACCTGGACATCACCTGTCCATACCTCACTTTTCTGTCTCTTCATCCAAAGGCCTTCCTTTCTTCCTTCCACTTGTCACTGGGACAACAGCAGGATCTTTGACAGAATACTTATTACATGTTGCTGTGCTAAGCACAGTCTAGCTGCTGGCACCAAGCATCGAGAAGGGAATTTTTTTAGCAGAATTTGCCAAGTGATAGAAATGCAGTCCCAGAATACCTGGTGAAAATCACGTTCCTCTATATCTCACCCATGATGTCACTTACCTCTTACTATCCTGCACTATCCTGCACTGATGTCCTAAAAACAACACACATTGCAGTTCTCTAGATGGCAGTTTCCAGGGGAATTTGGCTTTTTCTTTTTTCTCATCTTCCTTTGGCAGAACTCAAGACACTCTGACCTTCTCCAACACACAGTTATCACCCTATGAACAGTAGCTCTGTGGAATTTCTTAAGGGATTTTTTCACCTGGGATGTTTCACAATACAGGGGCTTTATTAGCTTTAGTTTTCTGGTCCTTTCATTTTAAAACCTCTTGAACAGAAAAACTTCCTACCTGACAATTGTCAGCAATTCTCTTAAAAAATGCATATTCTTGGATTCACACTTTATTCTAGATGAGCTTTAAAACAAAACAATGTGGAGAGCAGATCTTATTGCTGAAATTCTGTGTGCAAAATAAATAATTTCAGGCCAAATTTCAGGCCTTGGAATTGAGGTTCAGGAAAATGACTTCCAAAAGGCTCTCCAAAATGGCTTTCAAGAGGTAGGCTTTCAGTCCTACTCTATTGAGATTAAATGAGCACATGGTTCAAGTCAAGCTTGCTTTTAAGTACATTCCTGAGTAGGGAAGGACTTACTTAAGCAATTGTTTAAATGTTTTCCTGAAACACAACCCCAGAAGTTAGGAGAGTATGACAGCAACTGTTTCTTGGTGAGCCTATTTGCACTCTGCTGATCAAAATGCACCACAGGTGCATGGGAACTCCCCAGCTATGCAGGTACTCATGCTGGGAAAGCATGGGACACAGCATCTGCTTTTTTATACAACATGCTTCGAAATGCCCACGCAAATTGTTTTCACTCGATTAAAGAAAAGAGTCAACTTTGCAGAAAACAGTTTATTAAACACATGAGACTTGATTGCTACACCTAATTACAGACAAAATACTGTGAATAAAGCATGCACTTATCACAGACATCAATGACTATTTTGATTTATTTTAAATGGTCTTTATTTCTGTAAGTTAAGGCTGTACCAATATAAATTTTAAAAATCAAAAATAAGAAGTCACACTACAATAGTAGCAAACATTGTACAGACACTGAAACCAATCTCTAATGCAGCAGAACCAGACTTCTTAAAGATTATCATAAGAGAACAAAAATGGAGGTGAAGTGCAATAAAGATCAGAGTATCTCTGGAATTCACAGACCAGAGACAGTGAATGTCATACTCCAATTAGCACAAATTGAATCCGTTCTTTCCAAAAGCCTAATTATTTGACAACTAAGCAAGAGAGCAAACTCATAAACACCACTTAAATAAACCCCTCTCGGTCTCTTTACTTTCTTCTTATTGAGGGCACTTCTGTACTCAAATACTTAAAGAACATTTTTCAAGGAGACATTGTAGCAGACAACAGTACAACACACATTTGTTTACTCTATCCCCATTAAAGAATAGTGGAATGTCTTGAAGAAGAAAAATACATCACAACAACAAAAAAAAACAACCAGTTCTCAACTGACACAAGCAACAGACAACTTTGTGGACTGCATCGGTCTTCACCTGCGAAGGACCTTAACCTGCATGAAGTTTGCTTCTTAAAAATACGCTGCAGGTATGGCAATGTGACATTCACATGGGTCAAAACTCATCCAGCTGACGAGAAAAAAAATTACCAGCCCTGGAAACCCCGTTGGGGATCTGAGGCTCAAAGTAGGTTATGAAATCCTTCTTCATTTACAGCCACAAAGCCTTTTTACTTGTTTTTCTCATGTTGCTGTGCAAGTACAGAAATAGGGTAATTTGAGGACAATGGGGTCAAACAGGTAACTGAAAATGGACTAGTTGACAATATTGCTCACATTTTCAGAAAATGATCCAGTAATCTTCCCCCTTCCCCCACGATTCCTAGATTTGCAGAGCTTAATGCATTAAAATGCATCAAAATATTACTTCTCCCTAATAAACTGCCGTTTACATAATCTCCCAAATGCAGGAGCAAGAGATCTGTATAAGAAGGTGCCCTGTGTACAGGCAACTGCATTTGGAGTGGAAGATATGTAGCACTCCTCACACTAAAATCTCTGCCTTAAATAGCTGATTACAGCTGGGGCTTGCAAGGGGGTCTAAAAAAAGCTAAGTCCCAAATTCCACTGGGGTTTGGATGGATAATTCTTTCCTGGATCCTTTCAGCAGCATAGGCTGAGCTATATTTAAAAGGGAAAAGGAAAGCTGGTCCTGCAATATAATGTACATCAGACAAAATGCAATTACAGGACTGACAATATGTACACTGAAGGAATCACTGGGATTGGAAGGTGGTATCTAAACCAGCACACCACTAATATCATCCGGTTTGCATCCTGAAACTGATGAACTGTGGTGAAAAGCAAACAAATGCAACTAGAGACTGACATGCCACAGGCAGGAGGCTACATCAGGTCTGCACCTATAGAACCCTAACTGCATTTCCGGTGTGCAAAGTGGGAATAAAGGATGTTGATGGCTTTTCTGACTCGAATCTAAGCTGGAGATAATGCAGATATACCTAGAATAGCTTCACAACAAAGAAAAGAAGAAGCTGGGGAAAAAACAGCTGCTGTGTTGCAGGAATCTGCAACTCTCTTTTTTTAGCAAATTAGGCCAATACATAGAAGAAGTTAGAAAGACCAATTGGTAAGGCAATTCGTGCAATGGTGGGACCATTGAGAATCTGATCTATCTATAAATAGAAGAAATGCAGGATATAAGACCATGCCTTGAATATTTACTATTAGGGCCACATAGGCAGGAGTTCTGTGGTGTGAAAGCCCTTCACTCATACTAGTGGAAGCACATGTTCATATGTAAATGGCTACTAGACAACCAAAAAGATGGAGAACCACTCTATATAACTGGTCCTAGCTGGCTCCTTGTCTGGTAAAATGAGTCTGAAAAAGCTTTTAAAGGACAATAAAAGGACCTAACATTTCTGAAGAGAGCCCTGTTCCCCCCAACTGATGGAAACGAGGTGCTGCAAACGGCTTCTCAGCATTCTATCACTTGTGGAAGGTTTTAATCTTCAGCTGGGGTTTCTAAATTCATCAGGTTGTGGGAGACTGGCTTGCAACCTACTACACAGGATGATTTTCAGTGTATTCTGTATGCTTCCTTTAACACCGCTTTTTGTAAATGTCCTGGATACCACTAAAAGGAACAACTACATTGAAAATTTTGGCATAAACTTCTTTTTCTTTTGGAAGTGTTTTACATCACAAGGGCTGTAAATTTTCCTGCTTGGAGATAGAGATGACTTCAGACCAACACTTCTAAGGATGAATTCAATGTACTTTTCCAACTACTTTCCCCAGTCACGCAGTTTTTCTGATAACTTGTTATTTTGATTTGAAAAGTCTTTTCAAGATGTGTAACAGGCTTTCATGGCTCAAAACAGATGGAAAACTGATGGCCAGTCTCTTCTTTATTCCATACAAAATCCTGTCTTAAAGACCAGCCTACACAGAGTGAACCATGCCTGGTAGCTGGGAAATGCACCAGCTGGGAAATGCAGAGAGGTGAGTATCTCGCATTTCCCTCTTGCCTGTTTCTGTTGTATGAGTACAGTACGATACAATTTCAGCCTGTCAAAATCTTACAGAGATCTAAACGAGTGCATATTGCTTGTGTATATTAGCAATACTGCCAGATTTTAGGCAGAGGGTAGAAGAGGAACTGAAAATGCAATGTCAGAATTTTGATAAACAGGGCTTGTCTGCCATGGGAGCAGTTGGAAGGAATGAGACCAAGTCTTGGGCTTGAATTTCATCCAAGTCTCATTTGGCAGCAATGTGTGGCTTCAGCAGAGGCAGAGCAGAGACTGGAATCCACCACTTGACCAGGCTGACACTTGTTTACAAGAGCCAGCTCACAACTGCTACAAGAGCTAAGAGTTTCTTACGGTAATCAGAGGACTGCTCTAATTAAATAGCACTTTAGCATGCTCCAAAATTACTTGAGCAGGCCTGGCTATTCACTAGATCCATTACCAACAGGAACATTTGGGTGCTACACATTCCCTCATACCCCTCACAGTTGGCAGACTGCTGCTGCAGGAGGTGTGGCAGGAGAAGATGGCTTCTTTTCAGCTCTATTAAAGGTTTTCCAAATAAAAATCAATGAGAAGACACTTTCAAGAAAGATGGAGAATTAAATATTATTTTTTCCTTTTACTTTTTTTTTCTAAGCTTCAAGCTGGTAAGTGATCATCTGTGCAGACAAGATATTAGAAATTTGGCACATCCCATCTACCACAACATATTGATTCCTTCTACAGAAGGCACTAAATACTGGCATAAATCAAGAAATGATCAGCAGAATGCAGTTTTAGCACGACACACAAAATCCTGTTAACTGGCACAGATTCATAGTGCAGTTTTCACTTACCTAAAATGGTGGTGATTATAGCAGCAAAGGTTAGGATTTTTACAAGTACCACATAAACATACAAATGTCAGAACATCTAGAAAACATGCAAAATTTCAAGAGCAACCTCACTGAATCACACAATGCATAGGATTATTATTATTATTATTATTATTATTACACAAGACAGTGTAATCTTTTTAATAAACAAAATATTTAACAAAAACCTAGTTTTTTACAAACTGTTCTTTAAAAAAAAAGTTGTTTAAGTCAGTGAGTGAGTGTTAGCCTTTTAGAGGTTTAACTCTAAGAATTAATTGGTCACTATGAATTCACAATTAGGTGGAAATATACTTAAGCAAAATACGTTTGTCAACTGCTGTTTTGGAAGAAACGGTGCTAATTTTGTCAGTTTACAAAAGGCAAAAAATACATTCACATTAAAAGATTAGAAAGATTAAAAACTGCATGCAGGGAAAGACAAAATCCTTGCGTTAGCTGTTTCTCCTAGCACTGCTCACCATGAGACCAAGGGTTGTCATAGCAAAAATGCTTTTCAAAGGCAGAGTTAAAGCCTGCAGATAATTAAAACAAATGGAAAAGATTTTCTAATTCCGGTGTAAAACAAAGTAGGACATTAAAGGATAAGGATTACGCTTGCCTTCTTTAGAAAAAAAAGACAAAAACTTCCATTGTGTTTGCCAGGCTTTTCCACTGCCTTTCGTTGCACTTGGATATTCTGCCACTTCTTTTTCTTCCAGTATTGAATATCTGGTCTGCCCGGACAGGTCTCGATGGGAACCCTGAGACGGATGGACCACATGGACAAAAATAAGCACTGACAACGCATCCATGGCCAAGTGATGTCCTCTCCTGCACACCTGCGACTCATTTCCACTGGGGCTAGTCATGTGCCTGGGGGGAAGTGCAGGAACAGCACGAGCTGGGTAGAAGCAGGGGCATGGGAATGCACTTTTCACAGCGCTCTGCAAAAGTGGCACCAAATTCTCTCTGGCAGCAGCACCACCTGGCTTGCAGGTACTGCCATAAATAGGTGCAAAATCAGGTCCTCACCATTTCCTCCCCTGACAGCTTTCAGACTTCATTAAGACATTTCCTTTCACGTTTTGTCTACACATCCCTGAGTGCCTTGGGTACTTCTGTACCTGCATTTCACATCCATGCACACAGCCTTGTGCAGAGGAACCCAGTCTTTCAAGCTGCTCACAGAGAAAGCTCCTGAAGATGGCAAAACTTCCAAGACTTGAATCATAAGCACCAGGCAGAAAACAAAGGTCTCCACAAAGCAACTGTCACTGCAGTCATTGTTCAGAGCACCTTTAGCCTCAGAGACACCAGGATATTTGTCTCCATACACAAAAGTCATCAAAATCAACTTGAAGCCATTTAGTATTGCCTTGCCTTCTATATCCACCACTGAGGATAGCGAGGCCGTGTCTCCTGCATCGGTTTGTTTTCAGGCTGGAAATTTACATATAACAAGTGAATTAAATGTGTGATACTAGAAGAGAAAGAGGAATCCCAGGAGCAATGTGGAGCAGACCAGGGACTACATAAAGCTACACATGATGTAGGCCAGCTGAGAACATGCTATAATGGTAACAAGAGTAGTCTCAGCAGGATTACAAACTTCAGAAAGCAGATCAAATTCTAGGCATTAGGAATGTCAGAGAGTTGTATTTGTTCACCAAAAAAAAGTGACAAAGTGGCAAAGATAGTATCTGTTAAATTAATTTTAAGCATTTAGTTTTCTATTTTTGTCCTAAACATTTTGCATTTTCTTGATGTTTTTCACTTCACTTGACTGTTCTTTTATTTTCTTGACACTCACAGACTGTATCAAACAGTAGTAACCAAAAAGTACTCATTGATGGATTCCTAAAGTTTTGTTTAAAAGAGCTAAATGAGCCTCTTCTCATTCCAACTGAAACTATCCCACTGAATTTCAAATATAGCACCTACCTCACCAGCAGCTTAAATGCTGTGAAAGAAATCTCTTTAAATTACAAAAGATCAGATTAAAATCTGAAATGGTACTGTTTCTTTCAGACAGTGTTAAATGTGGTCTAATGAATGCCGAGCACAAGAATAAAAGATCAGCCAAAATCATCCTAATCCCTTTGAAACAGTAAGTCCATTTTTTAATGCACAGATAACTCATTTAGTAGCATTTGTATAATAAAATAAATGGAATTTTGTATGCATTACCAGTTACCATAAACCAATTCAGTGAGAAAACAGAAGAAATAAATTAATTGCTTGAGACAGAGACCCATCAGTTCACGTAACAAGAAAATTTTGTGGCAAACGGATCTTTTCCCACATCAGATTAGGAATTAAAGCTTTAGACATCACCACTGCTTCAAACATGTTCCACTGAGAGGATAGTGTCAAACTTTTCAACAAGCTCACGGGTATCTCTGGGCTGTGGGGCTTCATGCCTTTGCAGGATCTTGCCACTATAAATGCCTCTCTGCTGCTTCCAGGCAGAGTCAAGGTGCTGGAGAACAATGGCAACAGGGCTTTGCAGGGCGTCAGCCAGAGTGCAGTGGGGAGGAACAGGCTGGAACCTGGTTTGCAGGAGTCAAGCTGGAAGCAGTGCAACCATGCACCTCACTGGGGGCTCGGAGAACCCCAGCTTGTCCTCAGAAGGGCCATTTCCTCGCCGCTGTAGTTATGCTCCTGTGAAAGAGGTGGAGCACTGATGTCCCTGGGGGCCCTTAGCTTTCCAAAACCCTTGAAGAGATAAAGCACAGCCTCGTGTGTTTGTCACATGCTGTCCTTTGGAAAGTATCATCATTTAGTTGAGCTTAGGGCCTTCTCCCTTGGCTTGCAGATGCCCAGCTGATAGGGGTGTCCTTGAAAAGCAGCCCTCGGGCTCTCTGTTTTTGGAGAATCGTGCAGCATTCATGCTGGCTCTGCACAGAGCAAACAGATGTGCTGGGGGACACCAGCTATTATGGTGTCCCCAACCACCAAGGCATGGCTCAGCACATGGGGGCCATCACCAGAAAGCACACTTCCAAGTTTTTGGCTAGGAATATAGCCATACTTTACGACGGATGGTCTCGTCTCTCCACTGTTCCTCAGCACTGAGTGCAGATTCAGCACACACAGGAAAGCAGAGAAATAAGAGGAAATACATCCCACCTCTTAAGAACGAGGACAGCGAAAAAGCCATCTCTTCATGGTGACATTTAGCAAAGAACCCTCCTTAAGAAGAGCAGACCCATTTCCTGCCATGTTTCATAGTGAGAAGTCCTTCTCTACCCTAACCGAGAGGGATGAACTGGCTCATTTCAGGCAAATAAAATGACAACTCTGCATCCTGTAGGTTCTCTTTTCTAACACACATTCACACTGCCTCTGGAAGTTCAGGAAGCTGGATGGATCCCAATGCCCTGTTGTCCGCACCGCGAGATGAACTCCATGACAGAGGGAGCCCAAAAGTTGCATACTGTTGAGGACCAGTCATCTCAGTCCTACTGTCAGTCCATTGTGTCAGTGGAGGGCCAAACAAACACACAGGTGTGGGCCTGGTCCTCTGCACAGGAGTAAATTTAATCTTATTTCATTATTTGGAAGCTTCTCACGAAAAGCAGAAGAGGGAAGGAGAGTACTTCCAGCATGAGAGATGCGAGCCTCCAGCGTGCTCGCACGCAGTATCCCACAACCCCGCGTATCCCATGCGAGGTGGTCCGCCCTGAGCATGTTATCCCCAAAGCACAAGGTCACTTGATGGGCAGGGCTCCCAGCCAAGAGCAGCCCTGCACAAAATGGTCCCCCTGCCCCACGGTGCAGACACCAGGAAAGAGGAATATTCGAGGATCAGGAATGGTGAGAGGAGGGGGGCTCCTGGGGCTGGGGAAGATCAGTGAGTCAATCACAGTCATTTGCAGCTAACTGTCAGACGGAATGATCAGCCCGTGCACCACACGTGCTAGCCAGGTCAGTCAATGCACTTATGGGACGTACACAGACATGATGACAAGAAAGGGTAAAATACGAGCTGAACAGGAGGAAACCTAGTGCAACAAGAATCTGTTTCCTTTAAGGCCGTCTCAGTCCTTAGGGCAGCCTGGGCTCTAGACTGACACAGCACCTGCTCTTTCTGATCCCCATCTTACCACCCCACATCACTTGCACAAACAGCAGAACAACATTTGGTCACAAACACCTAAGACACAAACATACAACGGTACAACATCGCTTGTGTATCATTCTCTACAGAGCTTTCTAAGAGGGCAACAATGCTGTGGAGACTGAATACCAGTGCACAGCAGCTTCTAAAAGCAGCTTGAAAGTGTTGATACTCTTCATGAAGGAGAATGTGCAACAGGGACACAGATTCCACGGTTAGATTATCCTTTATGTCAGCAGCCCCAATGCTGCTATCATAAAATTATTGCACTATGCAAGTGAACAAGGTATGTGCTGTTAATTTAGGTATCCCTTGGAATTTAGCTTACAGTGTAGTTCATGACAGTATTTCATTCTCCTGCACTTAAAAATACATTTTGTTGCATAAATATGTTTTTGAAAATAAAACAGGCAGTTTGAGACACCCAGATATCACAGACTTGAGTTCCAACTAACTGCATGAAGACATGTAACATTGTGCAAAACCACAATATCATAAATACATGCATGGATGACTAATAAAACAGAGCTTACGCCATCCAAAGTGTCCACAGCTCTGCCATCTACATGTGCAATCACGAGAACAGATCCAAATGCATGTATTGTGCACAGCTGCATCCAGATCAGTCCAGCGATACCCATGTATAATCCCCATGTTTGACTCTTATTGTGGTGTCCTGAGAAGGCCACGTGGGAAAATCAGCACTAACACTGGTGCAGACTCCTTTGCACTGAGCAGGCCTGTGCTTTGGCACTCAGCCTCTTATCTTAAGTTCAAGGCCAAATTTTGCTCCTGGTAGCACTGAGCAAATCTCCCAAAAGCCAGTAGATAATTCTGAAGGCATCCAATACATCTGCAAATGATCCATAAGGGTCTCAAGCTGCATTATCCTTTTCAAGGGTTTCCAATGAGATGCAGTAGCTGAGCCAGGCTAATGACTCTGTGATGCTGGGAGGTGAACACCATCCTCTGTCTCCCCAGCCGGGTTTGCATGTCAATTTTTTAGTAGAGTCAACTCAGTACGTTGTCAGAAAATTATCTGACTTCCCCCTTTTTTTGGCTGTGTTTTTTTCTGGGACACTGAGTTGAAATCACTCACTGGCGAGGTCTAACATCAAACTGAAGAAAGGTGAGTGGCAGGAAAAAAAGGAAGGAAAAAGAAAGGAGAAAAGCAAGCCCCATTTTGGATCCAGCTATCCCCATCTTAAGGAAATCGCAGCCTCCCTATGGGGCAAAAGCTCAGCTTTTACATCGGATGTAGTCAGGAGTGCAGCCACCCACTCGCAGTCCCTCACTGTAGCCACTGCACCCAATCACCACCATACAGCCTGTGCTGGACAGGAGCAGGACAACGTTTTGCCAGCTGCCCTTAGTTTCATGGTAAGAGGTGCTCCAGATCAAGAGCCAAGGCTGGAGACCACAGTTCTTCGTTTAGGCAGAGGGACAGGCTGGTAAGACTTGGCAGCACTAGCCCCTGGCCACACTGCTGTGTCTTAGCACCAGGGAAGCTGCACACCATCGTTGTGAGCTTGCGACTTGCTGCCAAAGCGGGTGCGATACCCTCAGTCGGAATTGCAAGTAACTGAGTTGTCCTCTCTCAAGCGATTAGGACACCTACTCTCCTACCGGTATGAGACAAAACCATGAGAGCAGTTTAAATCCGAAGTCTCTCTCCCTCCTTACCATTAATACAAATGGTAATTAGATAAACTGGGGTCACTCAATTCCTTTAACTGTCCACAAATAAAGACTGAATAACGGGTTGTATTAAATGTCCTTCAAAACTAGTAAGATTATTTTTGTACTGTGATACTACTTGGGTGTCGTATTCTGTCCACATGTGTTTAACTTCTTCAACAAGCAGTCTCTGTGGGGCTGCCCCACCAGAACTTGCCAGGCAATCTGCCATCAGCACTGCTGGAGTTACTACAGATATCACAAAGCAGAACAAAACTATTCCTATAATCACAGAATCAGAGTATGGGTAAGGTTGGAAGGGACCACAGTGCGTCATCTGTTTCAAGCTCCCTGTTCAAGCAGGGTCATCCTAAAGCACATGGCATAGGACTGTGTCCAGATGGTTCTTGAATATCTCCAGTGAGGGTGAGTCCACAGCCTCTCTGGGCAACCTGTTCCTGTCTGTGGTCAGAGAGATGGCCCAGCCCCTTAATCCTCTTTGTTGCCCTCTGCTGGACCTGCTCCAGAGTTTCATGTCTTTCTTGTACTGAGGAACTCAGAATGGGACACAGCACTCCAGGTGAGGCCTCACCAGGGCTGAGCAAAGGGGCAGGATCACCTCCCTCAAGCTGCTGGCAATGCTCTTCTGAATGGAGCCCAGAATACCATTGGCCTCGGTCACCAAGGCACTGCTGGCTCACGGAGATCTTGTTGTCCACCGGGACCCCCAGGCCCTTCTCCACAGAGCTGCTTTCCAGCAGGTCACCCCCAGCCTGTGCTGCTGCCTGGGGTTGTTCCTCCCCAGG
>VZTA01012067.1:12195-28283 GCA_013398855.1 Mohoua ochrocephala
CTCATCCAGTCCACTCTTCCTGAGTTTGCGTATGAGAGACAGTATTGAAAGCCTCACTGAAGCTGAGGTAGACAAGATCTGCTGCTCTCCCCTCATTCATTCACGTAGTTGTTTGACTGTAAAAGGCAAATCAGGTTGGTCAAGAATCATTTCCCTTTAGTGTACCCATGCTGACTATCCTGATCACCTTCTTCTGTGGATAGAGATGGCACCCAGAATGAGGCACTCCCTCACCTTTCCGGAGATTGGGGTGTGGCTAACCGGCCAGTAATTCCCTGCATCCTCCTTCTTTTCTTTTGAACACTGGGGTGACATTTGCTTTCTTCAATCCTCAGGCACCTCTCCATGACCTTTCAAAGAGGATCATGAGCAGCCTCAGCTATGGTGTCCAACAAGTCNGAGCAGCCTCAGCTATGGTGTCCAACAAGTCTCTTAGCACTTGTGGATGCATCCTGTCAGGCTCCATGTGGACATCCTTGTGGATGTCTAGGTGTTCTCCAACTCAATCCTCCTTGACCAAGGGAAGGTCTCCCTTCCAACATTCCTTTACCCTGGTCTCCTGGGTCAGAGATCCCTAAGGACTAGTCTTGCCGGTGAAGACCAATGCAAAGGTGGTGTTAATTACCTCTGCCTTCTCTATGTCCTCTGTTACCAGGGTGCCCTCTTCATTTAGTAACAGGCCCATATTATCCTTCCTTTCCCTTTTGTTATTGATGTATTTGCAGACGCCCTTCTTGTTGTCCTTGACATCCTTGGCCAGATTCAATTCCAGTTGGGCCCTGGCCTTCCTTGTGCTAATATCGCGCTATCACAATAAGCACACACACTCCACTGCTTATTCCCTAACCAGACAAGCAAAAGTTGCTGATGTGCCCTGCTAAGTCAAGGGTATCAGAGATATTGCCTCACTGCTGCTGGACATCAGCACAAACCATCCTAACACTGTGGTAATCAACAACTTAGGCAGCATGTGGAGTCAAAAAGTCATGGGAAATGCTTTTTTTGACCTCCCAGTTCAAAACCCAAGAGTGCCAGTCTTCTTTCTTCTGAGGTCTGTGTTGGGGCTGAATTACAGCAGTGATACGAAGCAACACTTGAAAGAGCTGCTTGCAGCATAGCACATGCACAGCCAGTGACCGGCCTCCTCAGAGCAAAGGGGTAGGCTGGGCAGGGGAGGAGAGGTGGGAAACAGAGATCTGCTGCCCCACAAAGGCCAGATGATACCCATCCCCATACTGCAGAACAGGAAAGGAAATGTAGGGAAGTCTGTCAGATACTGCAATAGCTGCCACTGGGAAGTGTTGAGATGAGTGCCAGTGGGGGAGAAAGAAAAAACAGACTTCCCTAGAGGCTGGCTCCATGGTTGAGCTCTCACCTGGCACCTTGAGAGAGGTCCTTGGCATGGAATGTTCGCACTCCAGCACATACTAAGCACCACTGTGTGAGTCAGTGGAAAATAGCAAAGAAATCCCACAGCAGCACTGGCCTTGCAAAACTATTTTTAACTGTATCCCATTAAAAGCACTGCTGTGAAAAGGCAAGGCAGTGCAAACAGCAATGTCTGGCCTCATCAGGAAACTGGGCAGCTGTCTTTCTGGCTTCACCTGAAATCTCTCTGTGAAATCTCTCTGTACTTCTGTCTCCTTCACCTACAAGTCAGATATGCCATGGCACTGAAAGTCATGGACAGTCTGCAGTCACTTCAGCAGAATCATAATTCGGCCTCAAGCCCCAAAACCAAGTTACAAAAGGAGGGCTCTGCAACATGAACAACTGCTTGTGCCCACCAACCCACTGCCTACCCTGAGAGACAGCGGATGGTAAATGGAAGACTCTAGAACTGGTGGTTACATTACCATGGCGTGTCAGACACAGGAAACAGAGACTTTGTACCAGCCTTGCTACGTGTGGAGAAAAAAGAGATCAGAGCCAGGTTGTGTAACCTGCATAAAGCTTCCTGGGAGGACAGATGTTTATTATAGTGGAAATCTCTGCCCTTAGACTTTTCAGTGGCACATCTGCTACCTATTTCATCCCCAAAACAGACCTTCAGTAAGGCTTAAGTGAGGTGCAGACACTGCCAGCTCCCTCGCACACAGGAACACTTCATCCTAGGAACACAGAAAAAAAGGTTATAGGTGCCAGGTTGTTGACTTCTATTTCTATTTGCTACCTTTCTTTCACTTCTTCTTTGGAATTAGTGATGATTAAAGTCATTGCACAGTTGCAGATCTAAAGAATATGAAGGATATGCAGGAATGTGAAGAAATACAGACAAACATAAAGAAACACAACCATTAAAAATTGCAAAATAAGAAAGCCTCTCAGCAACAGTTTGGTCCAATACCCAAGGGAAGTCAGCCAAGGATATCTCTTTCATTGACTTCAGCAGACTTGTCTAAAGCCTCATCACAGCCCTAGCACATCCTTGTGGAACTTAAACTAAGTTTAATTACTTGAAAAGTACTGTTCCTAATTTTAAGTGTCAAGAATTGTAATTGTTTACTGAAATAGTGAATTTCTTAGTGGTTTTCCCATACCTGTAGAAGAACAATTACATTGCAAAGCAGAACAGCAGAACTTGTTATTTCAAGGCTTTAAGGTCAAAATTCTGCCTTCGGATTCACATTCACGTTTTCCATTGTCTGCACTGGAAACAGATGATGTGTAGCTAAGTTACAGTTGTATTCCAGCACTTAAAACTATCCAGCTTTTTAACTTCCTGTAGAAATTCTTTTAAACTTTCTGTAGAAATATTGTTACACTCTCTATTGTTATGTGGATTTCAAATGATGGCTTAAGACATAGCTGATGCAATTTTTCTGTACAGCTTGGGATAAGAGTGCAGATTTTTCTGCACTTTTGGTTTTCCCAGAATACCGAAAGAGTACTCTATGTCAATAGATTTTACATTACATACACACAGTGACAAAATACTAACAACCTGTGCTTAAAGAGGTAAAATTATCTGTGTGACAATGGTTTTGCCATTATACTTTTGCATACTGTTGAGAGCAATACTTTTTAGCCTAAACACCAGTAACATTTTGATCCCAGAAATTCAACAAACCCAAAAGTTAAAAATAGTGTTTAGCTGACCTCAGGATCTTTGTAGCATAAATGAGCCTCAGGAAACATGATAAAAACAGATAAAGAATGCTGTAAATGGTTTCATGAACTTACACTGATGTATTTCTTATTTCTTGGTCTTGCTGATCAAGAATAAGCTAGCAGGTAAGAAGCAGCAGCCAATGTTAAGTTTGTCTCCTCCACAGTGGGAGGTCATGTTAAAATACTAAGTTGAAAAAAATGCTTTAGAACAGAATTGCTATGTAAGCCTCCCTGGGGATTTACACTCATTAATGTGTGCATGTTAAAAATGGTATTTTCAGTCTATCTTGTGTTGCCTGAGAACCATTTTTATCCTTTTAAAATCTGCATTCATATTATAATCCATAAGTACCTTTCATTTTTGCATTAACACTATAAATACTGTTAGTAATACTAAACTATTTCTGTTGACTTATTTGTAAAAAGAAAAATATATTATATGTTTATATATTCTTATAAAGTGAATTAACACTGGAGAGAGGGCTATGAGGGGGAATAGTGTACAATCACAGTTGATGTGTATTATTGAGCACAAATTCAACGCTTGAAACAAAAAGGAAAAGAAAAAAGTGTTTGGTGTTCTCTTTCAAGCCGTGTCAGACGAAGAGTCATAGGAGGCTGACACTATGAAGTTGCCGGTATTGGAGTGGCTCGCCATGGACTGGGCAGCCTGCTGGCTCAAGTTATTGCAGATCAGGACCAGCTGGTTGCTCTGCGCTTCTGAGAGGGTGCTGCAGCTCTGGTAGACACTGAAGTTGGTCTTGCGGCCAGGGATGTTGCCTTTCTCACACATTGTCTTTACCATCTTGGCAAGCTTGTTTTTCCCCAGGGCTTGGCAATTGTACCAGTGAAGTGCAGCCAAGTTGACAACGGGTTTGATGGACAGGTAGAAAGGCGCATCCTCGTAGCGCATGGCCGGAGGGCGCCGCTGGGCGTACTCCTTGTAGTCCTGCACGGGGCAGGTCTGCGGGGAGTGCTGGGTGGCGTACACCCGCGAGTCCGTCCCGCCTCTCTTGCTCTTGGTACTCACATCCCCGTTGTCTGGCCCCATCCACTCCAGGTACTCCAACCCAGTCTCTGTCACCCGCAGCCGGATGTCACCCCACTTGAGGGTGGACCCATGGAAACCTGTGCAGTGTCCGAATGCCTTAGTGTTGTTCAGCCACACGAGGTTCAGCAGCCCTTCAGGATTGTACCGGCTCAGTAAGCCTCTTTTGCGCAGGATAAGCTCATCAGCAAAGGTGAGCTTCATGGATTTGTGTGGCTTGTTTCCTTTCCCTTTACACCTCAGCTCTATCTGCTTTTGCTTTAGAGCTTCCTGGGACCTCTTGAACTCCTTATCCCTCGTAATACTGTATCCGTACCTGTGCTCTTTGAGATACCGCTCCAGTCCACACTGATAGTTGGCCAGACTGTTTGGCTCATATTCAGACCCATCTTTTTGTCTGGCATCCACAAAGAAGGATGCAAGATAGGCATCGAGCTCTTTGCAAGGGATGACATAGATCTCACGGGTCTCAGAGGGGTACTTGGAAATGAGGAATTCTCGGAAATTGCGGAGAGCTGTCTGTGTGCTGCGAATGGTCTTCTCATTCTGCTCCCTGCTGAGCTCTGCTGCTCTCTCATCCTGGTCTGGAAGAGGAAGAATGGGACAGAAAAAAGAAAGCAGAAGCAGTGAGTTTATGTGATGCTTTTCCTAAACCAAATTTCCTCGAAAAGGAAAGAACTTAAAATCAATTTCACAAAGGGCTCTGGGACACATCTTTAGATACCTGTCACATGACTGAAAAGCCAACTTCAGTTTCACAAATGATACACTATGCAAAACTAAGTGAGCTCCTCATAACACTGAGACAGAGTTTTGTGCACGGACATTTGTGCAAATCATCGAGATTAGAGGCAATCTACTTTTTGCAACAAAGACAAGGTGGAAGGATTTTCTGTGGATCACAGTGCTGTGTGCAGGGCCCAGACACAGGACTAAGCCCACTCGGAATTATTTCGTTTGTGAAACCAGAGCTTGTACTGGTTACATTTTTTTCCTGAAAAAAAAAAAAAAAGAGCTAAAGCATCATATTTATGACAGCAATATTTATCTTTAATCAGGTACATTTTTAAAGAGCAAAATAAATATAGTCAGAATGTACAGTACAAAATAAGGCAGCATATCCTAAGGAGCTGGCAGGTAAGATTACTGCAGAGCAAGGTGCAATTTACAAATGTACAAGAATAAAGAAAATATAGTTAATATGTTCACATCAGAAAACATGGAAAAAAGCATGATTATATAACCTCTCTATGTCATCAAACTGTACCTTGACAGTACAGTTATGACCATGTCTCTTCATTTTGCAGAAAAATCAAATTCTGGAAACAATTTCATATTGCTTTAAAGGCTTTCCTCATAGATCCTTACAATCAATGACACATCAAAACACAATATTCAGATGCTACTACTATGATAACTGTTACTAACAGCTGGTTTTTTTGGCTGATCATAAGAGAAGCATAAAAAGGAAAAGCTTTGTAAGTGATGTGTGTTTGTAAGGACTGTTTTCTTGGCATATGCAAACTATCTGTTTGCACAAGAATGCAGCTTAAACCATATAGGTGGAACTGTCATTCTGAATGTGATAAATCTTAATGGTTTTAGAAAATTAACAGCAAATGTGAGGAAGGAAAAATTCAATTATTTAACTATTTTCTGGAATTGCACGTGGAGCACTTTTTGTCTCTCTCTCACTTAATAAGCAGAAGAGGGGAAAAAAAAACCCAAGGTCTTTTTCATTTGGTCTCATTGCAAAACCCATACATTTTGGCATCCTTTTAGCAGTGCCATAGCAACACTCACCAGGTGTTTCCGACCCAACATACACACACAGAGTGGTATGAGACCAGGTGAAGTTCCCATTGCCTCTCTGCCACTCAGGCCAAGCTTACGTCAAGCTGAGTAGCACAGCCATGGCTTTGCACCGGTGTTCAGATACTTGCTCCTCCCTTCCCTGCAAGCCTATTAGCAGGGGAGAAGGCAGCAGGGAAAGGGAGGTAGCTTCTCCTTCCCTACCCCACCTGCAGTTTTCCATGTGGTGCAGAAGCACTGGTGCACAGCTGGGCAGCTTCTCCTTCCACCAATCTCAAGGAAGTTCATCCCATCACCCCCATAGCACATCTGCAGGCAGAGGCATGGGGAGCAACTTGCCCCAGAACTTCCCAGCAGGACAGAAACATAACTGAGTTTATAACCCTCGGGACCAGTTCCTGTGTCTTCAGAGCAAGGCATCCTGCATCCACAGCACTCACCCGTTGATAGGGGTTTCTTAAATCCTCTGCAAAGCACAGAGAAGTGGGCATCTGCAACTGAGGCCTTTGGGGGCTTCTGTAGGCAGGAAAAAATGCTGCCACAAAGCACTGAGGTTTGCTTGAACTGTGCTCCAGGGGAAAAAGAAAGGTCACCTGCCTGATTCAGAAACTCATTTTAATACTGATGTCAGTATCGAAGCATTCCTAGCAGCCTGCAGTGAAGCCTCATGTACACAATAGATCCTTTTAGTATGGCTAGATGCAGGCTGGAAACAAAGAGACAGGCCTATTTAAAGCTCCAAAACAAACATTTACTCTGGTATTTCGTTCACTGCACCCACCACCACTTATTATAGAACTGTGTAAGCAATCAGTGCTTTGACTGACAGCCCACATCCTAAGTTCTATTTCAATATAAACAGCACATATAATGGCTCTGTTTTATAAATGTCATCAATCACTTCTTCTTAGAGGATAGCCTGTCACAACACAGCAGTGACACCCAGTCAGTCATTTACGTTACAGCATCTTTCCTTAATCTGCAAAGGAAATTGCTCTATCTGCAGCTAACAGTTATAAAACCCATGCTGAATTAAAGATCCTCCCAACTTTCATGAGCAAAACAGTACCGCAGAAACACTGCATTCCTGCGGTGGTGTGTTGTGTGTTACTTCACAAGGCAGGTGGGAAATGTTATAAAATAAGGGGTCGGGTTTTCATGCAGACACATCAGGAGAGCTACCTTCACTTTGGCTGTGAATCCAGGCTGAAGCAGTAACAGTGGACTATTCTCTTCCTATGAAACCACTCAAATATTGGTGATGTATCATACAACATGGCACAAATGTGGGGCGTTTGCCATGTCACAGTTCCCAGATGTTTGTTTCGTCTCACTTTGCTGCATCTTGCTGAATAGAGACCAAAGCTCTTTTTAATGTTCTGTGGAGCTGGTGGAAACTACTGAAAACACTGGTGGGGATCTACATTAGTTCCTTGACTACTGCAAACATAAACCTGTTTGCTCTTGGACTTCCACTGCTAATAGCATCATCAACTCTTCAGTGTGCGTGGGTTCCAAGACTGGGTAAAAGCACAGGAAAAAAAGCCACAAAGTGCTCCTCAATACAAGAGAATATCTCTGTATCAGAACGTCCCCAAGCTGCAAATTGATGTGGAATAGGAGAATGGGGAGGTGTTACATATGATTCCACCTTTCTTATAGTCTTCCGTATGTCTCCGTTGTTAGGCTTTAGGAATACAAATAGTCTTGTGTTATGGTCTAATTTCTCTCAGCTGGTTGGTCAGAAACAATCAACCAAAAATTACTGTCATCATTGATCTACGAAGCCAAGCTATCCGTAGTGTCTTTTCCTTGTTACAATGCAGTCTTTGGAACTAGTACCGCTGTTACCCCTGTTTTACAGACTACAACCAGAAGCATGAAAAAATGAATTGATTTGGAGATGCATTTCCTGAGCTCCTGCTCCCTCAGCTGCACCAGCGCACAAAGGAGCTGGTTATAGCTCTTGTGTTTCTTATCATATCCCACATCAGAGTTTCATTTCCAAGAAAACCAGAGTGTGCAGAAAAAGACAGTAAAACCCACCTTACTGGGGGGTCCAGGGTAAACTCCCAACTATGAGTTTGAAAAAGTGACGCGTACTTAAGATGTTCCAGTTCAAATGTAGCAAAAGAGATAAAGTGACCAGGCAGAGATTAAACAGACAACCTAGTGGGAGCGGAATGTCCCAGGCTAGCCCACGACCATCAGATGATCTCTCCCACAGAGCAACAGCTGTTTTCTGATCTTTTCATAATCTGATCTTAATGCAGCCAAGACTTAATATTATCAGCGGAGTTATCAAACTCAGGCTTGTTTTAATTTCAGCTCACACACATACACACACTTGGACTCCCTGAAAAGGACGTAACCTCTGTAATTACATACGGCAGGAGGAAAAGGCACTTGCTTTCATGATAGACAGATACAGATTGTTAATGTTCAGAGAGCATTTGTGACATCAGTGGGAGTCGCAAACTTGAGTTATTACTGCAAACTGTCTTAAACTCTGTGTATGGTAAGCAGTGAGATCTCACAGATGTACATTAAAAGTAAGGTGGGTTTTCTTGGTGGTAATCACATCACCAGCCAAAGCCTTCTCTGCCAAATTTGTGTCCTGACTAGGAAAATGCCTCTGCAGCAGGCCTGCTTCCTCTGATATGCTTTCATTCAAGTGAAAAAGCCTAGTTAACCACACACGGAGCACCACATACCTCTGTGCTGGGACTAAGTGCCCTCTCTCCACTCCCCAGCACCTTGCAGGTTGGCTGTTGCCTCTGTTTTGCAGTTACTGAAAAGCAGTGATATCCAACCTTTGGGCCGTGGCAATATGCAGCCCATTAAAACATTAGTTCAAGCAAACCACAGCCTGCTCCTACCTTTTCCTCTTGTCCCCTCCTGTTTCAAGAAGGTATCTATAGGCAAACAACACTCGAATCTACAGTCTCAGTGAGCAGAGCTCATTCTGTTGTGCAAAAGAGTTGTGGTCAAGTCACAAGGGGGAACAGCTGCATGAGCCTCTGACAAAAGTGCCCTCCTGGAAGCCGTGCTACTGCTTCCAGGTCAGAACCAGCTGAATACCACTGTCATACCACAGCATCCCAGAATATTTCTGCACGCAAAACTTAGAAAGCTGACAGCTGGTTTTCACCATATCACAAGAACAACCCAGCATTGTCATGTCTTGCTGCCAAAAATGAGGGTGAGGGTAAGAGCAGAAGGTGTCCACAGCAGAAGTGCCTCTAAACATTTGCAGAAACATCCTGAGAATATGTAGACGAAAGTGCTTCTGTATTTTTTCTTGAATTTCTGCCCTACCCCTCTGATGTTGTTACTAAATTCTGTTTAACAGTTAAAGTTCCCTGTTCCCACTATATTAAGTTAAATTCTATTTTAACATTTAAAATGTTAAAGTCCAGTTTAACAATCTAAAAACAGGCTTTCATTAGCATGTAAAATCTGTAGTATGAAAGAAATCAAGTAATTAATGTCCACTTATGAATGATACTATATTTTTGGCAAAAAAAATTATACTTCTATTCAGTTAACCTCCTCCAGTGAAATTATCAGCAAAATGTTTTATGATTCTAAAATGAAAAAGCTTTAGGTTATATTGAAGAAGAACGGATATAGACTGCAAGCAAACGAGTATGGGAATATTTATTCATTGGTATCTCCATGAAGTAAAGTCACTAACATAAACTTTAGTCACCTGTACAATTTTTGCAAGGTATAGAATGGTCTGATAACAAATGCTCACTCAGACACTAGTGCTGATTTCCAGTTTGTGTTCTCTTTCACTACTTTCTCTCAACAGCTTGAAGAGATTTGAGATGCAGTCTGGCTGTTGTCAAAGCCAACAATAAAATACACATTTATATTAATGGGACTTCTGCACAATCCTCAGATGTCAGAAAATCTGTAGCCATGACAAGGGATTAAGAAGTTACGTTCTCCTATGACTGACTGGGTCACCCTTTTTATGCAGTGGATACTTGCAATTGCTAATGAACAGTGCAAAACAGCAGCAAAGCAGCACAGTGCAAAGCAGCACCCTGGGAACTCCAATTTTTACAAGGCTGCCTTCCTTCTCCACCTGATGTACATGACATCTGAGCCATTCCAGCACAAAGGTTCTAAAAATGCTTTTTCTAAATAAAAAATATTCCCATTGGCTCACTTCATCTAGTTGTCTGGTTTTGGTTTCGCCATGGTAGTGGGAAACAGAAGTGTTGCATTCCAGTTTTACCTTTCATTTCCCTTCTTCCACTGAACAATTAACAGTGGCATTTCTGGGGTATGAGGCCATACAGTTCCCTATCTCATTTTGAAGCTGTTCTGAGATGCACTGGCATGAATTGCTGCCATGCAAAATGGCATGTATTCCTCTGTACCACCACAGTGGGATATTTACCCAGATTCCACTTCCATTTGACAGGAAGAAATATACCAATTCCAGCTTGCCCAGGCTTGCCCAACACTGCAACACTGCACAGCAGGATGCTACAGCTCCGACAGAGCACGGAGAACAACAGAAACAGAAAATATTTTGCAAGAGTACTAAGAAACCCATATATCTGGTACTTAGGTGATGTACAGGAACTATATACTCAGCTGGCAGCTGGAGTGGAATCTGCTATTTAAACGGGCCCATTCCAAGTCAGTCACCTGGATTGTAACCAAGCCTGCAACCATCTCCAGGTCTACCTGCCATGCTTCATCCCACTCTTATTTCCATAGCTATTATCTTTACAGGAGGTATATAAAAACAAATTATTTGGACCTTTATACAATTGACATTCAGGGACTCAACTCTTCATAGAGGTGGAGGATATAAAAGCCACACTTAAGAGTTTTCTATAGTACGAACCCAAAACCCTTAGAAAGCTTTTTTTAAAAAAAGTGAAACCCAATTCCTGTCAAAGTAACTGAGCTATACTTCCTTCAACAATGTTCACTTCTAAGATGTAACTTCTACTCTTTCAGAGCTCAGGGTAAACAAATCAGGTAGTTTGGTGAAATTGGAGTGCTGCTGGAGTTGATAAGTAGGAAAACATTACCTATCATGCGAAGCTAATATCAGCTGTGCATTGAGCATGCATCTTTGTAGTCAGCCATATAATATTCTAATGATTTCCAAACAATTAATGGCTAACACGATTAGAAAACTCCAGGTACTGGTTTCAGTTTAAAGCTAAAGAAAAGAGACACTTTTTGACAATTATTTTCTTCAGATTAAATATTTAACTCTGGAAAACATTTTTTTTTTACCCAGGACTTCTTAGCAACATAAAGAAATGTTGCCCTTTCAAAGTATATTAGCTAGTGAATGCTTTGTGGCAGAAGGAATTAAAGGAATTATTGTAATGGTCTGCACTACCCTGAGAACTGGAAGCTGGGTGATGCACAGCAGAAGGGATGCACTCGTTTTCAAAGAGGACCTGGCTCAGCACCAGTCCGGAAAGTGTTGCATACACATCCTCAGCAGAGTATCAGTTTTTCTCCCAAGTTTCCAATTCAATAAAGTAGATTTTAAGTGTGTTCTGGATTGGCGTCCCTGTATTTAAGTATCTGTTTATGTAAAAATCAACTGGACTGAGTCATTATATATATAGAAGGCAGAACTGAATAATATTTATATGTATACAGTGACTTGATTCAAAAGCTGATAAGAGGGAAAAAAACAAGAAGAAAAAAATTAGAAGAGAAAAAATTCTAAAGATCTGAGACACATCTCCTTTATTGAATTAAGTTTACAATTTGAAAATTAGACAATTCTCAGGGCAAAAATCCATTTCTTACGTAACAAAACCAAGAATCTACATTTTTGGAAAGATTTCCACCTTTCCATGCTCCTACAGAGAAAACCAGATTTATAGATGTGTAAACAGACCTCAGAAGCAGTGATTGCTCAGCCAGAAATTTAACTACTGGGCTGGTTTGCACAAAATCACGGGTATAAATTTATATAGCATTTTGGAATATTTGGCACAGTGGAATTTTGTGCCTCTCTGCAATTGAAAGCCGTGTGGAAGAAGAATGACAAACAGGGCCCATGTATCCCCCTAAAGTTCAGTCTTCTCTAAGAAGAATTTTAATGTAAAACATGTAGAATATGCCACCCCACATCACCACAGGCTTAGCATGTTCTCAGCTACAGTGTACCACCAGTTTTAATGTCATCAAATTTAAGAAAAACCTTTAATAAGCATAGATGAGAAAGGAATGCAGAGGTCTGGAAGGGATGAGCCAGGGCTATGAAGTTTGCCTTTTGATTCACTCTAGACAGCAGCTGAGAAGCAGAACTGGGAAATATAGGAGAGAAATAAAGATGAGGGGGAGAGAAGAGAGAATAAGAACAAAGAATATGAAAAAAACATAACACCAAAGAGAGAGATTAAAACCAGATGAGAATCCTCATCATCTGAAATCTAATTTATATCTGTGTTTCAAAATGAGTCAGTCTGACTGGGCCAGCAAGCAGAGAAACAAAGAAAAGGAGAATGTAATAAATATTTTATTACATTAATCATAATAAGCTGCACTTTAAGTCTTGGCCAAAGCATATTCTTAAATCAAGCTGAGAATGTGAGCAGTTTCAGACTTAAGAGCATGAGGCCCACATGACTGTAATTAACATAATAAATCATACTGTGAAACTCTCTACACAGGCTGACAGCATTTGGTTGATATATTGCTTATTAAAGACTGCAGACATTTTTCCCTCTATTTTATTAAAGTGCCATTGGTAGTGAATCAAAAAGTACCCTTTTCTCTTCTGGCTGAACTATCTCCTGCAGGTGTAAGAGGAAATGTGTTGGCAGCTCATGCCATTTACTTCTGGTAATACAGATTGCAGCACACGCACTCCAACCGCATTTCAGTATTTTTTTCTCTCACCACCATCTGTACTCCAACTGCCTTGTCAGTGACCTTGATGTATCATTTCTGAAATTCTCTGTTGGTGATTTTGCCCAGCCAAGCCGATTACCTTTTACCTTTCCTTTCACTGTATATTGTCCAGTAGGAGTGAAGCAAGCCACGAAGGGCACGAACTCTATGAAGAGCTCACAATTCACAACCCTGCGTAAGGAATTTCCGTGGATACTTTTAACACACATACTTCTTTTCTCTTTGCTGGCTCAGAAAGCAGTATTTGAGGAGCAGCTCTTTACACAGTTCTCCAGAGAGAATGAAGTCTAACACTTCAAGTGGAATAGCTTTAAAGGTGGATTTTTAGCCTGCTTTTCCGTTTTGTGCTGAGAGTCCTCTCCTCCTTACACTCCAGAAAAAAATGACAAGTATGAACTTTATTTTAACTTTTACAAACACAACTGTCATCACACTAAAGGGACGGAAGTTTAAAATGTAAAGGCTGGGGAAGACTCAAAGCTGGGCAGAGGGCAGAGACATGAATACATCCCAGCTTTCGGAGGGAGGACAGCCCTCAAGCATTAGATACTCTGCTAGGCAGCTGCTCACACACTCTGGCTGACCAAAGACCACTTTATTCCAGACTAGCCATGGCACACTCAGGCATTTGCCAAGACAAGGACTCCCAAGAGGTGCAGGAGCAACTGGAAATTTTGCACAGTGAGGAGACAAACCTGCAAGAGAAGCACATTCATCAAGAACCGGACCGTTGTTCATGGCACAACTCATTTCTTTCTGTCCTTGAATACGTGTTTAAACCTAATTTATCATAGTTTGACTGAATAAATATTTAGTCACATTTTGCAGCTCTACTTGAGTAAAGTCTCTTTAAATAAAATGAGGAGTTTCAGATGTTTTCTAGCTATGTACACACTCAGGAGAGCATACACAAATTACTTAACCTCTCTGCTGCTCAGAATATTGTTACTATTTCTCTTCTGTATTTACACTGTCAAAATTTTCCTGTCAGGAATATTTTGTTATTTCCATAAAAATAATTTGTTCTTCTATATAGGATATGAACAATCAGTTCCCCGACTACTGAATGAGTTCATACCAAAACTGACACAAACCAATTAATATAAGAGGTGACATAGGGTATAGTTTAATGGATATAATTCTGGATGTGTTATACATATATATGGCTATTTTAATATGCACTAGCACAATAAATAGTCCGATGTATTTAATAATTCTGTAACTGAATGGTAAATAGGACAAGTTATTGTCAAACTGTAAGTTTTCTGAGGACTATCTTAAATCAGGGGAGAGAAAACAGAGGCATAAAGCCAATTCTTTACATGGAGAGGAAAAATGAAATGTAAATCTGTGAGCAAAAAACCAAAATGTCTATCAGCATATAGGCATAAATGCTGTTCTGTAATGCTAAGAACACTGTTCCTGTCTGTTATTTTGTTTTCTTGGCTTTATAGTCATAAGAGAAATGAAGTCCCAAACAAGTGGCAATGCTCCATCTGCTAGGAGCAAAGGACAGAAAAAATCTCCATAAATTGGTACATCGACATGACTGAAGGACAGAGCCCAAAACAATCAGAAGAGTGCTCCAAGTTGTGGACAAGATGAAATTATTCCCATTAAAAAACATCAGTGCTTCTCCGGCTCATTCATACTGCTATCCTTGACCAGTCACTGTAGGAAAGCAGAGGTTAGGCACATACCCAGTGAAAAGAGAAGTCAGTGTAAACAGAAAATCAAAACAAGCTATTCAATGAGAGATGAACATCCTTATTTTTCACAGGCTTGATCTTTGGGTACAGGTTTCCTGGTTGAAATAATACAGTAATACGGCAACACAGCACATTCAGCTGTTGCACTCGGGTGATGTGACCCGGGGTAGAATAGCTCAGAATACATTTTCTCCTTCTCTGAACAAAACAGAAGACCAGCTTTTTTCTTCCATTTTTTCCTTCCCAAGTACAAAGCAGAAAGCAACTGACTAAACATTATTAATCCATTGTTGTTTCACGTGATGTTTTCATCATGAAGACCTAGTTAAGGAAAAGCTACAGCAGACCACAGTATCACTGCGATAGTCACCCTCGGCTCCATCGACAGGAACGCGTGCAGAATTTCTGCGCGTGTATGCGCATTTACTGTTCAATCAGAGTTAAAGGGATTAACAGGTATATATTAGAAGTAAGATGCAGCCAATGCACTTAATGATTGATGTTATAATTAAGCAAAGTTTTAATAATATGAAGTTTTAATCAGACTCAGCAAGGTCCTCAGCACCACTTTTTATAAGACATGCGTGCAGGAAGCCCTGCTCCCAGCTCCCACCAGGGGCAGGATTCAGTGGGAACCACGACCTGGGAACTGCTGTGTCTAACACAACATTTGCGTGATCAGCAACATCCTTCCATTTCTAAAGGGCAGCATTGCATGGCTCCAGACAAAAGCAGACTCATTTGGGAAATGAAAACGCAGCCCTGCCCAACCGTTCCACAGAGGCCACCAGCCACATTCAAGCTGTTCAAAACAAGCAGTGCTGAAAGCAGCTTTTCTGTGACCACTCTGTGGAGCGCCCCAGCAAGATTGATTCATCAGGGAAAGCAGGTGTTCCATTTTCTCTCAGTCTTGAGGCTTTGATTTAGTAGCCTGTTTCAACACTTCCTGGAATGGGCATATGCTTCATTTAAGCATACTTTATCAAAGAAAGATAGATTTCATCATGTTTCAGTGTTTCCAGGATCTGAATGTTTGAGCAAGCACTGGTCAGTGCTGTGCCAGCCACGGTAAAATATCTAAAATATCATCATGCTTCTGTTTTCTTCTCTGGAAAAATTCAAACAAGAATTTCTGTATTCCAAATTTTTGTCTTGCTTGGAGAGATAAAAAATATACTCTGATATTTCTATTGGTCTGTTTCATGCTCAAGCAGATTGTAGGTTCACTGCAAGCACAAAAAGAAAATGACACGACAGAAGAAGACTCATTAAGAGGGATATAATTTAGGTATGAAGAAAATGGGAGAAATGAGTAGTCACTGAGTACTGGCTTCACAGAACAGCTTATGCAAAAAATGCCATGTTCCCATCACTGAGACAGGTGAAACAGTTCTTCCCAAGGTCTACTGCTACTAAAATCTTAGATCTTGAATATATATGTGAAGTAGTCCTTCTGTAGGTATAGAATCATTAAATCATGGAATTGTCAAGGTTGG
>VZTA01012069.1:0-32298 GCA_013398855.1 Mohoua ochrocephala
CTGGATGTGGCACTCAGTGCCGTTGTCCAGTGGACAAGGTGGTGTTCGGTCACAGGCTGGACTCGATGATCTCAGAGGTCATTTCCAACCTAATTGATTCTGTGATTCTGCAATCTTATGTAACCTACTGTTTCCATGTCTTTGATGTAGGTACTGGGAAAAGAAATTTTAAAATATTTCTGGTACATGCCTTGAGGGGGTATGGTTGTATTTATTATTTTTGTCTCTCTCCCCCTCACCTCCATTTTTTTTCTTTTCGCAAACTTCTAAACACGAAATGAAATCTCAGGTATCTCTAATTTCTTATATTTAAAGCATAATTACTAGAGAAGGCATAAGCCGTCTTTCTAAGGAAAATGAGATACCACAAGAAAGATCAGATGTTTGTACTGCTTTTCAGGATTTTATGAATTATGTTCAGTACCAAATAATTTATTACAGGTTTGAGCACTTCTATGGCCTCTAGCTCTACATACAGAAATCATGTTTATTTGCTCTTACTTACAGTTTAAAGTAAATTGTTTAAACATATACAGGTTGTTATGGTGTTTTTATAGCTGAATGTCAACATTCTGAAAATTCCATTACAGAATGTCACGAACAGGTTGCCTGAGTGAGTATATTAACTCCTACAATATTTCATTTCAGGTCGCCTTAACGGGAAAAGAGAGTATATTCTGCCTCAGCCAGCAGATAGGCCAGTCTCAGCATCCTATATTAAGATAACTCAGAAGTTTTTCCAGCTCTTGACTACATGAATATATATTGCTACCTTTTTTTAGGGTTATGTGGTGCTAGCAGCCCAACAGCATTATAAAAGATACACCAAAACAACCAGTTATTTCATGGAAAGAGGTATATAATTTGGAACGTCCTACCTTGCATATCTGAGATGCATACAGCAAAAGCTTCTTGTGGTCCAGCCTCTCCTTGTGTTTCTGCAGATAATCTCGCAAACTTCCATAGGGTAAGTATTCCATAATTAATCTTAGATTCCTACGTCCTTTTACAACAATAACAAAAAATGCACATGTAATTTTTTCTGTAATTTTCCAAAGACAAGTTTTTAAATATAAGTATTTTAAAACATCTATCAATAGCCATAATACAAAATGGACTTAATACAAAAATATTAATTTATGATCTATACATCACTATGCAATTTTTCATATATTCATTAACTTATCATGCCACTTATTTAAACTCAACAACAGTGTGGATATGCTTGATAAGTTAATGTGTCACTAATCAACATCACCTCGTCAATACTTCAGCTACTATTGCTAAGGCAAAGTAGAAGTCTATATGTCTATGTTGTCAGGATGAAACTCAGAATGGCACGTGACATTGACTTGTCACTAATTTTACTGTCTTTCAAAACAGCCTGATTTTGAACTGAAGACTTTTCTTTTTACGGTAAGGTCCAGGGCAGAGGCAGAACCCATGCTTTCCTTCATCAACTTAAATGGCATCATTCACTCAAACACATCAGTTTCTGAAACTTTTTCCTGTACACTCTTTTACTGTATAGGTTGTACAAAAATTGGTAATATCCAATCTGAAATATTACATTGAGAAAAAAAACCAAAACGGTGCATTCTCCCACTTCACCCTAAATTCTTCTCTAAGAAGACTTTTTTACTTTAAGATAAAGAAACTGGGTAAGTAATCAAATTCTGCAATGAGGTGACTGAATTCAATATCCACCTTGTACCGAGATGTAGTATACAACAGACACGACTTCCTTTGTTTTGTACTCTCCAAGTCCTGGTAAATTTAGGACAAGTCGGTGACTGTCATAAACTCTCTGAATTTCTCAGTATGCATGTTTAGGTGTATTCAAAATAGCACATACCTGCACTGTAGCATACTCCTTTGTATTTAACGATGTTATCATGCTGCAGAGATTTAAGTATTTCAATCTCTCTTTCAAAGTCCCTAAGGTGCTCTTCTGTGCTATGTTGCAGCTTTTTCACAGCAACCACCTCCCCGGTATTATCCTGCAGCGGGTCATACCGGCACATCTCAACGCTGCCAAAATTTCCCTAGGTCACAAATGAAAATACTTGGGAATTAAAAACAAGTCCACATCATTCTCCCTTTGTGTTTCTTAGTGTACATGTTTGTTCATGTACAGTGTAGTTTTTGTTCAGTGCTCGCTGTACTAAGCATTAAGGTGCTGTGATTAATTATTTAAGTGAAAGGCCACAAAACTTCCCTGAGAGAAAAAGTGCAGGATCATGGGTAACATGATCAAAAGAAACACATTCCAAGAAACGAAGCAAACAGAACAGGAAAGGAGGACAAGGAAAGGGGGTGATGTCCACCTGTTTTCTCTCCTTTCACAAATTTCCACTTCCACCGGCATAACCCTTTTCCTGCACTTGCATAAATCCCTTTGTCTTGGTTCTTAATTCTGCTCTCTTTCTTTTTGGCTCCTCTCCCATTTCTTCCAATGTTCTGTTTTCATCTCTTTCTCAATTTATATTGTCTTTTATCTTCTTTTATGCAGCCATGACCTACCACTCTGTTGTTCTCCCTATGCTAAGCTATCACAGTCAACAACCAACCATCTGCAAACAGAAGTAGTTCTGCTACTTCACTTTCAGGCTGCTTCAGTACTTGAAGCCACAGGAATATATAACTAGCATGTAAAAAACAAATAAAACAGCAAAGAACCATTGTAGAAAAATAGTCCTTGGTGAAGATCTGCCAGCTGCACATGGTTGGCTGTCTAGGTATGCTTTCCTACAACCAGGCTGCAATGGCTTACAAAACTAGTAACCAAATGCTGATTTCTAAAGGCAAAAAAGTTCAAGGCCTACATGTATCTCGAAGACATACATCTTCCTTTTGAATTTAGAGACTGTATATTCAGATTTCTCAGAATATGCATGCCCAAAACGCCCAATCCCCCTCGTTCTGTGCAAGACCGCTCCAGAGTGTTGTTAAACTGAATATCAAGTGTGTGTGGACATATCTGTATATCTATACATCTATCTATCTATCTATCTATATATATATATAAAGATTACGTCAGGCAGCTCTGCATTACTGAAAAATACTTTAGCCTTTTGGTGTGACTGGATTCATTGTGGAGGTCAGAATTTTCTTCTGTGTAAGGATACTGTGAAAGTGAAAAAAGAGCTAGAAGGAACTGCACGTGTTGCTCAGATATGACTGAAATTAGTAACTTCTAAATCAGAAGTTTCACTGTAAATAATGTATATGGGGTCACCAAAAGACAATTGAAAACCATAGTTCTTTCCTAAACTGTTGCAGAATTTTGAAACATCTTACCTTGCCAAGCTGCTGTAAAAACTTAAGATGTCTTTCTTCAAATTGCGTTGGGTCCCGATCTTCAAAAGCACCAGAAAATCCAAGTGCTCCAATTCTCATATTTGGCAACATATCACTTTCTGTCAATAGCTCGTAATCTGAGAGGTAGAGGGAAGAAGGGAAGAAAGGGAACAGAAGGCACGGAGTAGTGAACAAGAGAAGGAAGAAATCACGGCATGTTCTACTTTTGTTTGGCATACTTCAATCTTAGTAGAATATTGACAGAAACCTTTATTTCTATATAGTAATTTGCAGTCAAAGACAATGATGTATTGCAAAAAACATGCTAAAAAGAAAGTGAGCCAACAGGAATCAGGATTCTTTTTGATCCTGTTGTATCACAGACTCACCTGGAGTGAACAAACTATTCAAATCACGTATAATTGCTCTAAAAGAAGGCCTGAAATCTGGCTCATAATCCATGCAGTTGTTTATAAGGTTTGCAAGTTCTGTCCAGTTGGGAGCAGGAAGCTGGTGCCTATCTTCATAAAACTGTAGTTTCTGGAATTAAACAGGTAAGTCATTTTACATTTTACAACCATGAAGAGTTGCAGAAGCCTTAACATTCTCACCAGAGTAGCCAAAAATTACAGCTCTAAACCTAGACTTGTTATCTCACCAAATGTACATCTGGCCCATTTTCATCAAGAGCAAGGCTGGTATAATTTAGAGTGATCAGTTCAGAAATTTCCAGCCAGTTACTGGCGGAAGATAAGAAGATAGAGAAAGATGAGAAAAATAGTGTTTTACTGGTAATTTCATAAATCCTCACCTGGACAGGTCCAGCGGAAAATTCTACTGACCTGTGAGCTGGCCGAGTTCACAGCTGTGAAAAGCTTTGTGAGTATTATAAAAGAATGTAGGGCAATTTCTGAAATACTTAGATATCTATAAGATAGGTCTAGGTAAACCTTGGAGATTATTGTAAGAGCTGATTAAAATACCTGAAAAATCAGATCAGGCTTTATGGGAAGGTTACAGTACCTTTATAAAAATAATACTACCAGTATTTTTGTATCATAGCGAAGTATTCTTTTTGCTTCCAACTAAAGAAGCAAATACATATGAAATAATATTTTTATGGAATATGTTTTCCCTCCATCTCCTGCCTCTACCTGAGATAAAGATAAACGTTAACATTTCTGGTTTAGCTAAAATAGCAGAATTGTTGCAAAACACAAAGCGCTACCGTATTTAAGATGTTCAATTACAAGAATGCCAATTAAAATCCACGCACGCTGTTAGGAATACTTTTTGTTTAAAGCGATACGCTGCTGCAACAAAGCAATAAAAATATGAACTAGATAATGCTGACAATTCTGTACTTTGTGCCCCTAAAAATCAAAACAAACAACATAAAAACAAACTTCAAAAAATCTCTTCTGATTATTATCTACAAGCAAAAATGTCTTTTTCCTACAGTGGTCATAGGCCACACCACTTTACATGCTGATGTGGTTACAACGGCAGATGTTCTAAATCAGAAGTGTTCAAAGAACTGCTATGACTGCAGACCCAGTAACACTTACTCTTGAAGAATCCAGTGCACTCAGGGGTTTGTCTCCTCCACTGCAGATTTCCCACAAAGTGGTACCAAAACTCCATTTGTCTGTAGCTAGGCTCAGTTGTTTGGGATTCTCAATACATTCAGGAGGAACCCATGGTATTCTCTCAAGAAGAACTGGGCGATCACACAAAGGAAACTTGTTAAGACGAAGAATAAGACCAGAAAATTCCCTAACATACTTGATTTGGTAAAAACTACTTCAGTATACACAGGTATTTCACTCTGTAATGTACTATTAATACTTTTCCAAGTATTTATACCCATGTAAAAAATCAAGTTATGGAATATGGACAAAAATAAAAATAATATTTGTGAATCAGAGTGGAGGACCATTCGTTTTATTGTAAAACAAGCCTAAAGGTATAAAATTGCCTTAACATAATTTCCATGCTACATTTTTTCTCTGATTTCTGTATTTCCGCCAGTGTTACCAAGACTTAATAGCTATGACAGAGAACCAAGATGTCAAAGAGTAAAAAGTACTTTGCTAGTGCTTGGCATATTATGGCACAGCAAAAGGCACTATGCAAAGGAATTTTACACCACCTGAGTTTTGAGCTATTGCTCCTGACGGTAGTAACAAGTTAAAACATGGGATTGTACTGATTTGGATCTAGAGCTCCTTAAAATAAGATCTCATAACAATAACGTAAGCTTCACATTAAAACACAGAGAATTTAAATAGTTTGCTGGCAAATAATGACACTGCATTACTTATAGGCTGTTAGATATATTATTTCTTTAGACATCTATAAAAGTACCAAGTATAAAATGTTTTAATTAAAAAGAAACACCACAAAAATAATAGTAAGGTTACTTCTATTCCATTAGCATAACAATCTTGCACACACTTTCAATTTAATTAATTTTGCTGTTTATAAAGCATTGGAACAGTCTTAATGGTGGATGATAATCCAGTATTTTTAATATCATCAAGTGGCTCCAGGTATTCACCAAGAAATGCACTGAAGATGCTTTTTAACTGCCAGTCAGCATTTTCAAAAGTGAATTTGTTTTCAGTTCTGAAAGTTCCTGCAACCTATAAAACACCTGAACAATTACAGGACACTAAATTCAACAGCTATCTGCAAATGCAACAGACTATATTATACATTTACAGTAAAATATAACAACAGTACTACCAATGAAAAAAAGTTGAAAATGAGAACAGTGGGGAAAAAAAGGTCACACGATGGAGAATTGTGGCTTTATTTCCTGCAGTGATTTGGTAATAAAAAAGATACACTCAAAACTGCTTGGCTAGGCCTGTAGAGATAATTATAAAATGACAGACAGATCAAGGAACTTACTATAACAGAATTATTTTAGACAGTGGTCAGAAAAAAACCCCATCCCCAAACTTATTTATCAACTCAGAAGCAATAAACAAGAAAGCTGATGCAAAGACTTACTATCTCTTGGCAAAACTGTAATACTGATGCCAGGATCACTTAGCTTTATAAACGGAAGGTTTCCAGATTTCCTGTCTTCCTCTCTGATAAGCAAGATGTTTTTTGCACAGACATTCCCATGAACAAGGCCTTTGTCCTCCTATAAACAGAAATGCATCTTTTACATACTGACAAAAGAAGCCTTACTGCTGAAGAGATATTTAAAAACAAATACTGTACAGCATGAAGATCAGCAAATAAAATAATGATCACAGATTAGGTTGATCAAACTTCAGGCACCTCACTAATTTCTCTCAAAGCTATAGTTTTCAGCCAATTTGCATTATCTACCTGAAGTCTGAAACAATTTGATGCGTGTTAATTCAGAAGAATACTCATCCATCCATTTTAAATTAATGTAAGAACATTTAAATTCTGTTAAAGGAAAGACTTACGTAGATATCTTGTCTTGAATAATGGCCTTTGTGTTGAACTAGAAAGACTCTAAGGTTGAGACCTAATGCCCAAGAAGAATGCACTAGCAGTGTGAAGAATACAGTGTTCTCCCCTCCCAGGGGTTAACACCACGAGGAAGTAGTTTATGTTCAGCATCATGAGCTGAGGTGGGAACTCCAGAAAGGACTGATTTGTGGGGGAGGCGGGGGGAAAGAATTATTGGAAATATGTTTATAATTTCATGCTGAAACATAAAGCATGAAAAAAGAATGGACATTGAACTACACTTTGTGCAAGATACAAACTCTGTCTCTGGGTATCTACTACATTGCTGGTATATGCTCAACCTATTATCAAACACCCTCCTGAGTTTCAAGAATTCAGGTAATTGCTCAGCCTTTCTACACACATTAGTCTGAATCACTTGAATTCAGCCAGTAACAAAATTGAACCACTTACCAGAAAATGCATGGCTAATGCCAACTGTTTGGCTACTTCCAGCTTCCACAAAATATTTATAACATTTTTGTTCTTTTTCAAATATGTGTCCAAGGATCCAAATTTTACAAATTCTTGTACAAGGATGTCTGATTCATAATGATAAAAAGAGTAACAATTAAAATCAACAACAAAGAATGAACTTTCAGGGCAGATTCATGACTCTAGTACTCCTCTTTTTTTGATACCTTGTTGGTGATCTAACTATACATTTCAACCTCTGTGGTATCTGAGTACTGCCACAAACACTCTATGTTCTTTATACTTCTTCAGCATGTGGAAATTCACCTAATTTCTTCTCAAACGCAAAGCTACTAGATTTAATCTTTTACATTTAATTATTTAGATTTAATCTTTTACAGATTAGGTAAAATCCAGTGACCATCTTTCCACCCTCACCTGAAAGGCACAACAACGTAACTGCTTATGAAGCATCGCAGCGTACAGCACTATTGATGTGGTGAGTTGAATAACATTCAAGTCATTCACTTCATAGTTGTTTACAATCTATACTCTTACTGAAAAATGCAATACTTTATTGACAAAAGATGCTTTTCTTGAAAACAGACAAGTATTTGCCCTAAAATTGTGTATATGTATATGACATATGCCTTCATGCAGCCATCTAGCAAATAGCTCCAGAAACAAGAACTGCTGTCTTCACCACTTTCAACACAACAATTTCAGATCACATGACTGAACCCTTGCCTGAAGCTGCAAGATGCTCACACTGGAAACTACTGGTATGATATTTGGCTGTAACAAATAAACAGATTTTTTAACAAATTCATTTTACACACAGCAAACTTTTTTTTTTTTTTGCAATTATGGAAAACAATTTTTATCAAATTTGTACATCAAGTGCGTAAACCACAGAATCAATAAGAGCTGCTCTTCCTATTTCTTAGTAACTGCCCCTCCTTAAACTGTCATAAGTCTCCTGCCTTCAGAGAGAGAACCATTTCTAGAGGACAGCTGTGATCTAAAGGTGAAATAAGTAACCATATACCTCTTTCATCAATTTATTTTCAATTGTAAACTTGATCTACCCCAAATTTTATATAAAGTCCCTGTGTGTGTGTCCTGGGGTGACTGTATGATACTGTATTCCCTATCATCTGCCCTATGCCAGACATGAATCCTGTGCCTTCCTGTGTCTTTAAGCTGTTTCTCAGGAGAGGGGGGAGAGAAGCCAGGTGGATGTTTTCAGAGCAGTTTGTATCTCGAGGACAAATACACTCCCCTGCATTCTCTCACCACTGCGGCAGAGGGGAGAAAAGAACTTTTCCAGCTTTTCCCAGCTCTCAGTTCCTTTTCTCAGGAGAGAGACAGAGAGTTAAAATTCTTTGCTTTTTATGCTGGCCTGCTAGCTGAGGCAAGAACTCTTCTGGAACTGTTCAGAACACGAGAACATCATGGGGAGGCCCTACACCACGGTCCGGAGGGCCCCACGCCGAACCCCGGCTCCGGAGAGGAGAGAGCAGAGCCACGCCTACACAGGACTTTGAATTTTACCAGGTTCTCTCCAAAGCGAGAAGTTTTATTATTTAGCATTATTCATTTTTCCATGCCTGTGTGCACTCTACTTGTTAAATAAATAACTTTTTTTTTCACTTTCCTCCGAGGAATTTCTTCCTGAACCTGTGGGGGAGGGGAGGGGCAGCTGAAACCTGCCTTCTTTGGAGATGTTCCTTCCAAAGCGTTTCCCTTAATTTGTCTCAAACCGGGACAGTGTGATACAATGAATAAAATAGAAAAAACCCCACGTGGTTGTTTTGGCACAAGTTCTTGGCCAAACATAGTTCTGTGCCTTTTCCAGCCTCCTAAGAGAGGCAATTTCTGATAACATAGGTAAATTCTGATTACAGAATCCACCGTCTCTTTTGGAAATTCTTTCTCCCTAATGAAGGTAACCACCTACATAATATGCTCATACAGTTATTACAAAATGCTTCCTTTCATACACATTTCTAAATTTGTATGAAAAAAAAATGAGTTTAAGGTAAATGGACATTTCAGCCCAAAGACTGAATGAAGAGGAAAAACTGTCAAAGTGAGATCCAGCAGTGCATATTTTAAGACAACACACATTAGCATATGACATCCATCCAAAATTAACATTTCATTACGAAATGGTATAAATGTATTGCAGGTGTTCCTAAAAAATCTTATCAATACATAGTCACAAAGCAGTAAGCTAAACTGAAAAGACATTCAACTTTTGCAGACAATGCAAAGATTTTACTGCTGCCAGGATTTCGTCGTGTGTTTGTTGAATTACCAGGACCACATATTTTCAGAATGGGACCTCTAAACCAAACTTCACAAAGTTATATTTGTGCTCACAAAGTCAGCACGTGTGAAAAAAGGTGGCAATGTCTGTTTCTAATCACAGTAAATGACGACTTTTCTGGGTAGCACAGTACCTCCCTTTCTAGCTAACCACAGCTGACACAATGTAGGGCTGCAATTTTTCTGGCATTTCAAAAGCTCATTTCAGAGGCACAGCAAAACTGATCTCCAATAGAACACACATGACTGAGTCATTTACAGAGGTTATATTCACGCTGACTGTACTTTAAACAATTTTCCCCTTTTCTTTGTTTTTACTATTAACTATAGTTCTCAGATACCAAGACTAATTCTACTGCAATGTGAACACATATTGGCTGTCCAGCTGGTGTTGAATTTGCGTTGTTTTGTTTGTTTTTTCAATGGTTTTACCCAAAAACAATGCCAAAATCTAACAGAGATGTATAAAAATTGGTACAAGAAGATAATTAATTTCTACTCACTCTCTTCTCCACAGACGCAGACTCCATAATTTAACACCAAATGTTTGTAAGAAAGCTGGCTCATCATACTTGCTGCTTCAAAAAAGGACTTTTTGGAAGGACAGGGAGAGATTGACAGAGAAAATATATCAGTGAAAACAAAGCCCCAAAATTCTAACAAATTTACTAAAACCATTTTTAAAAATACTTCAACTTCCATCTCATTGCAAAGACCCTATGTAACATATTTTATATTGTTTGTTGTGGGTTTGTGTTTGGCAACTGTTTCTTCTTCGGTTGGTTTTTGTTTCAGTTTTTTTGGTTGTGGAGGGTTTTTTCTAGTTTTCTTTTTCTAAATAACGGATAGTACACATTCTAGATAGGTTAACAATCTCTTTTTCTCTGCAGGCAAATGTATCTCAACATTTTAAAAATAATCTTTTTTTTCAGTGTCAATTAAGTAGATCAAGTAAACTGAAGGCAAATTCATCATACACTATTCATTTTCTAATTTAGTCTGTCATAATGCACTATTCAGTTTCCAATTTATTTCTTTGTAGCACATTATTAAGCTAAAAGACAAAAAGTATTATGTAATTCATCCATTACTGCAAGACCTTTTCCATCTTTGTCAGGAAAGTTTCAAATGCTTTTATTTCTTTCTTCATTTTTTTATTCCGTTCAGTAGCATCTCCACCTACACTTGCTTGTGTACTGATTATTCACCCAACAAACTGAAGTGAAAATGAGAATATTTTCCTCCAGGAGTTTAATTTTTATTTCTATACTCTGAGCTTTTAGTAACTGATTCATACTTAACTTTAGAATATAAATATATTACCCGTGTTATCAAAATAATTTTTTTTTAAATTGTTTTCAATAGTCCAAGGTGTATGCCTACACTGTTTACAAATACCAGCCATCTGAAATGTCTCTTCCTTTTTTACTTATATTTTCATATAGATTTATCTTAAATAATTGAAAAGTTCACTAAATAGTGTACTGGTTCTCTTGGCTTGCTGTAAACATAGCTAGATAATTAGAAATTTGAATAAATTACATAATCGAATAAACAGTAAGTAGTATATAAAGTTACATTCATACAATGAACACTACTACATCTTATGAAAGTCTGTAAAATTAAATTCTCACAGTCTTGGGCTCAATGACACTACCAGTCCATTAGTTTTTGCACAAAGGCATTTCAGGTCTGCTAAAAGCTTCACTCAAAAAGTGAGAAGTCTCAGTGATTAGGGGTGAATCCGTGTATGGCAAGCTTTTCTCATACATAAATACTTCTGATTATTTGATTTTACTGGAGAATCTGAAGACAGTCTACCCAGAGGAAGTGTTTTTCCATAAATGGTGATCCCTTGTCTGTAAATAACGAATTTGCTGGTTAACACAATCCTGTGGCCATACCACCTCTCCCCTGGTGCTTTAATTGTATAAAGGAACTGTTCTCCAGTTCTCAGTGGGTAACTCTGAATTCTCTCACAGGCGGTGGGAACAGGGGAAATAAAGCACATAGGTGCACTTCCCAAAGCCAGTCTCAAATCCATACTCCCGGTGCCACAAGTCCAAGCATGAGCTTGGTTCAACATACAACCCTCTACCATACAACAAATACTCATTTATGAAGTAAATGGGTAATGCTCAAGAAAAGAAGAAAAGTAATGCTCAACACAGCACAGACAAATGTTATGTAGCAGTCAACAATCACACCAACCTCAGAGTAGTTTCTGTGCACTTTATCCAGCACCTTTAAAAGAACTTCAGTTTGATGGAGCTGGCCATAGTCTCCCACTTCCTTCCTTACACCTTTGAAAATCTTAGTAAATGTGCCCTGTCCAAGACTCTCCTCCTAAAAGGAAGGAAGGATACAGAGAGAAAAATATCAAAAATATCAGCGTGTTTTAAAAGACATCTTAAAAAAAAACCCCCAGCATAAGCATATGCAAATCTTTAGAGGTGTGCTGGCTGTAGAGTCCAGCTGAGAGGGAAAGGAAACAGCTGTATCAGAAACATCTTAAATTTTTGCTTGTTTTTTATTGACTACTGAAGTATCTCAGGAAGTAACTTGCTGCAAGAACCAGAGAGGAAGCAGTTCCATTAGATCTGTATTTGGACATCTCTAGAAGCAAACAACTGCTATTGCAGTCAAAAGGATGCTTCTTAATTATAAAAAAGTAATTATTTGCATTACTGGAAAATAAATTTTTTTCCACAAATCTAAGGAAAGATTACAGCAAAATCTCCTAGCTCAGGTAAGATCCTTTTAAACACATACTGAGGTTTTTAAAACTTGGTGCGTGTTAAACCCAACATCTGCAGTGGAAAAAGCAACTAATGGACTTACGAATATCAAGTCCTCATTACGGATCTTGTGAAAGACCATCTGATTGACATTATTGTGTCTCTGCAGCGTAGGTGACGAAGGTACATCAGAAACACTATTGCTTCTGAAGACTAGGAGATTTGATTTATCTGGGAGAAGAAAGAGGGAGAGGAAAACCAAAGTAAATTTGCAAAATACAAAACTAAACCAATAACATTTCAGAGGGATTATTAATGAGGGCCTGATAATTCAACAAAAACAAGACATCACACTGAGATCATTTTATTTAAAAAGGCACAGAGTATTTAATTTAAATCCAAGTCTGATATTTTCTAATCAGCAAAAGCATCTAGGTTCACTCATGAGTTTTAAGTTTTTTATGTATTCCTACTTTTGACAAACATTCTGAAAACACTCCTACCTCCTTTCACATTGTAACTGCTGCAGTATTTGTAATAACAATTGGGGATGGAAAAGGGGATGTAAATTACCTTCTTTTATATCACAAAGTAGAGCAGGTCTGATACTAAAACTAAATCTGAAAAGTATGTCTTTGTGGGTATCTGCTCACATCCATGACTGTATTTATTCAATACTTTATCATTTTGATGCATCTAATTTTTTTGTTTCAATGGAATAGTGTTACAAAACTATTCTCTATAATGTGCATACATACTTATATCTTTTCTAACATTTTGAATCCATTGGCTATTTTCAATCAAATTTGAGAGAAGTAAAAGTTATATCAAATAGTCTGTTCTGACAAGTTTTTGTTTAAATAGGGACTGACAGAGACAAAGACTAATATTAACTATAAGTAGTACTACTTAGAAGGGCAGATGTGTAAAGATTTCATAAAGGAGACAGATATGAATATCAAACTTAGGCAAAAGCATTAAATGCAAATTTCAGAAAAATCCACTCCTCAGGCAGGAGCTCTATCCTATGTGTATTTTTCCAGTGTTAAAAAGAAGCTGAAACCACAGTGCAGACTTAGCATAACGCAGCTAAGATCAACAATGACAGAAATTCACTGACATTGTTGCTTCCATTGCCTATGGAAATATTCTCTGCGATAAAGAATCCATTTAGTGGCTCTTTCTTTCTCAACACATGAAAACACTTGACGGAAGAAGAAATGCTGCTGCATACAATCCACTGCAATTAAGAAACCCATTTTGCTTCTAATCATGAAACTGGCTACTATGATTACTTCTGGAAGACTATCTTACACCAAATTAAAATTTGGCAGATACTGGAACTGAAAACTATGACTAAGAAGATGAATGAATAGGCCTGTGAAATTTTTAAAAACCCACACAAATATATCACAGGAACACAGAATATTCTGGGTTGGAAGAGACCCACAAGGCTTATGAAGTCCAACTCCTGGCCCTGCACAGCACCATCCCCAAGAGTCACACCAGGTGCCTGAGAGCATTGTCCAAACACTTCCTGAACTCTCTCAAGCTGGTGCTGTGACCACTGCCCTGGGGAGCTGTTCCAGTGCCCAGCCACCTTCTAGGCGAAAAACCTTTTTCTAATATCCAACCTAAACCTCCCCTGACACAGCTTCAGGCCGTTCCCTCAGGTCCTGTCGCTGGTCACCAGAGAGAAGAGATCAGTGCCTGCCCCTCCCCTTCCCCTCACAAGGAAGTTGTAATACAATGAGGTCGCCCCTCAGTCTTCTCCAGGCTGAAAAAACCAACTGCTCCTCCAGACCCTTCACCATCCCTGTGGCCCTCCTTTAGACTCTCTCCAGCAGCTTTATATCTCTCTTATCCCGTGGCACCCAAAACTGCCCCCGGCACTGGAGGTGAGGCCGCCCCAGTGCAGAGCAGAGCGGGACAATCCCCTCCCTTGCCCGGCTGGCGATGCTGTGCCTGGTGCCCCCCAGGACACGGGTGGCCTTCCTGGCTGCCAGGGCACTGCTGGCTTGCCATCGACCAGAAGCACCAGGTCCCTTTCCACAGCGCTGCTCTCCAGCCTCTCATTCCCCAGTCTGTACACACATGCAGGGCTGCCCCATCCCAGATGCAGAATCTGACACTTTTCCTTGTTAAACTTTATTCAGTTGGTGATTGCCCCATCCTCTAATTTGCTGAGGTGTCTTTAAAGGGCCTCCCTGCCTCCAAGGGTATCAACAGTTCCTCACAGTTTTCTATCATGTATCTACCTGAGAGTCATTTAGTACTAACTTATTTTTAAGTCTTTAACCTAGAAGTTAGAAACTTTCTGCTTAGAAATAATCGTTCTCTTACCTTTTGGTTTTGGAGGACAGCATTTGATGAACTGGAAAATTATGCTGTCTGAACGGACAGTTTCTGTCTGGTAACAGGTCAAGAGATCCTTAAGATTACTAAAACTTCTCTTGGTTCCACTAAGATTGTATTCTCCATTCTCATTCTTCGTAATTAGGCAGTGCTTATAATCTGTAGTACTATCACGCTGCAGAAAATTTTCCATTAAAAATGAAATTGATTAATATTTAATATTTGAAAGCTTATTTAAATGTATAGCACTCTACTAATTAATGAAAGGATGCTTCAGGAAAATATGATCGTAATTTGTTATTTTGTTCTCACTATGTAATATGGATTCTGAGAAAACATGACTCTACTCCCCTCACTGGAACTAGCATGTTGATGCTAGAGAAAAACAAATGTTAATGAAATCTGAAAAGATGGAGCTGAGAAAACAGATAATGGATCCTAGGAAAAATCCTTCAGAGCTATTAATGAAAGCTTATTCACCCTGACATGGGGTTACATCAAAACAAAATTCTATCGGAAGCAATAGCCCTAATGTTACACTCCATGTTTGTTTGGCAGGCATTTGGAGATCTCAGCTGTAGTTCTGCTTTCCTGTCATCTCCAGAACAGTTCTAAGAAACTACTTCCTAATACAGATTTTCAATATGCACTGAATTATTTTTACAATGAGTCTTGAAAAGATACCATTAAACATTTTTAAACGAGATGAGCTCTTAATAGTGCTTTTGTGGTCCTGCATCTCAATACTGCAGGAAATGTTCCATCAAATTCTGAATATAAAAAGCCTTCCGATGACTTGCATAAGACGTAGAAAAAGGAAAAAAAAGTTGTGGCCAAGTCACTTAAAGGCAATGGTAGTCTTCTCTCAGAAACTTGACTCTCAGCTTGCCTCTCTAACCTTGTTCAGAAACTGATTTCTTTGTCTACAAAATTCCCTATCAAACACACATTGACTGGACAGAACATTTCTCCATTCCCACATCAGCATTACTTGGTCATTTTCAGAGATGTGCCTATCTCTGACAGTATTAACAAACTTGCTAGCTTGCTGTACACCAGCAGGAAAATTCATGTATTACCTTCCCTAGCTAAAAACACAAAGGTAGCTCTGCTAATGTAATTAAAGAGAAACCCATTCTTGAAACCAGACCATGCAATTATTTAACAGCGATATTAAAGCATTATATTATCACCAGCTGCAATGTCACAGAGAAGAGGTACATCTGGTTCTCTGGCTGCGTGAGAACCATATGCACTTCCAGAGTGGCTTTCTCTCTAGCCAACACCAGATACACCCAGGAGATTTGTGTTGATGTCTGATGTAACAGCTGCCAAATAATGTGGCTGGCCCAGCACTGGGGATGGGGACAGGACCTAAACCCAGATGAACCTGTGAACTGTCAGATCATCAAAAGCTGTACACTCAAACAAATGAAGCCCCCCACTTGTGAGGGGGGAGGAGGTGTGTGGAAAACCCAGGGAAAAAACTCAACTAAAAACCTCCAAACTTTAAAAAAAATAGAAAACCCATCAAATTGCTCCATCTCTCAAATATTTACCACGGCCCCAAGATCCACGCCACTATCTCCAGAACTCTTAAGCTCTCTTCCCTCCGCCTGTCTTGGTCTGCTAAGGCATGTGGTATGTGCATTAGCAATTCTATACTGACTCTGATGTTTCTCACAAGACCCTGAAAGTTGGCCAGTCTAACAAAAGCAGCTATAGAATATACACATCAGACAAATGTTCTGGAGGGAAAATTCAGAATCATTTACTGAACATCCCAGGCTCATTGTTACATCACAACAAAGATTAAATAGGCACTAAGACAGAATACAAACCTCTATAGCAAAGGTAAGGAAGTATTTTTTAAAATCTTTAGGACTGCAGCGAAGGACGTAGAAACCAGTCTGATTACCCGCTTTCTTCAGTTTACTGATAGCAAAGTCCATGCTACAGTAAAAAGAAAATGTTTAATATTGCATAATTTCAAAATTCAGGAACATCAGAGGTTGAGTAATGAGCAATATTAACAGATACCTAATATAACAACAATTCAAATTTTCAATTTTGTACAGCTTTCTTTAAGTTAATATCTTTGCCCTTTATTTTTCAATATATAAAGTGGTTGCTTATGTAAAGAGCAGTATATTAAAAATTTTTTATACTGAACCATCACAATTATTTATCCAATGAGAAATGTTAGGGGCTAAAAAAAGTATATTCCCCACACCTTATGATATGGTTTTTCGACATACATTATGAAAGAAGCTATAATAAAATTGCCTAACGAATCAGCTAAAATTAGCAAAACATTTGTGTGGGTGGAAAAGGTGGGTTTAACAAGGAAAAGGGCTAACAGGAAAGAAGAGCTGAAATAAAACAACACTCGTTATAATAAGAACAAATTTCTTCTTAGACAAGCCTTGCTAACTGACTATTTCTATCCATATCAAGGAATGATCTTTCCACTTAACTTTTATAACATGTCAAAAAGGCACTGTATTTTACAAAGTGAAAAATAAGAGCAAAAATATAAAGCATTTTATGTTACATAAGTGGAACAAAAAAACCATTTTAAGATGCCTATCACAGTTCACAGACAACTAAAGCTCATCTTCCAAAAATGATATCACATTGTTATATTACTAAAAAAATACTTACAAAATTGGTCCATGACAGTTGCTTTGGATATTTTCAAGGACTGATGGTGGTGCTACTTCTTTACAGAGATAATGATGAGCATCCGCTGTTAATCTGTAATATCCATCAATTAATGATACAAAGGAGAGAGCTTCTCTTAATGACTGAAATTCAGCCTCCTGTTCAATTGCCAGAGAACAATGGGGTGTGGGGGGGAGAGAGAGAATTTCAATTTTTAAAAGGCAACAGAAAATTCCTGGATATGATAATGCCATTAAAGATATACATATATGCACACATGAAAAACATGAATAAAAGCATTTTTTAACTGCGATGTTAGTATGTTCTACCTTCTTGTTATCATTCAAAACTTGATAGCAATGTTCGGTGTTCAAACCCAAACCAAACAAAACAGAGAAGCTGTGGATGCCTTATCCCAGGAATGGGCTTTTGAACTGCAATCTGCTCTAATGGACTGTATCCCGACCCATGGCAGGGGCATTGGAATCAGATGATCTTTAAAGTCCCTCTCAACTCCAACCATTCCACAATTCTATGAAATCTGCCATAAAAAAACTCCCTTACTCTAAATACATGAAACAGCAGAGGAATGCCAATATGAAAGAGCAGCTGAAAGAGAAAAACAAGCAGATGCAACTCAGCATGCAGACACCTACTGCACTGCCAATACAGTGTTGTTCTTTTTCCTGAAGGAAAGCCTTCACTTACAAAAGATTTATATGCCTGCCTTCAAGTAGAAAAGAAAAATCTCCAGGAAAGTACCTGCCTGAAAACTTAACTACTAGTCAGCAAAAACTGGCACCCTGAGCTGGATCATAAATAGGAGATGAGCCTTTACTACTATGAAGACAAGTACACTGGATAGAAGAAGGGAGAAAAATAATGTGGTCAAAGGAAAATGGGCGTGAAAAAGGTCTTAGGCACAGTATGCAGAACAGATAAAAGCAGGACAAAATCAAATCCACCTGCAGCAACATATTTTTTGCTACAAAGAAAACGAAAATGGAGAAGCATTTTCTGAGTCACCCTAGGTTTCATTCAGTAGTGTAACCCACCAGAACAGGCTTTAGTATGTGTTTGCCATTGGAGATACTCCTAGCAGCTGAACACAATTATTTGGCAGTTTCTTTGCTAGAGAGCAATAAAAAAACCTGGTGTTTTTGAGTAAGTGTCAAGAATTTGGAGCTTTTAAGAGGACCCAGAAACAACTGCAGCCCATGGTGCAGACCATGGTGAGGCAGCTGTGCCTCTGTTGCCCATGGAGGTCCATGATGGAGCAGAGATACACCTGCAGCCTGGGAAGAACCTCGTATCGCAGTAGGGGGATGTGACTCGAGGAGGTTGGACCCCATGGGAAGCCTACACTGAAATATACTCGTTGGCAGGACTTGTGGCACCATGGGCCACTAGGGACCTGTGGAGCAGTCTGTTCCTGGAGAACTGCACCTCGCGGAAGGGACCGATACAGGAGCAGTTCATGAAGAACTGCAGCCTGTGGAAACAATTCACGCCGGAGAAGTTCACAGACAACTGTCTCCCATGGGAGAGATCCCTTGCTGGAGCAAGGTATGAACGTGAGGACTGAGAGGTGAAGACAACATGTGATGAACTGACCACACCTCCCATTCCCAATTCTCTGCGCTGCTGAGGGGAAGGACGTAGAGAATCAGGAATAAAGGTGGCCCACGAGGAAGGGAGAGGTGGTGGGAAAATGATTTTAAGATTTTTTTATTCTCATTACCCTACTCTGAATTGATTTGCAACAAATTCAATTAATTTCCCTGAGTCAATTCTATTTTGTCCATGACAGTAATTAGTGAGTGATCCTTAAGGACAGATCCTGATAAGGACAGATCCTTATCTTGACCCACAAGCCTTTCATTATATTTTCTCTCCCCTGTCCAGCTGAAGAGGGGAGTGATTAGAGCAGATCTGGTGGGCACGTGGTGCTCAGCCAGGGTCAGCCCACCCCACAACTCTGTGACAGTTATACCTGCTAGAAAACCTGACTGGAGTGCAAGGTTGGAGTTCAAGCAAAAAGCTTTTTACATTTGTGTATAAAATACTTTCTGAAAGATCTTCAAAGAACTGTGAACAGTAAAAGCAATGACATTAATTTTGTCCTGATACTTATTTTGTATCATCATTGCTTCAGAGTATTTTGAAGCCTTTTTCAATGTGTTGGTCTCTAGCAGACAGCTTATCAGGACACCATGGAAACAGCACACTTGAGAACTGAAACCATGGACTCAGGTTTAAAACTAATAAACAAAACAACCAATCTGTGTACCAGAAATTTTCCTCAGATATAAATGTCTACTTCTATTTCATTCCAAGTACACAGCTTTGAATGCAGAAGACCTTTAGTGTTCTGATACACCACTTACACTGCTGACATGTGTTTAGTTTTAGCTCATGCTTAATTAACATGGTCAGGGATTATACAATACTATGCATACAACAAGCACACAGCCTGCTCAAGGCAGTATCTATTTGAACAAACAGCAACCAAAGTAAACAGACCAGATTCTTGCTGTCTTGTTTGTGAATGGTGACAATTCTTCTCTCACTGGAGCCTTCTTGGCTTGCTTGTTTAATGCTGACATCAATGATATCAGGAAAATCACAGTATGTTTGTAAATCCTGCAACAAATATTATAAAATTTCAGAAATAACATAAATGGCAATTAAAAAGCCTCACCTATTTGCAGCATTGGAATTCCTACAACTCCTAATTCGTAAGCTAGCAACAAAGAGGATTACAAAACCTTTAACATGCTGTTACAAGCAAATAAAGGATTTTCTTCTTTATGGAATCATCACTAGGAACATAAATTAAAGAACAGACAGATCCAGGAACTGTGAACATTAATATCCACATATGGGTTTGGGTTTTTATAACTGTAGATATTTCCTTGCTCTGTAGTATTTTGTGAACAGTGGAACATTTTGATTACTTTTTTGAGAGGGCTTTTTTTTGTGAGCTTATTATTCGCATCCTGATTAAACAGGTTTAGAAAGCCTGTTAACAACACAAAATGACATGACTTCATTTAGAGAGATACAAGCTGCAAAATCTGTAGCAGGAATAAGAAAAGATTGTCCTCTCAGTCCTATCTACTTGTTCATCTGGTTGTTGAAAATGTGAACTTGCAAAACAAATTTCTTCACAATCTACTCCACATACGTCATTAAACACAAATGAATAAAAATTACTTTTCAGTTCAGTATCTGAATGACGATTCATCAGTAAAGTTGACTGAAACAAGTGATGATCATGTTTACAAGCAGCCATATTAATTCATTTAGTTTTCAAAACCAACCTTATAAATAGCTCCTTTACCAGTGAAAATACATGCAGTGTCTGTCAATAATGGAATGATAATATTTTTAATCATGAAAAAATAATTTGGCAATCTTTAGTTATTCCTTCAAACACTACTCTTACTAAAGGCTTGGTTGCCAAGCCCAAAAAGCATAGTATGTCTAAATTTTCCACACCTAAAATGGGAAATTGCAAAATCTGACATTTATGATAGCTCCTGCCAGAGCAACTGGCACTTACAGGAAAATTAGGGAAGGCAGAGGGCTGATACATAACAACTATGAATGAGGTAATTGTCAGTCTACAAATATTCTAAGAACACCACACTTTAAAAAATACGGGCATGTAATCAGGTTTACTTTTTGCTAAGTACTGAAAAAACCCACTAGTATATAGCATTTTTACAAATTACTACAGCACACTGTAAAAATACAACCTTTTGTAGCTTGGTCTTGTCTGCTATATATTCTGAATCAAAAGTACCAAACTGATGCGATTATTTTGAAAAACTCACACATGCTCTACTCTGCCTTTATTTTTACCTTTGAAAAATTCCCGCACTCTCAATGTATACTGCTTTGAGTTTCTGTCAGGTTTTGGTAAACTCAGCATAATGAACAGTTGTGATGGGAAGTCACACACATACAAAATAATAGTGATAAATAAAAATGCGGCAGTACGTGATTACTAGGCATTAGGAACCATTACTAGTCCAATAGGAACCATCTAGCAACTAATTCCTGAACAAAGACTACATGGACTCCACAGTCACAGAGATGTCACTTTAAATCTGCTCACTGAGACACTAGTAGGCGTCTAACTGCAGCAGGAAAGAGGTATAGGGAAATTTACCTGTTGTTTGGAGCTCTTAAGATCCCTGTTTTCAAAGAGAATTTGGGGAATTTCTGCATTTTACCTACACCTGGGGACACGGCCATTCCATTTCCACCTTTTTTATATGCCAAGCAGAGAAGTATTACACAACTTTCTTCTAGTATTTCAATAAAAACCTGATTTTAAAAGATTGCACTGTGTTTAAGTCAATATATTTCCGTGATCCAAAGTCATGTGGAAATTGTATCATTATTGTGAAGTAAAATTTGCCTACCAAATTTGCTTGAGGTAAATCAGAACTTCCAAAATAAACTTATTACTCCGTTGCATAACAAACTGTACAGTTATTAAAATAATTTTTAAAAATTACCTGCTCTCCAAGTGTCTCACAGTCTTTAAGTTTTCCCCTTGAACACTGAATTCCACCATTTCCACTTATTACAACGGTTGCAAAACTTTCCTCTCCAGAAGGACCTCCACCAGGTTCTTTTACTTCAAAAACCTCTGAATAGAAGGCAGGCTGAAGGGTTTCCAGATTTATGAGATACTTAAGTTTCAAGTTTCTGGCAGTGGCTTTGCATTGGCCAAACTGTTGTATAAATTTGCGGAACCTGTACCTTATTCTTTTTCGCGTCAAAATGTGGTAGTCTTGGATTTTTGCTCGCACACACTTAGGTAAAAACATTTTGTAGCTGTGAATACATAACCAGAAAAAAAGGCTACTAATTTTATCCATTAAATCCAGCAAAGATAATTAGTTCTGTGCTAAACAAGTCAACACTGAAAACACCCTTTCCTCTAAATGTACCATTATTTTTTCAACTGTAGGATAACAAAGATCCTCTCTTAGATCTGTAATATGTTCTTTCAGATAGAGCCCCCCCGTCTTCTTCCATTTTCCATTTTTCCCCTCACTCAACTGAAACATAAATAATATAATGCATTTTCTATTAATTCAGAGATGTCTGTTCTTTCATTAGTGAAGTTCTGAGGTAAGGCAGCAGAAGTAACACAATTGCTTTGTTTGGTATAGAAGTTGTGAACAGGATACTGCATGGCAACTACATGGATGAAGGACAGATTTCCTGGCTGAAAATGCAGGTGGTAGAACACAACACTGCGGTTGGTTCTTACTGAAGTTCCTATCTCACAGGCCATAGTCTGTATCAAGAGGCAAAAGAGCTGCAGTTATCACCCTCAACGAGCTGGCCTCATTCTGTTTCTAATTCTCCTGCTAGGTTTCATTAAAAGACAAACATCAACCAAGTACCAAGCAGGGACAGAATTAACTCAGCTGGTGTAGAAACTGATAGGATCAGTAGAAACTGATAGGATACACCCAAATGAATTGATAAACTCAAGAAAGTTTAGCAGAGATCTGTCCGGGACGGTTAAGTGCCTGGAGCACATGAGATCAGAGAAAAGGCATATGGCAGCTTGATTTGTTCAGCCTGGAGAAAAGAAGGCTCAGGTAGGGTGCTCTACTATTTGTCTTCTAATAATGTGAAGGGACAAGAGAAGATTATCAGTATCACAGCAGAGACTGATTAGGTACAGAGAAAATCTTTCACGATGACTGTGGTCATGCACAGGACAAAGCTGTACAGAGACTGGGAATCTCCACATCTGGACATTTTCAGAACTTGACTGGATGAGGCCCTGAGTCACTTCATCTAACCTTGAGGTTGGCCCTGACAGGAACATGAGGGTTGGATCTGATGACATCCAGAAGGCCTCTCACCTCAAATTATTGCTTGCATATTTTCTCACATAAGAAGCTGCTGCCTTACCTTTCAATAAGAGAGTCAAATCCCTGTCTCCAAATCATGAATGGCCATCATGACACAAATTTTCTTTTAATTTCTAGTTTACACAATAGGTAAATTTATGTAACCATTAGAATACATCAACTGCCAACAGCTGAACACCTCTTCCCAGATAGTAATGTGCAAAAATACAACGTTTAGGCATTAGATAGATGTGAAACAGTTAAAAATGACAGAATCACCTGACTGAATTGTAAATAGCCATTGGGGTTTGGTCCTTTTCTTTGGCCACTCTCATCATATCTAGAACAGCCATTCCAAGGCATTCTTCTTGTGTTTCGTGAGTAACAGGCATCTGTACCCATCCATCCAAAAAATCAGCTCGCCACTGAGAAAAAATGCAAGAAAACAGATGAAAACTGTAGCACTGCTGCTTATCAAGGAGGAGGATTTGGGGTGCAGTTGTTGGGGGGAGTTGTTGTTGTGTTGTTTTACTGTTCATGTATGGTTTGTTTGGCGGGTTTTATTAGCTTGGTTTTTTTAAAGACTGAATGACCTACTTCATCCACAAAAAGATGTACTTATTCATAAGGAATACCAGCTGCTATCATGCTTAGAAGCACTGTTTGAACTTCATCTCTCCAAATACACAATAGGACATGGAATTTAATTTCCAGCTTGAGAGGGCTTCAGGCTTTCAAGAGCCTACAGAGTTACTAGGAGAAGATGGAAAGGGAATAAATACTAATAACCTTTACCAATCTGCATTTAAAAATAAGCGAGCAAATCATACCTGTGCGAATAGATAAGACATGACAAGATCGTCAAGGACAGGGCTTTCTGCACCGCGAAGAATGCCATACCGGTATGCTCTGTTGCTGCCACTGCAGTACCAGTGGGGAAAATAAAACCTGGTAGGAAATAAATTAAAGCAAACATCAATAAACAGACATATTGGTTACTGCTCTCATATACATTTAACTAGGGCTGGCTGGTCTGGAGGACCACTACGACCCAGTTAGTCAGTGAAGGGTTCAGATCCAGTTCTTGGTACTGGAGTACCAAGAATACTACAATATTTAGGCAGGGTGATAAACTGTACTGATAGGAATGAGAACCTTTGCTAAGTTATTCTCCTTAATTGGAACACAGAATTTATTAGTGTCTTCCAGAGAATTTTATTATTGTCTTCCAGTTTCTTTTGAAACAGTTTCTCAAGAAACACTCAGGCCAAATTATACAATGTAAATAAACTAAGTAATTTACAAAAGGAAAACTGTGACTATAGTTTTAGTTGTCCACATTCAAATATAAGGTTAGGGGAAAATGGTTGTATTGCAGAAACATGCCTGACTACACAGAATAATTACTCTGCATTTCAGGACTGCCACTTATTTCAAACAGGCAAGCACAGAGCAGATTAGATGTATCATTATTAAGAAAGGTCTTGTTTTTACTTCTGCTATATTTTTATTGTTTGTTTCTTCAATCTGACAGTGGTAAACACATGGGATAGAGAAAATAAAGTACATAATTCATATCGCTCCAATGTTTTTCATTCTTTTAGCTCCCTGTTTTCCAGAAAGCACCAGCAATCTGTCCATAACTTCTAAGAGAAACTACAGTTCAACTAAGTATCATATTGGTTGTGTTTTCTCACACGGTTTTGTTTTATCATGAAAAGTGTGTAACACTTTATTTAGATTCTTACCTTATCCGGTAAATTAAGATGAGTCTGGTTGCTTCATCGACGTGAAAGATGTGATTTGGGGGATACCACATTCTGTCTGTTTCACTCATGAGTGCAAACATGTTATGATACACTGGCATGATACCTACATGAAGAACAGAGAAGCAAACATCTATATGAAAGTGTTTTCACAAAGTATTAAAAAAATACTGTGGGTTAAAAGTAGCAGATTGCCACACAGTGCTCTACTGCTATCAGCAACAGGTATCGATATTGCCGACAACACTGCAATCATGATCCCATAACCTGCAGGCTGCTTTGCTGGTTTAATTTCTCATTCTTCCTTTATGTTTTCTGACTGAAGACTCTGTTCACTTGTTGTCCTATACCTCACTGTTAGATTACAAGATTTTCTCTGTATGGCATTTACTAAAATGTCTTCTCAGCCTCTCAGTCTAGAAACAGCTTACAACAGTAGATTTTTTTCCTTGCCTTTCCAAAATCAGATCATTTGATTTGAGCATTGATTTTAAGACTAAGCATTGATTTTAAGACTTTAGACTGATCAAAAATTAGAAATAAAGCAACACAAAGTTATAATGACTAGGACAACCACCTGCTATTTCCATTTTAGTAACTCAGTTTAGAACAAACCCAAACATATATTATTAAAATAAAACAGGACTGGAAAATATTTTCTTCCCTCAACAACTTTGAATTATGCTACTGATAACTGACAAGCAATCCCACTTAATCAGAAACTACAGAAATCAGCTGAGCATCAACTCTTCAGCAGGACCAGAATTTTAATTTGCCTTTGAAGCTCCCAGCTGAAACACAGCCTAATATACGACACAGCACTGTACTGTGCTGCAGTGTTATGCATCATCCATGTGATGCCAGCGTCACATTTGGAAAACGAGTTAGGTGCCTGAAAACTGACAGCATAAAAGGATGAACTGCAAGTACTGACACATATATTCTGTCCTGAGAATTAAAGACAGGAAGAGACACAGGTCTAAAGGCCAGAGAGCGGGATGAAAAATTACAATGTCAAAGTCACAGTAGGTCATATCTAAAGAAAACTTTACATTAAAGCAATACACTTTGGGGTAAGAAGGCAAAAAAAAAAAAAAGAAAAAAAAAATAAAACCAAACTGGTAGAGACAATAGAAGTAACTTAAAATGACCTTAAGAGACAAAAGAATTTTGGGAAAAGGCAAAGTACCCACGCCTTTGCTCAAAGACTTACAATGAAGTAATTTAAATTCTCACAAGAAACCAGGATAAAAAAAATTCTTAATTTTTTTCTGTTCTAAATAACATCTAGGTAATTACTGAAGGGGGCAGACCCCACATTTCTTTCATCACATCTAAACTGCATGCAAGACAATCAGAAGAAACAAGTAATCAACTGCATATATAAAACCACATAACCCTTTGGAACAAAACATATTTCAGTCTTAAACAACTAGTTTATTAAATTTGATACAAAAAAGGGTTTGCCTCTATAGGGGTCCAGTAAGAGGGCTAAGAACTAGAGTTCTGTTGTGCAGTTGTGAAGATTAAACTGCTGAAATCTGTAGGCTAATCATCGGACACTTTCTTAAAACAAAGCTCTACAAAACATATCAGAGTTGCAAGTTCCTAACATATGATTTCTATGAAAAGGAGTCATAGGCTTACAGGAAACTAGAGAAATGGAAAAGAATTATGTAAGGCAATGAAAGAGAAACCAAAACGAAATAAAACCCCCACAGAAAAAAACCTGAAGAGATTAGTAACTGAAAGATTGGCTGTAATTCTATATGTTGCAAATTTATGGCGCAATAAGATATATTTGATCCATCCAAATATATCTTATTTTTATGGAGTTAGAAAGAAACCTATGCAACTACACATGGTTCTCATTTGACGTGTGAAGTGGGATGAACTATACTACACTACATGTCAGCCGACCACAAAGCAGTAACTTAGCAGTTACTAACTTAGCAGTTTTAAGGCTGTGTGGTGTCTGTATCCCAAACAATTTCAGACCAATTACAGCGCAATGCATGAGAGAATCACAATGCTAAACACCATTCAGAGCAATGCTGAATATTTACCTGTATACCTAGTGAGACCTACCTGGTCTCGCTAATACATTTACCCCAACTACTAACTATCCCATGTAAGCATACTGAACAAGAAAACATTTCAAAACCGTAGTCTTAAATTCAAATGCTAAGCTGCTGTATTTCACCAAATGCACTACAGACACCACAACCACCATGCCACCCCACCTCTCAAAAAACCCCACAGATATTTCAAGATTGTATCATTGCCACTCTGAAACTTTAACCAAGCAGGGGACTTGACTGTGGTACTCCCCCTACAAATCTGGAATATTTATATTAACCCCTCTCCTCTGTCTTCCTTTGTATGAAAAGTAAACTGTGTACTCTTCCATCTCTCTTACTTTGGCATTTATAGTTCTGAATGGTAACTTGCACCATTCACTGTCAGTGTTCAAGGACATAGAGACCATAGATATTTTTCAAGAAAAGGAGTTTCACTTTTTTATCCCTTCCCCTTGAAAACCATGCATTTGCTCTGCTACACTTAATGCCCAACAATTATAAAACAGAGCAAATCTCTTTATTAAATAGAGTCTTGAAAATTGTCCACAAAAATCTGACAAAAGCAAAGAGGCCAGAAACTTCTTTTTTCATGTAATTCTTACTGCCTCTATTAATTGCAGGGACTTTTCAAGTGATGATAACTGCAGTATTTAAATGCTTTCTCTAGAAACAATGAAAACTGAAAAACTGGCAGGGGGAATAAAAGTCTTCTGCCGAAGACAAGACATGTCAACAATAGTGAAAATTTATGAGAAATGTATTTTTCACCACAAGTAAAATCATAAAAGCCATTCACAACAGGTACTGAAAAGTCTCCCCTGGATTTCTGCACTGCATTAACCATGCTATCAACTCAATCGGTGATGAATTAGAAGAGAAGATAGTGACTCAGACATAATTAATCAGAATTTTCTCTGCTTTGCTTCTCCAGCAAGGGCTATCAAATAAATGTTCTGGACTATTGCAATGAGAAGACCTCTTTATAATTTATTTATTTATTACATAAGGCTAAAGAAAGGAGCCTTGTCATGCTATACAGACTGTCAAGTAACATCACGAAAGACTACAACACAGCATAAGTTTATATTTCAAACTTCTGTTTCAATCCTAAAAAAAAAAAAGTAGATTCTTCTTTTCCTCATTATGATTTTAGAGCTTCACATCTAGACAAGTCTCACTACTTGATTTATCCTGAAGCAGCTAAGAAAATACAGCTTTTCTGTATCTCCTCCTTGGCTGGCATTAGGAACCCTTTCTCCCATACAGTATGTTTTCACAAGCTAATGCCCCTCTTTTAAGAAAAAATAAAAACCAGAAAGTGTAAATCACAACAAGCCATGACACCACTATGAAAAGTGAAAGCCATACAGAGTCTGCAATAGAAATACTGTCATATGAAACTCTCAATTCAAGCACGTAAGTTACTAGACATAAAAAGATGAAAGCAATTAGTTGAATGATTAAAAATAATTTTAAAAATCTCAAATTTTCTATATAAAAAGTCTAATACACACACATTAGTTCTCACACAAGTGAAAGTAAACTATTTAAAACTTACATAGCCTTGCACATACCAGATGGAAATTTGCTTGCCTTTCCTGACATAAAAATAGTAACTTGCACTCATCATTCATACAAACTGGAGGCTTACCAAACCCTTAACATCCCATTCAATGTCACTATCCTGTCAACAAAATGCTTTCTGAATAGTCAATCGAAGCTTGTATTTCTTTTCCTGGAAAAACAGAATTGCCCAGAGCTGTGATTAATTCATTCCCCAGCTAGCGGGGGAGCAGCGGGGGGGCTGCATGTTCTGTGTGGATTTTCAGGAAAGGCTATCACCTAAAGGAAGACAAACAAACAAAAACCAAACAACACCACCACCCTACAAAAACAAGCAAACACCCCCCAAACCAAACCAAACCACCAAACAGAAAAACCAACCCCCAGTGAACAGTTATACTCAATGATAACGCTGAGCCATGTCAACCCTGAGTCATGCTAATTCTGGAAATTCAGCACGTTAGGAAGAAATCAGCCTAGAATTCCCTTGTTAGTAGCAAGGAACCTCTTCTGAAGCATACAAGCAAAGAGGTACTACAAATCATCACATTACGCAATGCAGTCTCTCCCTTGAAAACATTTAATTGACTGCGAACGCTGCCAGCACTCGTCACATTAAATGCTTTGAAATAGTGCTTTTACTTAGCTATAATTAAAAATTCTCTGCTGTTTTGTGGTTTTCCAAGAGACATCAGCATTTTTCAAGGGAAGTACGATGGAACTTCCAACCTATTTGCAATACAGATAGTGAGAATTAAAATGTTCCTAGGTGGAGTTTCAGGAGATCAACATTTAAAAAACCGCACAAACACAGAACCCAACAGAATCAAGGTCTTTTGTTAACTGCTAGCTGTCCAAAACTCAGCAACCTTGTCAGGATTTCAAAAAACTTGATCTCTCTTGGGATTCTAGTTCCATTAAAAAGTTAAGATTACAGAGTTTACTGATCCTAACAGAAAGGGATGTGGATGTAAGAACGAAAGCCTGCCAAGAAGTAGATAAAGTCAGATACACCCTACAGAAATGTAGGGTTCTCATACACCAGGGGACAAGCCAGGACAGAAGTGCAAGATGCTACACAATATTATGTTCCTGCATCAGCAAAACATTTTTCAGTGTGCTGTTCAAATGTTCCTAGTTACATTTAAAGTGGTTATCTCTACACACTTGGCTACTAATTTATTAAGAATTTCAAGAACATGGCACAAATTTATTTGCCTAACACCAATGCAATGCCAAGCTTGTAACTGTAACTGTTTGAACCACGATTTACAAACTCACTTACCTAAAAATATCTTCAATTTGTTAACTTTAATCCTGTAAAAATTTGGATTACACATACAAGTGACGCACATATTTTTTACTCATATTATTCAGCCAATGGAATAAATTAACAAACTATTCGTTTAAACATTAAAAGAAAATTATTTTGCCATATAATAATCATCCTCTGTATAATTTAGTATTCCAGTAAGTTACAGTGTACAGTCCAAAGTTGTTTATGTTTTTTAATTACTATGTCTAATGATAAAATCTCTGAAATCCACTTAAAAGACATTGGGAAGTATCTTACTGCAAAATTACTGCTATAGTATAGTAACACTAATGTACTATACAAATCAACTAACTTTCTTTCTCTATACAAATAAACACATTCAAGATTCAAATTCAGACTTCAGATGTTTCTAGTAGTCTCTATCTGATTTACCTATACCACAAAAAAATTCATGTCACTTTCAATTACACAGGCTAATTTTTAAACAGATTTCTAGATTTTTTCACAATTTAGAATTTGAATAAAAGAAAAGTTATGAACAAAGTTTACAGCTTTTCTGTAAAAAATCATGTTTATTTATTCTGTAAAGTGTCACATCAAGTTTGTACTATGACTCTCCTGCACCACTCTGGTGGCTTTCTCGAATCATTACTTCAACTTCTGTTCAAATGGCCTTCACTGCTTGACAGTCTTATAAATTGACTGTAAAGACATGAAAAAGAGCCTAAAAGAGAAATTCTGCTTAAGATTATTTGACAGAGAGCAGAGAAGATTAAAGGGTTTAAGATTATGACTTGAGAAAACAAGTCTCTGATTCTGAATTCAGAAGATACACCTAACACAATAATTCTGCAACCTCTAGAACAATTTCTCTGTCATATTTCATTTCTATCATCAGTTAGTTCCTCTAATACCACTTTCCCCCTCAGACTGAGAACAATACTTTTTCTTCAATTTGGTGTGACATTTCTAATATTTCACTTGGCAATTAACTAGCTAGCATACAAGAACTGAACCACGACTGACTCATCAATTTAAACTTAGTTTCAAGACACCTTATTTATTTTTGCATTTCTGTTTGGAAAATGTGATATTCACTTTTATGTTCAGTTTTCCTTATAAAAAATATAAACCCACAAAAATTTTTATATTTATTATATTTTTGCAAAACCAGAAAACAGTTTTTAAATAAAATTTAAAAAAACAAAAAAGGCTGAGCTCTTGCATGCATGGATCAAACTGGCAGAATAATATTTAGACAGACTAATGTTTTTATAGCCAATACATACCAGATGTAACAGATCTAATGTCAAGTCAGTAGCGACTGGAAAATCTTCAATTGTTTGAACTTTTTGGAAGGAACATAACAAGAGTCCCTCTGGTTGCTGATGTTTTCCTAAATCAAATCCTACTTGCCACCAGTAACAGTCATACTTGGATGTAATCAGCTCTGCTATCAAAAGATCTATCAGTTGTTCAGATCACAAAGTCAACAATTCCAAATTTGTTATATTTCAGTCTTGCTTACTACCTGAATCACTCCCTTCTTAATGAAGTATTCTGACTCATAGCTAACTCCCGAAAGATGAGTCTTGCCGACATAAACATTATTTCACTGTATGGAGACACATGTGTTCTGCTGTACAACCACAAAAACCTCCCAGAAAAATAAAAAAAAGAGGAAAAAAAGAAAAAAAAAGACAAGAAAATAAAATAAAGAAGCAATGCCTCATGATATAAGCACTAATAATTGTTATGAAAGAGACCAAAGACCTACAGCCATTTCATCCTTTTCCTCTAATTTAGAAAGAAAAGAAGTAACAAATTCCTTTGAGAGAAAGGCTGTACAGTACTGACCTAGTATCTGCCAGGCAGAAGCCACTTTTCAAAGGGCTTTATCTACCTCAGCTCTGCAAGGATAAAGGCTTAACACAATAAAACAGTTCCTTCATACAAGTAAGTATAAATCATTAGTGATATATTTTAGAAACTCTGGTGAACAAAGTTGAAACAACATAAAATTGTAAAAACAACCTGATAAGGAGTACTGTTCATACAAAATTATGTTTAAAACAGTCAAATATAAGAGGATACATGTAGAAGCTAGAGTACTAGCCCTCCTAGCAAACCAGAAACTATCCCAGCAAGCTAGAAGTCTTGAGAATGGCTGGTGAGGTCTGACAAAACAAGTAATAGAGTATGAAGTCTTCAGTTGATGTCACAGCAAACAAGTCCAATTGGATTTGTAAAGTAGCAGGAATTTGATTTTGCATGTTTGTGATGTGGTTGAAAAGAACATCACACATGACATGGGCTGCATATTTTCCCAGGAAACTGGATAGTGCATTCTGCACTATCCGAAAGAATGGAAGAGTCACAAGATTCTAGCTAAAGAAAACAATTTAAACTTTACAAAAAAAAAAA
>VZTA01012073.1:0-16564 GCA_013398855.1 Mohoua ochrocephala
TGTTTTGTTGGGGTTTTTGTTTTCTTTCTTGATACATGAATATTTATCAGATTATTTGTTCTCTGCGAGCAACATAATTTATTTAGACTGATTTGAATCTACATTGTTTCATTTTCTACACTAGTCTCCAACTGTTATCGGATAATGCACTAAACATCATAGCACTTTCACAGCTGGCAACAAAATCTCTGATCAATTTCAGACAGTGAATATATTAGAAATACATTTAGGACATTTAGTTTCTTGCAAATTTAAAATAATTTCTGTGGAAATTCATAAATTAATTCTATACATAAATTAAGGATACTTTTCAGAAAGATAATGTAGATTATGTTCCTTTCTAATGTATTTAAACTGCACTTGTTACACACCAAGGGAAGAAAAGGCAATTAATTATTTTAACCTCATTATTTCAGTGGGATGATTTCAAAGCCCTTCTCTGCTTAATCCAGAACAGAAACTCAATTTGTATTAAAAGAGATTAGCAAAGACCACACCCTACTGATCATCCAGAGGTTGCTTTCTGCCACCTGTCCTAGGAGAAGATAAATTTCTTCCATTTTGTATAAAGAACTTATTATGTATTGGACTAGAAAGAGATAGACATTATAGGAAGAATTCAGCCCACTTACCTTTTATCCTGCCAATTTGGGCCAAAAGGAGGTTTTTTAGGTTTTCTATTATCTGCATTCTTTGATGTATACAATATTTTTCAGTCTTGTTAGGCTAAGTTCTCTAGGCACCCAATCACAACTTAGTAGATGTGCTCATAAACATTCCTTTTCAAGTCAGTGGATGACTAAGAGCAACTTTGATTCAGAGATAAACCAGAAGAGGCAAAATTCTACTTTAATTCCTGGGACAACTAATCCATTAGTTAAGCTTAAACCAGGTCATAAATAAATTATAGTATTCATTTTGGTGTCTGAAACTGTCAGAAAACTCACTCCTATGTAATAGCTGACGTGTTTAAGTACTCCCATATGAAACAGAACTATAACAGCCACTCTTCCATACGGGGGCATTCAAATTCATGATTTCTTGTGTTAAAGGGTATCCTATACAAATTGTAGAACATATTTGGAGGTATTTATTTTTATATGCTTCCTATTGAGGCAAGGAATGCGAGTCAGTACTGTGAGAAAGATTCATACCCTTGTGGGCCGCACAAAAACAAAATTACTGGTTCATAGAGATAAATGTGGTTTGTATATTTTGCTTCTGACAGTGCTGATGGACTGAATGCTGAGTGGGCAGGTCACTTGGTAAGAAGACGTAGAAAAGGCTCACATAGTCACTATTTTCTTCACCTAATCCTTCACTGTATGAAAATCTATTGATCGCAGAAAGCCTAGGTCAATCCATGGAGAGAACATTCTCTAGAATATACAGATACAGAGATCTTCAGAATCTGACTGGACACAGTCCTTAACAACCAGCTCTAGGTGCCCTGGATTTGGGCCTAGATCTTCAGAGGACAGGTACCAGTTTCCTAAAGAAGTAGTCTCATCATTAGGCTGGGATAGCTTCCCCACAAGTCATTCCATTGAACTACTAAGATGGAAAGTTCTTATAATTTAACTTCTTCCTTCTGCTTCGTAAGGAAGTCAGTCATGAGAAAAATATGCTGTGTTCTGAATGACAGGCCAAGAGATGTTAAGACCAGTCAACTCTGAGATAAGCGATCTTTACCACACATAGCTTTTATTTCTAGTGGCTGATTCAATGCAGCACCCAATCTATTGTTAAAAAGCAACAAATTGCATACAGAGACGTGTATGGTCTTTTATAACCAATAACTCAACGCATAAACGAGTAGGAGTTTCCTTTTGGTGCTCTAAACTGCTCTCTAAAGGCATCTTTCGATGGACTGTACAGGGAGTTCCCAGTGCTGTGAGCCACTCTTTTTGTCCTGCAGACCACAGATTTAAAGGCCAGCTAAACCAGAAGGCAACCTAAGCCCGCACCCTGAGGTTTTATGTTCAAGGTTTGAAATGTAGTTGAACCTCAAAAACCTAAAGATTAAGCATTTTCCACACACTGTTTTTGCCTGTGTTGTCCTAGCCATGTTCTGGTAATAAGGCTTCTACTTGAACTTGTGCTCAACTAATCCATTGAAGAAGATTAATTAACTATGTATGCTTACAGAGTGTTGGAACTGAAAGCACTTTAGAAACGAAATAACTAATGATCTGTTTTAATGATCAACAATGATATATAAACTAGCAGTAGATGTCTCTAACTCTTTATTTGTCTTACAAAATTAGGCCTTTTACCAATCTCCCCGAGTTCTTTGAATTTACTTTTGTAAGTGAAGATTAGTGAATTGGAGTTTCATAAAGATAAAACTGCGAGTATAAGAAAAAACTTTTTTCAGACATTCAGACAGCATGTTCATTGAGAAAACCAGATAGGAAAGAAAAAACCTACTTATCAATCACCAAGAAATAAATTAAATAACACCTTTAGAATGTTCAAAACTGATTTTTGAATTTATTTTCAGTTCAGACACATCAACAGGACTTTCTGTCTTGTTTAACCTCCAGTAATCTGAAATGTCTGAAAAGACTCTTAGAAATGTTGTGTTTCTATGTCCATCCCCCCAATAATTGACTAAAAATATTGAAGAATGTTAAAGAAAAGTAACTACTAAATATTATCCAAACTACTTCATGTCCTTTCATAACTTCCTGAATGTGTAGGGAGTTTCAGAAAACAGTAAAAGGCTGAAAATGGGAATGGGTTTTCAAAGTGAATTTCTGTACAATCAGAACTATTTTAAAACAGCATATATCTCTAAAGAGAATAAAATTAATTTTAATATGCTTTCAAAGTACAATGTTATTGCTCAATCATCTTATTACTAAAACTTGCTACCTGAAGAATTGGGATACTTTTCATCTTAAAAACATCTGTAATATGTCTTGGACATAGGTCCACTAGTTTCATGTGCTGAACATGAAGTTACCAATCTTCTTTATTAAAACCTTTGAACTGTCACTTTTCCTACCATCCTTTCTGTCCTTTCAGTCTTGATATCTTGTCCAGTTTCTTTCTCATCTCTACAGATGTAATCCATCACTCGGTTTCATAACTCTTCTTCTTTTAAGAACCTAAAACTTTGTCACCTTTTTTTTTTTAATTTTTAAGGTCATTCTTTAAAGAAGATCGCACACTAAAAAGAGTGGCTCTTTGTGCTATTCTTCAGTAATGTTTCACTCTAGTCCAGTTTCTTGACAATATATTCCTTCTCATCAATCTATAAGGAAGTGCAAATCAAAATTCACTGCATGCCATCAGATATTTTGAGAACCCAAAATTTGCGTGCCAGCTTCTTGAATAAGTCTTCTCTCCTGAAGTCCAAATTCTTTGCTACTTGCCTTCTTGTCTTTCCTTAGGGTCTTGAAGCTCTACTCATTGTCATCACAGCTGCCATTTATTATCGTTACAGTGAGACAGAAGTTCTTTATTTATCAGCTGCAGGACAAGCACAGCAGCATCTGAAGTTAGTCCAGGACTTGCATTCAACAACCCCTTACATGCCTTGTCACCTTCTTTGACTATCTTTTTTAAAATCTCACTATCCATACATCATGCTTCAGTTGTTCATAATACCCTGCTATATATTTACTATTCTCTGTGAATTCTTATTGGCATCCAGTTCCTTGTTTCTGTCCTGTGCTGTACACATTAGAACAAGGGCACTTCAGATGGATGTAGAGTCACTTCACTGTTACAAGGGAAATGTGAGCATCTCCCTCATTGCCCTTTCCCACACACATTCTCCTGCTTCTTTCAGGCATTGGTCTCCTTTCTCTGATGACTCTTGCTCAAAATTCTCTTCATTGTGTCAGTCACAGGCAACTGCCCAAATCTTCTTTATCTTTAGCGGCTCTTATTCCTTGGAGTGGGTTCATAGCTACAGGAGCCAAAGTCCTGAACACGACAACTCAGCAGCCAGGAGTTGACATGCAGTATGTATGTGTTTCTGTTTCCCTTCCCTTTAATAGTATGATTCAGGGCATCATCACCTGGGCTTTGCTCCTTTCTTCGAGCCCTAAATATTCCCAGCTTCCAGCTCTCATGGTCCTGGAAATCTTTGTCCTACCCCTGCTCAAGCATAGCTTTTGAGCGTTCCTCCTCCTGTCTGACATGGGGTTTAGGCTCTGGACTGTGCCCGACCTCTGCAAAGATTCTTTCACTTTCCCATACATCTTCTCTGATGCAACATGCTCTTCTCACCTCCTCCCTTGTCTCCTTCCTTTGGTGGCTTAGCAGCTTGACCAGAGCACACCTCCTGCAGCTGAAGTTATTCCCAACTCCAACCCAGGAGAAGAGCATCTGGTTCATCCTGCAGCCCGAGACCCAATGATTACACATCCCCTTGGAAGTCCTTCTTGGGTTAATCCCTCTATGTTAGTCTACAAGTCACATGAATTGAACTGTGTCCTTTTGTGTCAGCTGAGCTGTCTGGGAGTCTCAAGAAGCATACCAGGGGCTTAGGAGTTACCCTGTTCAGACCAAATTTTTATGGACTACCTAGCTCTCCTTTGCATGACCTATTTTTAGTACTTTTGGACTGCTGGCATTCCCCGCCATCAGTTTCCAATGAGAAACTGGGCACAGATCTCTGCTTATTCTGAGAGTACTCCTACTTGGCAGTAACTGTGTCTCTTGGCAGTCGCTGTGACTCAGTTCCCAGCTCCCTAGTGAGTAGACGTTTGTGCTTTTCATTTCTATTTTTTATCCCTGTCAGTTGCAGACATTCACATGAGTACAGGTACAGGGCTCTGGTAATGAGAAGGGATGCATCTATATAGAAATATATCTCAAAGATTAAATGATGCTAAGGCAATGACATTACTTTAGAATAAGGATTTTCTATGTATTTTCTTTTTTTTGTCGTTGTCTCTGATTGTTTAAAGGCATGGTTTGCAAAACATTTTCCATTTAAGAACACAGCTTACAATTACATTAAATATATGACACTAGTCTGAAAAGGCTAATCCTACTCTTACCATTCTATTCTCTTGATATTCCACTCTAGGCTTATTTCAGCTTTTTAGAATCTATGAGATTATGGAACATGATGAGGTAGTGTGTAACCCTACATGGTCAGAAGTTAATTGGTATTTAAAAGCTTAATTCCAAGAAACTGTCAATGTTTTGAAGCTTATTTTAACAGCGGAATAGAAAGAGAACAGCAGAATGGGGGCATTACAAGTGCACAAGTGAGATGTAGGAATTTAGACCTAAGATATCTAAATAGCTGAACATGCTTCTGTGTGGAGCTCGATTTTCATGAAATAGATTATTTGTCACCTTTAAGAATAGTGAATCTGAATTCTTCTGTAATTACTGTGGGAAAATAGCACCCAGGGAGATAAAAATTTAGTCTGAATTAAGTTTTAATCTCAGTAAGTATGCAATAAGTAAAAGGTGTAACAATAGTTACCCAGGCATCAAGAGAAGCAATGCTTAAAATCCCGTCAGACTTAGCCTCAGAATGAGTTGCAGTTTTTGTGTCTCAAGTGGCAGATCATTCATAACTTTGTACCTCCTGTAGCAATGTTCATTTTAATCACCTGATGTCAGCTTAAAATTCAGCATTATTATTGATTAAGCATTTGATTAAATTCGTTCTAATGTTTATGTCCCTGACTTTTGTGAATCAATTTCTTCAGACTAAATGAGCCATTTTCAATCCATGGAAACTAATTTTCAATCTGTTGATTTGTTTTTACAGAAAGAAACTTTTAGTACCAATGTGCAGCTATGTGAAAATTATGAGCCTTGATGGTCATAGAATATCATTGAATGCTTAAAATTATATATACTATAAATCATATTTCACTAGTTTTTCTTACAGCTAGTGGCTAATAAAAATCCCACTGGGCAGTAATATTATACTCTAAGTACTGTATTTATTCTGATTTCCCAGTTCACTGGCTTGATGTTTACTATCTTCTCTGTAAGTATATAGGATATACTCAAAGTCCACAAAAAACCACCATGCATTCAAAACAAATGAGCTCTAAGGCAAATGACTTATTTCTATTATGGAGTAATTATTATTGTATATTTCAAATTGAGAAAATGGATTAGTTTTTCACTGCAAGCCACATATTTTGGCTTCTTTAAACAGGCTTGCTGCTCTCAGTCAAGTCCTACCTAATTTAAAACATCTCTAAAGAGATACAATGCTTCTGAGTACTGTGTGCAATAACTTATATTTCAAAAAGTCTAATAAAAAATGTCAATAATGTAAATAAATTCAGCAAAATAATTCCATAATATGTAAAAAGAAAAGTGAACTCTACATATTCCTAGGCTTTAAGGCATTATGGACAGAAGAATCAAAGAAATGTATATGCATGCAAGCTTTGGTGTCATTTTAGAAGGCTGATTAGGGAATCTTCCCAACTTAATTAAAAATAAAGTAACGGCTCAAATTTGTCTAGCATGGCTGCCAACCAGTAATTAAAATCCACACAGATGACTAGGGATCAGACTGTAGGTAGAGGCAGATGTGATTTTTTTTTTCTATTGAATTATTTTTAAAGACACTCAGAGTTCTAAAATTTTGGTTTCACTGAGAATTAAAACGTATTCTGAAAAAAATTGTTTCTCAGGATACAAAATGCTCTTTGATGAACCTCAATTTAAAAATCCTTGAAGCAACTAATTTGGCCAAATTCTTTATAGATTTTCTCTTGTGAATGGATGAGTGTCTGCGTCCTCCATTTGCTCATGCCAGGACTCCCTTCTGTCCAGCCCAGTGCTCAGGAACCTGGGGTCTTTGCCCAGGCTAAGGGACAGAGCTGCCACTTTCCTCTTTGCAGGTTCAACCAGTGGTGAATTTTCCAGGATCACAAGCACACACATATTTGTGAATCCCTGAGTGGCAGCACAGACCCTCTGACTGCTTGGTACCCCTGGCCAGACCCCAGCCCAGACCCCAGCCTCTCTTAGCCACCCCACAGGTTTCTACCCTCCAGCTGGTCCAGCTCAGTGCTTGCAACAAGCATGCAGCAGTCACACACTTGTCCCACTGTTTAAAAAACGCACCTGCAGGTTCTGGTGCTGAGTGGGACAAGCTGCTGCGTGTTCCACAGAACCCCGTCTCCACAGGATTCCGGGCAAGGTTTCACCTTTGCTAGCTAGCTGTCCTACACCCATGGCCGCTGTGGCCTGCACCTCCCTGCGAATGATGGCACAAGGTGCCCCAGAGGTGGAGAGGTGGCCCTCGGGCTGGCCGCCATAGCTTTTATTCTGTAGACCCGCCGGGAAAGGAGAGAGCCCACATGGCGACCCAGGAACCGAGAGGAGGACTTCCATTTGGCTCGGGGTTATGAGGGGGACCCGAAGGGGCAGGGTGATACAGAACAGCCAATGGGGAGAGAGGGAGAGAGGGAGAGAGGGGCGGGGGTTACAAACCAACCGATGGGAGCAAGGGGGCAGGCATGAGGGATTTGGTTACTGCTTGCAGGGTACATGAATATGCATAAGTGGATGGGCCAGGCTTTCTCCAGAAAACCAAGAAGGGGTTTGGACCAAATCATGGTTCTTGATCCCTTTTTTGACCTCCCCTTCCCAGCTCACTGCAACATCCCACGGGCACAGAGACCCACAGACTTGCAAGTCCCCCTTCAGATACCAGCATAGACCCTGCCAGCACCTGAGACCCCTGCTGAGACCCAAGCTGCCTACTCTCCAGCAGGTACAGTTTAAAATCAGTTTGTGAATACACACATCACACACTTAGTTTTGGGAAGATGCAGACAGACGTTGCCCAGCAGCTGGAACGAGGAATACAGGCTTTGCCAGGTCCTCATTCACCTCACTCGCCCTGGTCTCCTCAGTAGCTGTATTTTGGGACACGCATAATTCCTGTCCCAGTGTCTGGGGTCTAAAGACTGCCACTCACTCCAGCTGCTGACATGGAGACCCCACTGGCCCTGGGAGCTGACACCATAGCCCAGGGGAGCTCTTGGCTGAGGTCTGACTCCAGTGTTTGGCAGCACAATTCGCTCACACACAGCCCTCATGAGCAGATGGTGTTGAGTTCTTGCAGGACACACACATGGCATAGAGGGTGAGATTACAGAGAGAGTTAAGATAAGGCATAGCAAGATATAAGAAGACAGGACAGACTTCATCAATCAAGTGCAGGGCTCAGCCAAAAGAACAGACTCACTGGCATGGTTTTACACAAAGCTGGCCTCTTTTATACCCTTTTCTGACTATCCCCTTTTCTGTTCCTTCCTGCTCCCCCTTCCCCCACACATTGCCTCACCATTTGGCACAGTCCCACTGACTCCCTCCAACAAGTAGGACCTCCAGATTTGCATTCTTATCAGTTGCAAAGTGCTAGTTTGCCTGCAGATCCTTGATAGCCCATTGATTAGTGAGACCGACCAGGTTTGTTTCTGGTTATTTGTCTCCTTCCCTTTCCACATCCCCCCTTTTAAAAAACCATTTTCACATCCCACAGCCTCTTACCAATTCATGTCATTGGCCAGGTTTGTTCTTAACCTGACTTCCAGGTTTGTTCTTAACAGGACCTCCTTTATCATGTGTCAGGCTGGTTTGTCTCTGCATGTCCCGGTTTGTGGCTCCTTTGATCAGATGTCCTCAGAGGAGCAGACAAACCCTTTCAACATAAGCTTACACTTCCAAATTCTCTCTGCACAGGTGTGCAAAGTCTGTATAAGCTTTTGTGATTGCACTGCCTTTGACATTTGAAGATGGATGCTAGCACACAGCATGAATTACGGGCATCAAAAACTGGAGCTACTATCATCAAGAATTCACATTTAAAATTATATTTATATTTTAGAATTCTTTTCTCAGATTAAGTATATTTTCAGATAGAGAATCTTCAGTAAAATTAAATGTAAGAGAAAGAAATTGTTCAGATTCCCTATAGAGTCTTACAGTTGTACTAGTAGCAGTCTCTAAGATCAACTGTGAAACAGCCGATAAAGAACAGGAAATGCTGAAATTAATTATTCATAGGTGAAATAAACTTTAGTACGGTTCCTTTATCCCATAGTCCCAGAATCATCTCCATTTACCTCTTACTTTTTTTGTCACCGATGTAGTCTTGGAGTTGAGGAGACAATTCCATTCTGTGAAGAGCTATGTTCAGGAAAACAGTTATCCTTATTTTATCTTATCTTACACTTGAGGGAATACATAGTACAGAATTATCATGGTATTCCATAAAATACTCTGTATACAGTGTGGTAGTAATCATTTAGCCCACATAATTAAGCCTAAAAACCCCGGTAAGTTCTCTAGCATGCAATCATACATTAAAGATTTTTTCTTACTAAGAATTCACTCATTCTCTGACCTTGGTTGCTATATGTTCAAGAGGCCCAAAGGCAGAGAAGAAGCTAAATTTATAAGCCAAATTGGTATATGTAATCTCAGTGGCAGTGGGTTTGTATTTTACAGTATACTGTGCACACCACTGGTGCCAACATCTGCTATTATTTAGATAAGCTTTCGTGAGAGACAATGATATCCTCATCATTTCAATTGGAACACTTTTTTTCCCTTGCATGGTTATGAATGAGCTCTTCCATCAAACTATCTCAATGATTACCATACTTTTAAGAAAAACTCAAACCAAATTGTTCTCAGCTTGCACGTCATTTCAAATGTGCTGCTCCTCTGTTTCAACCCTAAAACTTTATTTGCATGCCTGAAACCATCTCAGTTGTTCTGATTCTGGTCTAATGAAGGAGTATGTATTTTCCCACAGACATTGACTCATTTAGTATATTGCAATACTGATATCCCTGTTACAAGAAGGATGATCCGATTTTCCACTGTCCTCTAGCTTTAAATGTAAATATATTTCATCAATAGGTTTTAAAATTATGCTTTAGTATTTTTATCCAAGGTATCCAATATCTTTAGTCAGTGTTATAGTGATCTGGATGAGCGAAGATACGTTTTAGAGTGCCATCAATTCAAAAATTGTATCAAAGCTTTGCAGCTACAGTGCATGAGGCATGACTACATCGGGTGTAAAGTAATTGAAAATCAGCTTTGTTTTATCCTGTTAATTACAGAAAGAGAGTATGAGTTAAGAAATCCAATTTCTTTTGTTTCATATCTATTTTAGACTCACTTCATGAGTATAGGCAGTTTAGATATCCTTGAGTTTATTATATATAATACTCATCCGGAAAAGAAAAGGTAGTAAAATAAAGTAATATTTATTTACATTCGAATATTCAAGGGACACTTCTAATATGTTTGCAAAACACTTTGAGAGATTTCATCATAAGTTTTATTTTTGTGTGTATATATGTACCTTTTTATAGAGATATACCTGTACAGAGATATAAATTGCGTTCAGTGGTGATAAGTGTTGACACAGCTTACCTATAAGACCTTACCTTCATTTTAGAACATGCAATTCTCTTCTCAGAGGCATTAATTTTCCACCTATTTCAATAAGTCATCTACTATAATGAATTCTCTTTAAATTAGAGTTTCATTGAAGGATGCTGATTACATCTGAATAAAGCAGCAGGGGAAGTTTGGAAGGTTTTCACAGAGTGGGAATTAAAGACAGAAGACAGAGAAGCTCTATGGGGCTTTAACCTTATCTAATTAAAACTACCCCTGAAAACTGCTTAATTTTGACCTTCAATCTTTTTTTTCAAATAAAATAAATCGATTTCTGTTTTCTGAAATGGATATTAAAAAAAAAGAAAAAGGCAGAAGGGAAGTTTGTCGTTTTACTCAATGCTTAGCAGCATTTAGTATCAAATTCCTTGTCCAAGGTTCTTATTAATGTTTTAAAAGGCATAATTAAATCACTTGCTGTGAAAACAACATCATATCGTTTGTGAGCAAAGCTCACCGTTTATTGAGCTTTGCTATTGTTGTTTATTACAAATAGGCAGAAGCATCACCATATACAAAAAACAATTGATGTCTTGCTTTCATTGTTCCTGTTCTGTGCTTTAATTAGAAATACAAGTATGTTAACTAAGTTGATCAAGCATATCTTATGGAAATATCTCTCAATGCAGGAGCTTAAGCACATTTTTAACAAGTCCTAGACATTATTGTCTAAGAAAATTTCAACGTATTTCATAGCAAGTTAGAAGCTTGGAAACTCTTCACAGAGATGGAAAAATTTTAATCAGGTCACTTGCAATTTGCATGAGGTTGCTAATCACAGAGATGAAAGAATACCTTTCCCTAAAGAAGTTTTACTGTGGAAACCAGCCCATAATTATTTTCTACGTAGCCTACTGTAGGACTATTGGTGAAAAGTGAGAGAATAAGTAATGTGTGAACAAGGAAAGTTTTTTTGCATGATTGAGCTGCCTACTGCTCAGCAGTTCCAGACTTAAGTTATTCTTGATGTAATTGGAAATATAGCTTAAAATGCCAGAGCAGCTCACTGAAATTGTAGGAAATGGGCCTGGAATAAGCTCTCAAGCAATGGTTTCAGCCTGCTATTAAAATGAATAGTAATGATACGTTTCTTTACCTCTCCTAAAAAGATACATGTCCTTAACAAGCTCTCTGTTAAATTTACTGGAAGGCTGTTCCAGCATAAACGTGTCCTCAGGCATTTCCAGCCAGCGTTTTGGTTTCCTCTTAAAAATGCTTCCAGTTACAAGCAAGTGAAACTTTGAGTCTTCGACACCCCTACAAATACACACATATACTACTGCATATTTTTGCATTTCTAAGAGAGAGCTTTTTTGGTCTGTCTCCTTAGGCTCAGAAATTGGAAAATTATGTGTGGGATTCTAAGTAATCCATATAGTCTCCCTTTGCAGTCAGAAGAGAAATAGGTGCCTCTGAGGTGTTTATGTGTGTTGGATTACAGCAAGAAGAATCTTCTGCTGGAGGCATCTATTTCTCTCCCCTAAGTAAAAGCAATCTTATGACTATCTAAGATTTAGACAGGCCCCTTCTAGAAACCAAAGATAAGGTAATCCCAAGTATCATAGGCTTTCATTAAAAATAGGACAGAAATGAGTTCAATAGAAAAAAAAAATTTAATCCAAGAAGTAATTTCTTAGATTTGCACATTTGATTCAAGCTATAATTTTAAGTTTTACTTAATCCTATGGTTAGCTAATATTTAATGAACAATTAAAACATTCAATAAGCAGTTTTGGGTGAGGTTTTTTTTTAATTATGCATAGATAATCTAGGATCCAATGCTACAAATTATACACAGAAAACAATTAATTAGAGGGGTTTTTAAATGATTAAAAAGACACGTTTCTATCCCATTATTTCTTGGTATTTAGATGCTAAAGTCTTTCTAATGTCTCATCTGATTTGTCACCCCATGAGTCATAATTCCTTACTACTGAAAACATTTTCCTAAATAACACTTCTTATAAAAGTAAAATATTTTCAAATACTAAAATACTGCTACAGTCAATATGCATTTTTGGTTAGGGAAAAAGGGGCCGTATCAGGAGACAGCAATAAAATAGATACAGAATAGGGAAAAATTAGTTATTGCAATTGATTTTGAGTTGCTATTTTGAGTGGTAGATCAAGCAAACAAGCCTTTCAATACCTTTGAAAATCACCAGTTGGGGAATTTGCCTCTTCATTCATGCAGCAGCACTTTAGCTGTGCTAAAGAAGCAGTGCTATAGAAGTCATCACATAAGAAATGTAACATAGATTTTGCATTCTGGATAGTATTAGAAAGCTAAATATAAAGTTAGTTGAGATTTGGGGTTGGGGTTGGGGTTGAGTTTTGCTGTTTTGTTTGTGGTTTTTGGAGGATTGGGGAAATTTAAGGTTTTTTTGAAAGTTGATATATTTTCTGCCGATTTACAAACTTTTTCTTCTATCAGCTTCATTAAGAAGTCTGTAATATTCTACTGCAGGTGCTTTTCAAACTATTTTATCAGCAGATAGGTAGGGTGCCCCTTAAAGCACAGTTTCATGCTCTGTCCTGGTGCCCAGGTTACTGACATCATGACAGAGACAGGGAGCTGTGCTAGTAACGTAAGCAAGGATATTTAGCACCTCTGGGTTAAGAATATAAGAATGTCAAAACCTGAGATTTAGAGTACAAAGAAGATGAGAGCCTAAGGCGATATTGCAAAGATCTGTTTTTTTATGTCTCTGAACCTGGTCCTGCTTTGCTCCCCCTGGCTGGGTACTTTAGGACAATACTCTGGATGTCAAGACTCCTGCCCTGCTGGCATGTTATTTCACTTGACTTCCCATCCATTAGGGAGCAGCTGGTCCTATCTGTTTTCTGACACTTTTTACCATTGTTCACAATGACTTTGAGTTCCTGCTTATTTGCATAGTCTCTCTGCTATTCACGATTCTGAGTGTTCATCTGTTTAAAAAAAAAAAAGAAAAAAACCCCTGAAAACAGCAGTGTAGGATCATTGACTGAAGAGTTCTGAGATTCCTAAAGTTGCCGACACATATTTAGCACAGTCTGGCCAACATCTGCTAAAGCTTATGGTACTCTTGGAAGTGGGCCACCCACAACTAGCATCATGCTGCACAATTCTTTTTTTTTTTAGTTTCCCAGACAGTGATCTCTGATGAAGATATAATCCTGACACATGGTAAAACAAAATGTAAGGATGTACTTTTCCTCTTGTAAACAGAAAAATTATTTATAGAGGGGAAATGGTTTCAGAAAGGAAAAATAAATAGATGCACAGAGGGACGCGTTTCTGAAAACCAAATCACAGAATTTAGAGCCGTTCTTGCTGGTACGACCATGCAATCACTAAGTTTAAAGGAGTCAGTTGGCTGGCCATTGGTAGAGAGAGTCTCAACACCTGAATAGGTGAGGATACAATCTCTCTCAATACATCTAGCTGAGGATACAATATGATGCTTGTTTAAGGAAATATTCTGGTTCTGCTATAACCTGTCTTCTCAGACTTCTCCTAGTGTGATGTTTCTCCTTTAATTCTGCTTCTGCCTTGGCTCCGTTCAGCTACAGCCTTTCCTTTGTTCCTTTTTTTTTTTTTCACACCATATATTTCCTAGGGTTCCCTGCTTTGTTCCTTTGTTACTTGTTATTTGTCTTTTCTCTTGTCTTTTATACTGAAAAGGGCAAGTAAGAACAGGTTCAGGTCATTTGTGCAGTTGGTGTTTAAGTTAGTGCTGATTTTGTGTGTGATACCTGTAAAGGCATTGTTCTTGTATTTTGTTGATATATGTGTGTGTGTGTGTGTCTCTCTCTGTGTGTGTCTGTGTGTGTGTGTGTGTGTGTGTGTGTGTGTGTGTGTGTGTGTGTGTGTGTGTAACCCTAGGAATTCATGCTCAGCCTTGCTGTTGACTGGACTTGGCAGCAGGGGATCACAGCCATGCTCTTCCAGAAACCTCAAGCAGGTTGCAAGAAAGTAAACACTCAAAAAACTGCACCACTGTCAAAGGGACCCATGCTAGAGCAGTTCGAGAAGAGCTATGGTTTGGGGGAAGGATTCACCTTCATGGAGGACTGTCTCCAGTGGAAGAGACCCCATACAGGAGCAGAGAAAGAGTGTGAGGATTCCTCCTCCTGAGGAGGAAGAAGTGACAGAAACAGCATGTTTCAGGAATAACCCCAGCCCCCTCCACTCCCTGTCCCCTGGTGCTGCTTGAGAGGAGAAGGTAGAGAAAATTGAGAGTGAAGTTCAGCCCAGGAAGAAGGGAGAGACTGGGAAGAATGTGTTCTAAGATCTGGTTTCACTTCTCATCATCCTAGTCCAATTTGGCACGTAATAAATTAATTTTCCCTAATCTGCATCTGTGTAGCCCAAGACAGTAACTGGTGACTGATCTCCCTGTCCTTATCTCAACCCATGAACCTGTAGTTTTATTTTCTCTCCCCTACACAGTTGAGGAGGAAGAGTGGCAGAGTAGCTTTGATGGGCACCTGGAATCCAGTCAGGCTCAATACATTACAACAACAATGAAATGCATTTATTTGCCTAACAGCATAATTATGCTGAGTTTTCACATAATATTTTCTCTAAAAAGAATGAAAGCATGACAATTTAAGAAAACAGAAAATAAAACTAATTGGGAAGTGATGGGCTTGTTGCTGGCAATCCAGCCTCACTGATTTCATACAAGTGTGTTTGCTTTGCTGGCAACATCCTTGTTCTGTCGCAGGTAATGTAGCAAGGACAGAAACTGCAGTGGCCTGAACATTGAATACAGCATTTTTCAATTCCTTCACAACACTGGATCAAGATGTAGCAGTAAAATGTGACCTTTTATAATTCATTACACACATGATGTGTTAAATCTCAAAAGAGAAAATTATAACTAGTGCAGGAAATTAATTTATAAAAATTTCAATACGTATAAATAATACTTGAGTTACAAGTGAAGGACATCTTGAGTAAATGAAGACAAACTCACATTTTCATTTCCAAATCTCAATAACTTTATTGGCTTAACTAAGTAACAAAGCGCTGCCAGACAATAAATTACACCACCTGTGTTAAATTCATTTCACATTGGTAATTGTTTAAATGCACTTTGAACATCTATCATTTCCAGGATATTTTTAAAGGGTTCACTGTTATTTTTTTTCTCTTTTCCTTTCTAATAATACCTATCTTTTCTAAAAATTAATTCATACCTCTTTTTTTTGCAAAACCATCCAAGATGAACTGAGATTCCTAACAATAAACATCCCCCCACATATTTTTTATTGTAAAAATTAAAAATTATCTGTCTGTGAAAAAAAAAGTATGATTCATATAATTTTCTATTCATTTGGATGTATTAAGATAGTAAATTAATTCTTCAAACTACGTGGGATCTCACATGAACACTCAGCATTTCTTCCAGCTGTCCTTTTCTATTAGGGATGTGTCTGGCCCATGGTTCTCAGTAGAAAACAATTAAGTCCTTTTGTTATATAGAGGTGTCACAAAAGCTGATATTTTAATGTGGTTTTTTCCCTTTTATTTTCAGCTTTCCAATATACACTGCATCAAAATATTTTTAGCTATCTATTACTCTTTTTTTACTATCTTCTTTTTATATCCCAAGAGCATCATCATGGCAACACACTGTGAGGAAGAGTACACTTACTGCAGTGTGAGTTAAAGAAAGTGCTGCTAGCTCAGGTACCAGGAAACTGACTGCAAAGATGATTCTCAGCAAAGCTGACAGAATCATTGAATTGCAGGATAGCTTGGGTTGGAGGGGACTCAATGATCATCTAGTTCTCACCCTGCTGTCTGGGCAAGGACATCTTCCATTAGACCAGGTTGCTCAGAGCCCCATCCAGCCTGGCCATAAATACTTCCAGGGATGGGGCATCCACAACGTCTCTGGGCAACCTGTTCCAGTACCTCACCACCCTCACAGTAAAGAATTTCTTCCTAATATCTAGTCTAAATATCTCCTTATTTACTTTAAAACTGTTACCCCTTGTCCTATCACAATCTGCCCATGTGAAGGTCACTCTCCCTCTGTTTTTATAAAACCCTTTTTAGGAACTGGAAGGCTGCTAGAAGGTTTCCCCGGAGCCTTCTCTTCTCTAGGCTTAAGTGCAACGCTCTCTCAGCCTGTCTTCATAG